>JABTTQ020000172.1:0-303237 GCA_016081115.2 Rehmannia glutinosa | reverse complement strand
GACACCAATTGAATAAGAAGCAAGAGGGAAAAAGTTAAAAGGAAAAAGAAGAGATGCAAGAAAATAGAAGATGCATACCTTGAGCCCTGGTTGGTCTAGGTGGTTCAGAGTCCGCACTTGTTCGGTCGGCATGGACGCTCGCTCGGGAGGACTAACCATTATTGGGGACGCCTCGTCTACGCTTGCTCTGTTTGCAAAGGTTGTTCCCCGCTCGTGGGTATGTCCCCTTCTAGCCCTTGGAGGGCTCCTCTCGCCACCTCATCGGGCCTCCTCTTCCACCATTGCCGCCTCTCCCCGCCACGCCTCGGCCTCGGGATCGGCAGGCAAAGCGCCCCAAGTCACTGTGGGCTATACGAACCTCATGGCCAACCTTTCCAATCGCCTATCTCTCTTACCCTATGCCTGGATGTTGTCCAGGTGCAGGACAAAAAGCGGTCGATAGGGGACCGAGAGAGGTCGATTCTCTATACAAAACAAAAGGTAAAGGTCAAATGAGCCCTAAAAAAGAAAGGAAAAGAAAAAAAAAGGGAAGTGCACTTACTAAAATTAAAAGTGAAGTCGAAGGGGATGCAGGACCGTCTCTTCCGATCCGATCCCAATGCGAGTTTGCCGGGCACTTCCGCTTACCCAAAGCCACTTATCTTTCCACTCCTTTAAGGATTGTGGAAGGCCTTCAACTAGCCCGCTTGGGTACCCGGTCCGTGTGTACATAGTACCATCCGGATGGTTGCCCTCGGCCCGCGTTGCGGGGGTCGCCTTCCCGGACAAATAGTTCATTTATCTCCGCAAATCTTGGACGGATACCCTTCAAGATGGAATAACACAAACAACCCAATAATTCGGGCCCAAGATAGGGGTGCACCTGAGTCGAGGGGAAGGCCCCACTTGCAAAGCCACCGCATAAGCACTAGCTGGGCCAAGGTGGGAAACGCAACCCGTATAGCAGGTTGGGAGTATGTATAGCCATGCACCCTTCCTCGTGGATCTTTGGGACACTCCACACCGTCCGATACCCGAAATGCACACCGGCCGAATTCTATACTTTTTGACGGGGCCCCATTTATGGGACCATCAACATCTTTGGGGTAGTCATTTAGGTCACGGGCCTCCACCCGGCCTCTACGCGTGCCGCAGGCCCCCCCCCCCGCCATCTTCGTGGCGGTGACCTACAGCCCTGGGGCCTCGCGGCTCTCGAGCCCTCGGAGAAGCTCATCTACCGCTCCTCATGTTCATGCTCCCGAGGGTTCATCTCTTCCTCCTTGTTGATTATGTGGGAGACTGGAATTCAAAGCTTCTTCAATGGACTCTTCTTATACTAGCCCAGGTCTATAGACAACGCCCTCTCGGTAAATAGTAAAAGGCACGAGATTGAAAATGTTATGTGTTTGCCCTAATGGAGTCTCTGCTCGAGGCGAATGACTTGAACTTGAAATGTGGACAACGCTTAGACTTGGAGATGCAGTTCTTCGAACTGGGGAAAAAGAAGTAGAAGGTTCAGAAGGGGGGTCTTCAATTTCTACCTCCACACTATAACTCCGACTCCGACTATCTTCAAAAGAAGACATCTATTTGAAATAAAAAGAAATAAGGTTTTTCAGAAAAATACCTAACCCTGGAGACTCTGAACTCTAAAGACCAACCCAGAATTTCTGCTCGCTCTCAAGGGATTTTGCTCGGATGAAAAAGGATGCAAAAGTATAGAATGAAGAATGAAAGGGGTATTTATAGGTTAAGTTCCCTCGAAAATTGGGACACTAACTCAAGAAACATGTCCTTTCAATCTCAAAAGCCGCCAGAAACATCAGAAACGTCACGTCCCCACGTTCCGCTGACACACTTGTCTCACCTCTTCGGTTCCCACGTGAAGTTGGTCCAACCTAGAACTGCCATGTGTCCGTAATCATGATACCACAATTAATGTGCCATTTCAAGTATTAACCGATAAGTGACAGGTGTCAGGGAAAGATGAATTTTGGGATTTCTTTTTCCCCATTAAAAGCTCATGATTAACATTAAAGTTCAAATCCGACTTAAAAATTTTTCTCTCGGAATTAAAGTTGGGGTCATTGATGACACCCGAGCCGAGCCGGGCAAGAAATTGATCCACGTGGCCATTCGAAGACATGGAGGTATGGGACCCACAAGGCCAAGATCGACCGAGCTAAGAACGTCGAAACCGACGATGATGTCACGAATTGGGCTCGATTGCACCGAGCCCACCCAATCTTGAAACTTAAAGGATAACCATCCTAGGTTAAGAAAGTGCTAAGTACATCATTAACATGAATAAGTGACACTTGTCAACACGTCAATCGGATGAGTCGACAAGTGGCGAACACTTGGCCTCGCATGCTTGCTCGGAAAAGGACAAGTATCCCTTTTTAATTATTTAAGTGTTAAATGTAATAGATATAAATAGGGCCTCATTTATGAGGAAAAGGACAAGAGAAAAAGACCAAGCAAAAGCACTTGTAAACACACTGTTGTAAGAAAAAACCGACCCAGGACATTTCGCTTCTGGCAATATATAAAAATAATAGAGTAAATCATTTGAAATTGGAATTAGTTAAATGATTAGTAATTGCACTTAAAAGAGAAACAAGTAATAGTATCATATTATAACAATATAAAAAAAGATCATATTTTAATTTTTTACCACATCACATAATTATAAATATAATTTTATTGATTATGTTAAGTTGTTAAGTATGAGACATTGAGATTATAATTTTATACAAGTTTTAATTTCATGTTAATTTATAAAAAATATTAGTTAATTATATATGTTCTATGTCAATAGAAGGACAATTGCCCAAATAATAGACTATTATTGTATTATAGAGGTTATTAAGTTTAGAATTTTGGATTGTGTTACATATTATAATTTTAGTTTTTATTTTGAGACTACCCTAAAAAGAGCCGAGAACTCTAGAAGTATATCCTCTAGAAATATATATGTTTGGTGATTTTAATATTGATTTTCTTTTTTCTTTTTTTTTTCTTTCCAAATTTGTATGTTTTATTTATAGCTAATCTCCGAATCTCTGTCCCGAACCGAACCATACCGTCCCATCCCATTAGAACCGAATCTCCATCCCGAATAGTCCCGAACTTCCGGTAAGGTTCGGGATGGAGATTTTTTTCTATGGTTCGGTTCTAAAGATTTATTTTCGAATCTCAGAACTTGGACGATTAAAGATTTCCAAATCTCCGAACCGTCCGAGTGCACACCCCTAACCGGTATGACAAGGTCATTTATTGTCCAAATTAAGCAAAAACAAATTATAGAATAATTAAGGAAATTATTATAGAGAAATAATAAGATTTAATTCCTAGCATTTTGTGATATTCTCTCCATCTTATCAGTGGCGGGCGCATGGTTTGAGACTTGACGGTGGAATCTATTTTTGATGACAATTGCAAGTAGGTCGTGCACCTGGACTTGGAGATCACTACAACCGAACCGATAGAATCAACCGAAAAATATTTGAACCGAAAATATCCATTGATTTTTGACTTTTTCCGAACCGAACAGCCCCGAAAAAATTTCACAGCTTCTTAAGAGATTTTTAAAATATCCATACCGAGAACCGTATCGTTCCATACCTAACCGAAGATCCGAAGATAGAACCGATTTTTAAGAATTTTTTAATACATACATATATATATATATATTATTTTTATCTAATTTATATTTTGATATTAGTGAGAATTTCATAATAGGATCCAAATTTTAAAAAATCTATCACTTCAAGACCCACAATTTCAAGCTTCTCAAATCAAGATCCAATATTTATTTTTTTTCTCAAATTGGGCTCTCCCTCAAATTTTGGGTTCTCACTTCAAGACTTAAAATTTCAACTTTTCCAAATCAAGACCCAATTTTTTATTTTTTTCCCTCAATCAGGCCCTCCCCCAAATTTGGGCTCTCAATTCAGGTTTTAAAATTTAACAAAAAGAGAAATATTAATGTAATCTATCACACCGGCTACAAAAATTAATTTTCTTTCTCTTTTTATTATTTTGCTGATTCTTTTTTTCCTAATCGATACTTGTTTTAAACAGTAAAATTCAATCATAATTTGGATATCTTAATTTTTTTAGTAATCGAAAAATATTTTACTACTTCTTTTTCATTCATAATTTGGTATATCTTATTTTTTTTTAAATCGATAAATATTTTATGACTTTTTTCATCTCGTTAGCTACATACATTTACATTTGTAGATCTTGGTTCTACACATTAAACAAAATTGATAATAAGTATGGACTAGGTAAAAAGGAACGAGCGAAAAAACAAAAAGAAGAAGAAAAATAATTTTTGTGGTTGACGTGATAAATTACACTAATATTTTTCTTTTTGTTGAATTTTAAAACTTGAAGGAGAATCCAAAATTTGGGGGAGTGTCATGTTTGAGAAAAAAATAAAAATTGGGTCTTGATTTGAGAATGTTGAAATTTGGGGTCTTGAAGTGAGAACCCATAATTTGAGGTAGAGCCCAATTTGAGGAAAAAATAAAAATTGGATCTTGATTTGAGAAGGTTGAAATTTTGGGTCTTAAAATGATAGATTTTCTTAAATTTGGATCTTATTATGAAATTCACCCTTGATATTGTGACACCCCACATTTAATTAACCTAGAAAATTATCATATATCCATTATTTTCATGCCGCTGACACCATACACCACCATTCACGACAGAGAGTTTTCGTAATGAGTAGGTCTCCGAGGGGACTCCGTCTTACGGATCCTATTCCGTAAGAAGGATCCTCACCCAACCCGCGCCCAACCCCAACCCACCACCCGCACTCTTATTAAAAAAAAAAAAAAACGCACCACAACAGAATTGAACCCGCAACCTTAATAGACTTAAGGTAGTGTTCTACCACTACACCACTACCACTTATTGTGCAATTTTAGTATAACAATTTATATAAACCTATTCATAAATACGCCTGATTAAAAATGCCTATAAATGTAAATGCTAAGAATCGAACCCAAGTCTATTAAAAAATCATGATACATTATCTCAATAAATAGATACTTATAAAAGTGTTACTTTAACTACATCATATTTATTTTTTATTTTTTCTTTTTTTGTTCCTAGTTTGTAAATCGTATTAAGAAATCTGATACTTTATCTCAACAAACGGATACTTTTACTTATAAACGTGTTACTTTAACTATATCATATTTATTTTTTATTTTTCCTCCTTTCCTTCATTTCCAAGTTGTGACTATATTAAAAACCATAATACTTTAAATCACGAAGGAAAAATAAATAAGACAGAGCTAAAGTAACACTTTTATGAGTAAAAGTATCCATTTTTGAGATAAATTATCATATTTTTGTAAATAAATCAGCAAGTATGAATTCAAGATGCAAAAAAAAGAAAAATAAATATGACAAGAGTTAAAAGTACCACTTTTTGTTTTAGGAAAATAATTTCATTCAACAACTAGGCATTAGCCTCCAAAGAAACAATGTCTTTGAAGAGAGGTGGCACCTCTCCCGGAATAAACATCGAAACATGCAATCGAAAAAGCAAAACGAGCTAGATTATGTGCCAACACATTGGTCGTCCTAGAAATGTAGGAAAAAGAAATAGAGATAAAATCATCGGTAAGTTGTTTGATATCGGTGATGATCCTACCCACATACGACAGTCTACCAAAGATCTCCGTGATATTGTTTATAAGTGCCATGCAATCCCGACTCAACCAAGGCGATGGATATGTGTAATTTACGAGCAAGAACCGAGCTTTCTAAGGGCAATGCTTCGCCACTTCGACGGGTATTCAGTGCCATATGACTAGCCAATGTCTGACAATCTTTTCTTCATGGTCGCGTATTGATACTCCCATTTTCGTCCCCACCGAAAAAGAGCGACGAGAGGCATCGGTGTTAATTTTTATGCTACTGGGTGGTGGTTTCGCCCAATGTTGTTGTGGTGCATCCGTGGCTCGGGTGTAGGCGATGTGGTGGTTCATTAGCTAATTTATGATCGAAGGCAGTGTTCACCAAATTTTGAAAATAATCCATATGTGTTAATTTCTTTTCTTGGAATTGAAGCTGATTCCGAGCATACCAAATTGACCACATTAGGACGGCAAACCACTCCCCTTCAGTATCTTTATATTTCACAAATTCCATCAACATATTGGCCATTGATGCATGAGATTCCTCTCGCAAAGTAATCCGGGGCGAAGGATGGATGCCCGCCAAAAACGAAACACCAATGGCAATCCCGGAGGGCATGCTCCATGGTTTCCATGTCTAAACCACATCTTTTGCAAATCGGGGTCACTCCATGCGATCGACGAGCCAAGCTAGTATTAACCGGAGAATATCATTTGCCATTTTCCACATAAAAACCGTATTTTTGGTGGGACATTGAGGTTCCAAATCCATTTCCACAATGGCGATGGCGGTCCTGAGCTTGATGGCTGATTGTCGAGCAATTTCGATGAGTTTAGAGTGACTCTATAACCAGATTTTACCGTGTATATCCCGGATGTTGTATGGTGCCAAGCCAAGAGAGGTCATTGCTCCAAATATTCGAGCGAGATTTTAAGAATTTGATCATCATCCTCCCACGTAAATATCTCTCGCACCCGACCTTCGTCCCAATTGTGAATATCCACATCAATAAGGTCCTGTACTCGCATGTCATTTGGTTCCACATAATTCGCACCCGTGGTCCGAAGTCATGATTTTCGCCACCACGGATTAATCCACACTCGAATGGTCAAACCATCTCCGACAAGCCATCTAAGTCCTTTTTAAAGAATTTCCTTACCGCCAAATGCTTCACCAGCGTAGGCTGGGGTTGTGGCCTAATTTAGCGAGAAAGAAACTCTCTATTGGGGAAATAGCGAGCCTTAAATGTTCGAGCAATAAGAGAAGTATCGTCTGAAGAAGCCTCCACCCTTGTTTAGCAAGCATCACCCTATTAAAAGCGGATAGTTCACGAAAGCTGAGCCCACCCTCCTCTTTTGGGTAGCACAGGGAATGCCATTTTTTCCAATGAATTCAATTTCATCCCTTTTTTGTCCCCACCAGAAGTTTGCAACAAGAGAATTTATTGTTTTGCAAACATTCTGGGGAAGTAGGAAGCAACTCATAATGAAAGTGGGGATCGTCTGAGCCACACTTTTAATAAGAACCATTTTCCCGGCAATTGATAGAGTACGTGCCTTCCAATCCTTCAATTGTTTTGCGACTCTATCGATGAGGCTGCTGAAAATTGCCTTTTTGGATCGTCCAATTGAAGTGGGAAGTCCAAGATAAATGGAGTGTTTATCAACCATCTGAACCCCCAGAAGCCACACCATTTCATTCGCATCTGCTTGCATTACCTATTACTGAAGATGATTTCCAATTTTTCGAAGTTGACAATCTGCCCGGAGGCACCACTATACGGGGCTATTATATCCTTTGTCTGTTGGATTTCACTTGCATTTGCACGTCCAAAAAAAAGACTATCGTCTGTAAAAAATAGGTGAGAAATAGGGGGCGCTCTTGCAGATTTTTACTCCGTGTAGACGTCCCAAAACTTCTGCTTTTCAGATAAGCGCAGAAAAAGCTTCTGCACAAAAAAGGAACAAATATGGGGAGAGGGGATCGCCCTGTCGAGGACCTTGAGTAGGGCTAAAGGACTACCAGGAAGACCATTAGTAAGGGGCCAGGGTTGGAAACAAAGAGTAACACACCGCATGATAAGGGAGACAAGATTGTGCCCCAAACCCATTTTTATCATAGCACGTTCGAGAAAAATCCATTCAACTCTATCATAGGCTTTGCTCATATCTAGTTTGAGTGCAAAATAACCACGTTTTTTTGATAAACTATTTTTCATGGCATAGAAAATTTCAAAAGCTAGCAGGGCGTTGTCCGTAATGAGTCACCCCGGAACAAACGCCTCCTGAATATGATGAATGATGTGTGAAAGAGTGCTTTTCAATCTATTAGCTATGGTTTTTGTAATAATTTTAAAAATCACATTGCACAAGCTAATAGGTCAAAAATCGCTCAGGATTCGTGGATGCTTTTTCTTAGGAATCAGAACAATATGGGTGTTATTAAGGAGGGAGGGGTCAGCATTATTATTCAGAATATCGAGCACCACAAGAGATATATCAAAGCACAAAGAAGGCCAAAAAGTTTGATAAAACAAAGCGGGCATACCGTCTGGGCCGAGGGATTTTGGGTGCATTTGAGTCAATGCTTCTATTATTTCTGCTTCTGTAAAGGGGGCGTTAAGGTGGTCTTGTAACTCATCCAGTATCCTCCTGTCGAGAGCATCGATCGCATGATCCATATTAAGGTTAGTCGTGGAACAAAAAAGATTCTGGAAGAATTGGGTCAGAATTCGTTCAATGTCATCTAGGTCCTCAACTCGGCTCCCATCAATGTCCTTAAGCCACTCAATCGTATTTCTCTTTTTTCGGCCACTCGCGACTCTATGGAAGAAATTTGAGTTCTTATCTCCGTCCTGAAGCCAGCTCACCCGGGACTACTGATACCACATGGTTTCCTTCTTTTCATGAGCGTTTCAATTTTTTTCTCGAGGGATTTGATCGATGACAGGTTCTCTGTGTTTTGTGTATGGGCCTGAAATCTTTGTAATTGTTCCCTTGTTACTGAGTTGATGCTTGATATTTCCGAAGTGGGTTTTTTCCCATGCATGAAGTGAAGATCCCACGTAGTGTAATTTTGCTTTAAGGGCGTGTGGGCATTTTCCTGTAGGTGCATCCGCCCATGCTTTTCGAACTATCGGTCTACAAGATTCATCGTCAAGCCACATCTTCTCGAATCTAAAAACCCGTTGTCTTTTTTTCCTTTTTTTCGTTTTTCGTTTCAACCATGAGATGACGATAGAAGAATGGTCTGATGCCATGCGAACTTGGTGTTCGACTCTGTAGTCCGAGAATTGACACACCCAACTAATATTTGCCAAACAACGGTCCAGCTGTTCTTGTATGTTCTCTTCATTCGCTTGCCCATTTGTCCACGTAAATTTAAAACCCTCAAATCCCAAATCATCTAGTTCACACTGTGTGATTGTGTCCCGAAAAGCTCCAATCTTACGGTCGTCCTTCGTTCAACCTCCCACTTTTTCGTGATGGTATAAAATCTCGTTGAAGTCCCCTAAACAAAGCCATGGTCTCCCCGAGTCGGTATACATTCCCCGCATTAATTCCCACGTGCAATGTTTTAAATTTTCCTCCGGCTATCCGTAAATGCATGACAGTTGCCAAGGGTTTGTTGGGTTTTCCTCATAGATTAAAGCATCAATGACGTGAAGGGTGGCCAATGAGATAGTCACGTTCATCGAATCTTTCCAAAGAAAACAAATTCTTCCTTTCCTCTTTGTCCGAGCTCAAATCACAATCTACAATATGATAATTCTTAATGTCCAAACGAGTACAAACCTTAATCATTTCCTCACTAACTAATTTGGTTTCCATGAGAAAAATCAAATCGGGTCTTGTCTAAAGATCTCTCGTTTTAGCACATGAACTGCCTCGAGGTTCCCAAGCCCTCGCGCTTCCAACTAAAGCAACTCATTGTTCTTGGCGGGCGCTCAACCGCACCGCCGTTTTAAGTATGCTTACGGAACCTCGACTATATCGCGATTTTTGCTTCTTCTAAGGGGATGTGGGGTTGGGTGCGGGGGGTTAGAAGGGTATGAGGGAGTTTTCTCTTGGATTTGGAAGTATTTGCTGTTGTAGTATGTTTTGCATGGGCGGGCTTTGGGGTGTTCGAGCGGTTGGGTGTATGCCTCCAGGTGGATGATGCGTAGGTGGGTTTGAGTTGTGGTGTTTTTGGGGTTTTCTATGGGAAAATTTGGATTATTAATGGTATGAGTGTTTTGTATGTTTATGCATGGGAGTGGGCCAATTGGATTGATGCATGGTGTGTTGGGTTTGGGTGGAAGAGTTCTTTGGTTTATATTTTCATGAGTTTGTGGTAATGGGGGTTGAGGGACCCATGTGGGAGAAAAGGATTGGTTTCATTATTGAATTGGGTATTTGTTTTGGGGATCGGTGTTTACGGGTTGGGGTGGATAGGGCTAAGGATTGGATGTTTATAATGATGGATATGTTTTCCGTGGGGGTGGCATGGACGTATGTGTAGGGAATGAGGAGGTGTTGGTTGTTGTGGAGTGGAGCGTGCGGTGGGGTATGTGTGTTGAGGTGTCTATATCCGTGTTTTTGGTGCGGGTTTCGGGTTTGAGGTGTTGTATTTTTGAGGTCGTTTGTAGGGGAGAAGCTTTCAACCACGGTCCGTATTTGGTTTTACGAAGGATCCGGTGCATCATTACTATCATACTCTTTGCAAGCTCGAAAGTGATGACCGGTCGTACCACAACAAAAACAATAAACGGGTAGCAATTCATATTTCAATGGGATCCAAATTGGTTTGCCTTTGATTTTCACGATTAATCCCCTGAACGCTTTGTGATATCGATTGGAGCCTCAACCTTGCCGATTTACCGTAGAGGCCGTCCTCCAGGTGGATCCCAAGTTTGAAACTTCCTATTTGTCGGCTATCAATCTTAGTGACCGTTCGTTCATGCATTCTACGGGAGATCATAAGCGCGGGTCCAAAATGAGGCTCGTGTTATTGCAATTGTTGATGGTTGTTCCGTTCCTGGTTATAGATTGGATGGCAAATAAGAATCCCTCGAGTGACATGGTTGATTTTGAATCACCCAATCTCGCTCTTTTAGATCATCAAAACGAAATAGATATAAGTTCTTCCCCCATTCTCTAGCCGAGAAACCTTTTTAGGTTTCCATGATTTCTTCAACACTTCTAGGAGGTAAAACGAAATGTGAGATTTGTGAGTACACAATTTACCTACGATGCGGTGACACTTGTGGTGTCGATAGGTTTGAGCGTTGTCTATATTTGCGTCTAAATCCAAAACCCGAGATTCTTGCTCCGCACGCTCATCCATGTCTCCGTTCCACGACTAACCAAATTATAGTAAATGACCAAACGACCTCAAGGGGAGACCCAAACTCGACACAAGACACACCAAAGACACTCACCTGATACAAAAACACAAAAAAATGTGAAAAGGAGAAGACTCATAGGTGTGGAGGAAAAAAAAAGAAAGAAAAAAAAAGAGAAAATAGGAAAAACTAACGTCTAGGAAAAAAGACCGAGGCAATCTAGGACCTAAAAGTAAGATGAATAGATGCATGAAAATCAACTGACTTGAATGAATGGATGCATGAAATGCAACTGACGGAAAGACAGGAGAAGAAAAGAGCGGTGTGGGCGATTGAGAACAGACGGAAAGACATGAGAAGAAACCCTAGCAAAAACCTGGAGCACGCCTAACTCTAGAAAGGGGTTAGTGGAGTGTTAGTGGGTGATTTGGATGTCATAATAATATTCCACTGACTAAAAAGCATGTTAAGAGGGCAGCTAATGGGAGTTAGTGGGATGTTTAGTGGATGGATAATGGGAACTAGTGGGATGTTAGTGGGTGGTTAGGTGTAGGATTACACAACCCAATGCATAAAATATTCACTGGAAATATCCCGCCAGTTCAGCGGCGGTGGGATGTGGGAAGAAATCGATTGACTAAATTACACCGATGGAGATAGGTGGCGGTGGTGGCCTGAGAGATGACAGCTCCGTTGAGGAGAAGAGACGAGAGGAAGAGGACTGGTGGATGGAGAGTAAAAGGACGACATAAAGCAAAGGAAAAAGAAGACACACAAAGGGGAAGAGGCACCCTAACCAAGACCCTAAAGGGAACAAGACTCAGAGAAGAGAACGAAACCTCCTAACAAGAGGAGAACCTCCTAGCAATCTAGAAAAGTACCACTTTTATGAGTAAAATTATCCATTTTTTGAGATAAAGTATCATGTTTTTTTAATACAGTCGCAAATTAGAAAATCATTAGATTGAAGTATCACAAATGTATCATATTTAACATCAAAAGTATCACTATTTCCAATATAAGTATTAGTTTTTCAATGGTAAAAAACATTTGCTATGAGACTAGAATGAATACATCTAAAAAATTTATTTTTTGAATAATGTTCACCTTAAAAGTATCATATTTCTTACTTAAAAATATCACTCTTTTTGGATAAAAGTATTACTTTTTATTCAAAGAACTTAAAATTTTAAAATGTCATTGTCCATCATAAAAGTATCATATTTAATATCAAATGTATCACTATTTCAAAGACAAGTATCGTTTTCAATGTAAAAAACATTAGCTATGAGACTAGAATGAGTATATCAAAAATCTAATTTTTTGAATATGAAAAATTAAAGTATTAACGCTCACCTTAAAAGTATCATATTTATTACTCAAAAGTACCACTATTTTCGGATAAAGTATCACTTCCTATTCAGAGAATTTAAATTTTTAAAATGAAGGGATGATAATGAAGCTTTATATTCATATTTATACTCATGGTTATACTAAATATACACAACAAGCACCAGTAGTGTAGCGGTAGAATAGCACCATGCCTTGGTACAGACTCGGGTTCAATTCCCAGCTAGTGCAAATTTATTAATTTTTTGATTAAGCGGATCCAGCCATACTGGCCCATCCAGGCGTCTTGGGCGGGCACGTGCGATTTGGGCTGGGTCTGTTGGGCCCAGCGTGTTAGGGGTCTTAGGTGCAATTTTCTATTTTTTTATATCCAGGCGGGTCGCGTGTCGCAGGCGGATCGGGCGGGCTGGGATCCGTCTTACAGAATAGGATCCGTAAGACGGTCCTATACAAGTTTTTGCCTTTCGTATTTCAGACTTTCAGTAGGTAAGTTCTGATAATTTATGTTGTATTTTGCTACATTTGATATTTTTGGCTGATTTATTATGTATGATTATAAAATTAAAAGAAAAGGTCCAATGGTTGGAATTTGGAGTTGGCAATCTGAGAATAATCTCTAGGTCTAGGATGATGTTTTTAATTTTTATGCTTTTGGTTACTGTCCTGAAATATCCAACTATTGGATATCATGATTTTTTTATAAAGATTTTAATTTTTAACTTAAATAATAATAAAAAAGAATGATTGTTGTATTTTAGTAGGAAAGGCATGATATATACTAACAGAGATGAATTGTATCTCAAAAAATAAAAAGAATGTTTTTAATTTGAGATTGTGTTGCCTTTTTATGGTTGTAGTATTTATTTTGAGATTGCACTAAAAAAATGAATAGACTATAATTATTTGGTGATCTTTACATTCATTTTTTTATTTTTTTCTTATTTTGTGTGTTTTACTTTTGATTAATCTTCGAACCATCTCTGAACCGCATCGTCCCATTAGAACCAAATCCCAGACCGAACCGCATCGAATTTTCGATGCGGTTCAAGATCTAAGATTTTTCTCTACGGTTGATTCGAGATTGATTTTTAAAATCTCGAACTTCGGGACGGATTACAAATATTTATGAATCTCCGAACTATCCCGTCTTGTGCACACCCCTAATTGCAAGATCTTTTCTCGAAATTTTGGGGGTAAAGGTATTTATTCTCTTAACTTATACATAAATTTAGACTAATACTAAACTAAATTAAGGAAGACAAAATTGAAAATTTGGGGGAGGGAAGCACCCCACTTATATATCCCTTAGATCCGTCTGCATCCTACCAATGGTCGTGTGAATTGAAGTTTCAAAATTCTTTCCTATTTGTTTATTGTCAAGTAATTTAGAAACATATTTATTATATTTATATAGGTGCTACGAATAAATTATCATATAAGCGAATTTTATTCCATAAACTCCGCATTTGATAAGAGGTTCGGAGTTTTTTTATTTTTTATTTTATCAATGGCTAACAAATTTATTTAAAAATATGTATTATAATTGTATAGGTTTTATGGATAAATTATTACAATTTACAAGTGATATTTAGGTTCAAGACTCACCAAATGGTAAGAGAAATCCCTTCATCCAAATAAAAAGGAATCATGTACATAAAATATATCGAGTATTTAATTTACATATTAATCAACATTAGAAAAATTCATTTGATTCTATGTATACTAGTGTAATAATTTATATGTTTCTAAATTCTAATACCATTTAATGATAAAGATACAAATTACTCGATCATATATTGTTCAAGATATAAGATGCTAAAAATATAAAAACAATTGGAGAATTTTCATATAGAAAAAGAAAAGAGAGAAATAGGAATGTGGGGTCTTTTGACTTTAATTTTCATGCGACAATGAAAGAACCCATATTCCTCGAACTCAATTCATGGAATATCTTAAGATTTTCATACATGTATTTGCAAATACTTTTCAACTTACATGACAACCTACTTACGATTTCAAAAGTGGACTTAAACAACCTGATGTGAATTTCAATTCCCACATGATTTACGTAATTAATTTACCAAATGCATAACATATTCTAATTTAAATTATATTTTATCTCGTATTCCAAATATCACCGAAATATATTCTATCAATAATATTGAAGTTAGATGAATTGTAACTTGAAATAGAATATCTTATTTGAGAATCTAATTATAATTCAATCAATTTGCTTATAGATTTAGTTTTAGGATCACAAATTAAGTGTAAAAGTTTCTTTGTTGGCCTCCTCAACTCTAGTAGGTATTTATGTCGTTTCTTAATTAACAGAATTAGTCAGATTTTATTTCCATGTAAAATTCAACACAGGATTATGGATTTTATAAAATGATTATAATATTGAGTCATACACCTAAGTGTAGGTTCAAGTATATATAGTGATGATGTTTTGTGTTCATTTGTAGTACAAGCCCTTGGAACTCCATTGACATAAATTTAACGTAGAGCAAAAATATAGAATTCGGAAATTAACCTTGTACATGGACTCAAAAAAGTTCTCTTTGTGCATTATTCTCATCAAATTTATATCTATTTGGAGTACACATATTCATTGCCAAAGTGACATTGGCAACATTTTCAATGTCATTGATTATGGTGCCACCACAGATGGTCAATCAGATAACAAACAGGTAATAATCTATTTATGGACTTTTGTACATGAGTATGTAAATGAGTCTGAATTACAATTTAATATATATCAACATATTTGGTTTTTAGAAAATCTATAATAACATCACACACTAAAAACATATGATGCGTAATTTTTGAAAGCATGGAAAGAAGCTTGTCGGACTAATGGAGGCGTGCTTTTAATTCCACTGGGAACTTACTTGGTGCGTGATGCAACATTTCAAGGGCCATGCAGAGGCCAAACAAAGGTCAACCTCAAAGGAACCCTAAAAGCTACTTCTGATCTTACACTTGATGCAGGTTACTGGATTGGGTTTTCTTATGTAGAAAACTTAATAATCTATGGAAATGGTACATTTGATGGAAACTATGCCTCGGCCTTGGGGACGCAAATGCCAAAATTGCAAACTTCCTATCGTAAGTTCTAACTTAACTCATATGTATGTACAATAATTAACATTAGCAAATAATAAAGTTTGTGATTATTAACTATATAGTCAGTATCTTAAAACAATCGATAAGCTTTGCTTTTGTGAGAAATAGCAAAGTTCAAGACATAAATTCGATTAACAATGAAGTCGCTCCATATGAATATATTCGCATCTCGAACATGACACTCGACAATGTGGGTATATCACCCCGTGCAACCCCAACACGATGGAATCCACATTGGAAAATCCAACAACATCGATCAACAATGCACATATAGCATTGTGTGATGACTGCGCATAGCAATGTTAGATGGATCTACAAATGTCAATATTTCTAGGGTTTCTTGTGGGCCGGGCCACGGGATTAGCATTGGAAGCTTAGGAACAAACCCACAAGAAAAGGATGTTAGTTCAATTACCGTGTCAAATTGCACTTTAACCAACACTACTAATGGCTTGAGGATCAAAACAGTTGCACCTTCTCAACCAATCAATGTTTATAACATCAGATATCAACACATTATAATGAACAATGTTCAAAATCCAATCATCATCGATCAACATTATTGCCCTAACAAAAATTGCCCAAAGGTACACTGGAGAAAGATAGTCAGAGCTCATAATTTACAGCCAGTTCATTCAATATATATTTTATTTTTTCGAGATTTCAAATAGTTATCAATTTATTCAATGTAACACCACATCTTTATGTATAGGCGGAGTCAAGTGTTCAGATCAAAGATGTGAAATACGATGATGTACGGGGTAGCTCAAAGAACAAAATTGCGATAAATTTTGGATCAGAAATAAAACAAACAATGCAAGACATACAATTAAGTGGGGTTAACCTTACTTTTAAAGGCCAACCTACGGCCGCATCATGCTCTAGCGCCAATATTAAATTTATCGGCCTAAACAAACTCCTTCAGGATGTTCTTAGAAAAATGATAGTAGTTCAATATATGAAGTTAAGTAGTGTCCCAATTAGTCTATTTTAAAATAAAATACAAAAATAATATATATTTTCATTTAGTTATGTAGTCGATCAATTGGTGGAATATTTAATAATGAGAAAAAGTCTCTTTTTCTTTGTTAAGTTACTCTCACTCTGGTCGGTACAACTGTAATGACAACAAAGATGTATTAGTAGAATAAATTGATAATGTTTGATGAGAAGCATTGTCACTTTCGGACTTTCATTATATTCATGTACTTCATTTGATTAATTGTTTTATTGAATTATCCTATGTCGATCATTTTAAAACCGATAATAGTATCTTAACAATAAATTTAAAAATGCGGACATAGATTATAATTGCTTAATTTTGTTGATAAATTAATTGTTCCCCTCCATGTTGTAATAACTTATGATAACGCTTCATACGAATAAATTAAGAGACATAGTATTGAAAATAAATCAGAAAAATTATTATGCATAACATTCAAAATATTGACTTGTAGTTATTCTTATTTACTTTTATGTATATATATATATATATATATATATATATATATATGTGTGTGTGTGTGTGTGTCTTGTGCATACCAAGTCCTTTTGAGGGAAAAAGGGGAAATGAGATGTCCATGTGAGGAGGTACTATTTGAGTTTAATTTGATTGTTAATCAAATCAAGTTTGAACGATCTTTAATAGAATATTCGAAAAAACCAATGTCGAGTGACTAATTGATATTTTTATACCTATTTGTTTTTATTAATCGAGTGGAACTTGGGCCACACAACCACGCTTCAATTCTTATTGTGGGAGAAAAATATTTATGTTCGTCCCAACTTGGATGTTAAATCAACAAAAAATTGATTAAACTATTTTTTAGCAATCGATCTCAAATCAAATATCGAGTATTTTAGTTTGTTATTCAACTCTATACACAATATTAGGGTTATCGGAGGGCAATACTACTAATTCTCAATTGAATTGTCAATTATTAGTTATTAGGACCTAATATATTTGTGATTGTGAACTCGAAGTGAATCCAATTACATGTATCTGATTGTAATAGATTTGAACTAAGTCTTTCTAATTGATTCAATTAACTAAATTTGGATTTGATGGATTTATTAGTTAATCTGAGTTAGGTTCGTACAGCTGATTAATTAATACACTACTACTTTTTAATTAGAGAAATTCAATTCTCTGATTAAATCTTATCAAACAAATCCGATAAAGAATACCACCACCCCCAAAAAATTACAAGAATGGCACCATGGGTTTGGGGTATGGATTGGTCTCATGGATTAAGACCCGTGAAACGGTCCTATATGAATTTTTCGCATGAGATCGATATACTCAAATGAACCTATTTTTCATTAAAGAAAAAAAAAAGTCTAATATGGACATGAACAAATCTGGTACATATGAACAATAATTTTTCTATGAAATTTAATCTTGTTGTCTCGTTACCAGAATTTTCCTCCAAGACTTTGTGATATGAGTCAAAATAAATTATAGGGAGGAAAATCTCCAACTCCATGATTAGGTTGGAAATCACATGAAACAACACTAAGTTTGCAGTATTATTCGACAATAATTCCTTTTTTTTTCTGAAAGGGACAATAATTCTTTTATGCCTTAATCAACACAAATAGTATTAGTGACCCGTCTCTTTTTGCACATGGGATCTTCTATTCCAAAACCGTGTTTCATCTCCTATTCCAACCGTGTAGATGATTGACACGTGTATTACACTTACCATATTAGAACCCTACAATTTACCTGATTTATGCTTGAAAATTAACATGGTAAGTGTAATATACATGTCAATCATCCACACGGTTGGAATAGAAGATGAAATACGGTTTTCGCGCTCTTTTTGATTGACTACGACTGTGCTTAGTGACGAAGTGATGTCTCTTTAGTCTTTAGCCTTTATTGGTTATTATATTGCAATACAAATGCTCTGAATTAAGTCTTAATCTTTCTTAATTTCCTTAATTTTGACAAGAAATGTATCTGCCATAGCAATCCATTTGTATGATTTTCTTTGGGGAAAATGAACTTCATTTTTCATTAATTACTATTAAAAAAAATATTACTCATCGCACCACATTGGGCCCGTTGTGCGCAGAAATATACATGTTTTATTAGGATTTGAGACTAATTAAGGTACATTCTTTGATTTACATTCATTCAGGAGTACTCTTGGGACGGGAATAATGGGGCTTAGAACTAGATTGGCGAAGCCGGGAACCAGATAACAAAAAAGAAAAAAAAAAAAAAAAAAGATGCGTAACCAGCAGTAGCCACACTACCTCTTAGTTGGTTTATACCCTACTTTCCTTGTTCCCTATGAAAAGAATCAAAAAAAGCAACAGGAAAACAGAAGGTAAAAGTAGGCATAAAAGCAAAATAAAGTCACCATTTATTGACAAAAGAAGCTTTTCCAAGAATCATCTAAATCTCATCACAAATTACATGTATACTTAATACTCTTATATATTCATGTAATAAGTTGTTCCTTTCACTAGCCCATGTTACATTTCCTTTATTCAATATATATGATCTAATAATTTTCTCAAAGAACAAGGGTTCCCTACTATCTTCATTTTTCTTGTCCCTCAAGATTATTACATACACATTACTGATCTTGAAAAGAAAAAAATGGGAAAATATATCGGCATTTTCGCGTGTTTCTTGATTGTGGCATTGGATGTTACCGCTGGAATTCTCGGAATCAAAGCCGAAGCGGCTCAAAACCAGGTGAGTTCGGAATTATATGTTGGATGTTGATATTGTGTTGAGTTTTAATTAGTCTCGTGATTGATATATACATATATATGTTCGGTTTGATTTAATTAGGAGAAGCATTTGAGGCTATGGATATTCGAGTGTAAAGAGCCAAGCCACGACGCTTTCGTCCTAGGTGTAGCTGCTGCAACACTTCTGAGTGTGGCTCATGTTCTTGCTAATTTGGTTGGAGGTTGCAATGTTTGTAGTCAAGATGAGTTTCATAAAGCAGCCCCAAGCAAGAAGTTGTCAGTTGCATGCCTTGTTTTCACATGGTATATATGACCTCTCTCTCTTTACTATACAAAAATATATAGTTTACTGACAAATAAATCATTTCATCACTAAAAGTACTTTACAAAATACTGACAAAATAAAAATATTATTTTCCCTCAAATCAGACTTGATCAAATAAATCACCGATGTCTTTAATTTACCAACAAAATATTACGATTATTTACCAGTTTTAGATTTTGTCGGTAATTTTTTACCTACAACGACACTACCTACAGTTTTGATTTGTCGGAATTCTGTCGTATCTTTAATTCCAACATAAGTAAACCGATTCTTTTTGTATCTCTCTCGTTGACAACTATACGGCTATTATATTGTGGGTTGTAAATTGTAATGTGTGCAGGATCATTCTGGCCGTTGGATTGTCAATGCTAGTGATTGGAACAATATCAAACCACAAATCAAGAGCATCGTGTGGGTTCACACACCACCATTTTCTATCGACGGGAGGGATTTTGTGCATGGTTCACGCCCTCTTTTCTGTCGCTTATTATGTTACTTCAACTGCACTTCTCCTTTAATGGCAGCCAAAAATATGCCTATTTTTCATCCTCTCTCTTCTAACTTTACCAGTTAATTAATTAGTCTTTTGCTGAACCCTCCTTTTTACTAATTTCCTTTAGTTTATCGAATCCAGTCATATATGTTTCCAAGAATCTCGAGACATAATTTGTTTCTTTAGTTTATCTCTGGTCGTGTTTTCAAGAACCTCGTAGTGCGATATTTTGCAGTTCATGTTCTTACAAGTTCCTTCGATTGTTGTAACGACATGATTATTTAATATTTGTAGAACTTTATTTTGTTCCAATTGCCCAGTACATGTTCGAGCCAATGTTTGGCTAAATTTGCTCATGATATTTTATGAACTATTAGATTGATTACAAAAACTATCCATGTGAATCTAGTCTAATTACAGAAAAAAATTGTTATCTTTCAAAGTTACCAACATTCCTTTGACATTTGTTTCTCGATCAACAAATTACAACTACTGACATGAGTGTATTTGTAAAACAAAAACAAACCTTAGGGGGTATTTGGAATGTTTAAAGACTTAACGTATCTATAATTTACTCGTTCAACAAATTTCGTTGTGAATCTTTATAATACGATTCTTAAAAAAAGGGTGACCGTGGAAAATCTCGAGACATATGGTACGCATTACTCTATTGAGAATCAAGAGAATAAATGGATTACCATCAGCAAGCAATGGGAGGGAAATTCTTAGCCACCCAAGTGGGGTGGTACCCAAGTGAGTGATCCACCCTTGATCACTCACACACCCATGTGGTGTGTGGGTGTGTGAGATCCAGGGTGGATCCTCACACTTGGGTGCCACCCACATGGGTGGCATGGAATAGACCGCAATGGGATGGCAAGGTCATAATTGTGTCAAAGCTTAAAAACATTAAAAACGTGTGTGCGCACGCGCAAAAGAGAGAAACTAATTGCAATTGTCTACCAAAAACGTTATGCTAGAGAAATTTTTTTACCTTTATTAAAATTTTCAAAAAATACACTATTTACTCACTTTTACTTTTTCTCCCACCTAGTATATATATGATTTTTCTAATATAAAAACCATCAAATCAGCAATCATTATTACACATTTTCTCACAAATTCACCATTCACTCGGTCACACATTTTCAATCACCACTCATTTATGTTATCAACCTTGTGCTTTAGTGATACGAGTGATTGACCCGAATTCGGATCTCATGTGAAACAGTGAGAGTGTGTTTTCCCCTATTATACCCCATTGTACTAAAAAAAATAAAACACCAATCATTTCCAATTAATATTTACTATTTTTATATCAAACCAACTTTCATCAATACATTTTCATTTCATATTCAACCACACTTTCAAAATTCATTCTTCTATCATTTTTTTTATCACAATTCTCTATCAAAAAATAAGTTTTATAATGAAAGGATATTCAATAGCAACCTAAGTGCAAAAACCAAGGACTTTCATTGAATAACATAACCAAACAACAAATCATCCATGCAATATTCAGGGATTGTTCAAGTTTGTGAACAGAAATCCTTAAAAGATGATTAAGCTTCATGAATCAAAAAACAAGAGCCCTTGAAACCTAGAACCCTGTCACTTAAGTAAATATAGTGTAAAACCATGACCTGCACAATTAAATGTTATTGACAGAATACCTATCCAAAAAATTACTATATATTTTGCCAGGAGAGAGAACTCCTACTTGATGGTGAATTAAATTGCAAGGATTGTTATTCTTAAATCAACTAACAACTACTACTTTTACCATATGCATATGACCATAATCACAGGCCAATATAATTTCCTCTATCTCTGATGTCAAAGTCACAAGAAACAAACACAGGAAAAACTCACTGGGACGATAGCATCATTCTAAAGGGAAATGGAATCAATCAGATAGGACAATTGCTCTAGAAGCATAAACCCTGGAAATTATAAAATTGAAACCAAAAAAGGCGTAACAAAATGCAATATAAAGTCAATGTTTCTAACGAAATTCTTCGAGAGCCCCCTACAAATCTTAGATCAACAGAGTATGGACCAAGGAGTGAAAAATAGTGGAAAAAACATTGGGTCACAAAATGTATGTACAGCAACTAGGCGTTTGACAAGTGCAACTAGAGGTAACACGGTCTACTTTAAATCCAGAGTTTAGACAGTTAATTATCAAAATGCATTCGTCAAAAAGTATGATAAGCCAGTTGATTATAGCTTTCTAAGATTTACTGTCACATTCTGTCCAGACTCATATTTATCAATGGGCATTGAAGAGCTACAATGGGATTCGGCATTTCATGAGATCATTTACTGCAGTAAATACTAAACAAACACAAAAACTCGGTCACAACCGATAAAAAAATCATGGCTCAGAACTAAAAGGATTAATGACTAGTGACCAAATAAAACGTAGACGGAACATGAAACAGGGCATAAAAAAATTTGTAATCTAGAACAAAATTCATCACCAAAACAATGAAGTAGCCAGCTGAACAAAACCTCAAAATCTCCATTAACCTAAAAATAAAATAAAAATATATTCACCCTTAACTCAAACTGGTGCGAATCAACTGAAAAATATAAACTTGCAATCATCAATTTACCTATTCATTGATCAAAAGCAATTTTGACTTGTTCCTGCATCAAATTCAACATCTTAAAATTTACCTCAGCCTCCTCCTTAATCAATTGCTTCCACTTCTCTTCCAGTTCCTTCGCTTTATCATTCCCAATCGAACTCAACTTTTTCATCACAAAACTCATCATACTTTCCGACATATCCAAAGAGGGAAAGTTTGACGCCATATTAGCAAACGACGCGCTAAAAAACGGATACTTGGACCAAAAATCACCTCCTTCCCCATCCTCTTCTTTCTTTACAATCTCTAATTTATTATCCACTACAACCTCTTCAGCCTTGACAACAATATCTTTCTTGGCATTTTCCCCATTCTTACTACCTTCATTATTACCACCCCATATTTTCTTGGAGAGTTCAAATGCCTTATCCTCATGTGGCTTGGAAAAAACAGGGTCCCCACCATTCTCAGTTTTCTTTAAAGCATTCAAGAACCTCTTTTTCATGCCCCTAATCTTAGTTTTCAGCTGTTCCTTTGAAAAATCAACCTGCAATTTTTTCTTAATGAAATTGTAAAAAGCCTCCATATCCGCATTAGGATCTACACCTTTTAAATTCCTGAAATCTATCATACCTTTCAGAACAGTAACCTCATCCTCATCACTCCATAGCCTGGTTATACATCCACCAAGGGTAGAAGAGGACGAAATAGATTTACCCACTTCGATTTTTGACTTTTTACTGCTTTTTAAAGAATTTTTACTGTTAGTACCTTCTTGTTGGGCGGCGCGTTTTGCTGAGGATTTGGAAAACTTAGAGATGGGCTGTAGCTTGTAATCAGAAGGGGAGCCCAGATCCGAGTCAGAATCCGACCCGCTTTCTTGGATAGTTGATTTCGGGTCTGATTTGGGAAGTGGGTTTGGAGGGTTTTTAGTTTTCACCTTCTGTAGATCTTCGTCGTCTTCATCCTCAGACGAGTCTCCTTCTGTTTCATCAGAAAGGATTTTATTTTCTTCTTCAGAAGAGTGCGATTGTGATTGTGATTGTGATTGCTCCTCCTCATTTTTCTCTTCTTCAGAGGAAGATTCGTGTTTCTCTTTGGGGGGTTGACGAGAGCGAGAGGGAGCTTTGGGCGCCATTTTTGTTCTGTTTCTTGGGTGAGCTCTGTTCTGTGATGAGGTGAAAAGATTAGGGTTTTGAAATATACTTATATTGATGATTGGTTTGGCATTAAGGATGTTGAATTTTAATTACAAGGGTTTATTGGTTTTTCTTTTTTTTTTTTTTTGAACTAGGGTTTATTGGTTTGATGAAATGAATTGGAATTTCAATAGTCATTTGATAAGTGCATTTCCCGGGTAATTTGCTTAAATACGGTGAAAATGATTTGAAATTGTGTAAATATGGTGAAAATGTAGTAGGTTATGTATTTACTCGGTGGCACGGAAGGCGTGTGTGCTCAAATATTGATGGCGAAACTATATCTTGTGAGGAAAAAAAAAAATTTTTTGAATTTCAATAGTTGGCGTCACCAATGTGCGCAAATTTATTAAATAAAAGAAAATTCAAAAAGCTGATGTGGAGGTGCGTAGAAAGCGCGTGGGCAATCAGTGAACGTGGTTTGGCGGTCGTCGCGTGGGCGAGTCGTAGGAACCGGCGCGTGTCGGGCCGGTTGATGAGTCACGGTGGTGGTCTGACAAAAAAGCCGGACAAAAACTAGGGTTTTTTTAACTAATATATATATATATATATATATATATATATCGAGTGGATCACGTGTGAGACCACCGCCATAGGTTAGTCCATAGGACTAAATCTACACCATCCAAATAATAAATCAATGGTCAAGATGTATTACAATATATACAACATTTCATAAGTAAGTATACAACAGAATGGATAAAATAGGAATCTAGGAAATTAAATATAGTAACCGCTTCCTAAAAATTAGGGACGTGATTTTGTATTGATCACGTCCCCATAATCAAGCGATTCACCTTTCCTTTCTTTCCCTTCCCATTCGAACCTGCAAATTATTCAAATATGGCAACAAAATCGTGCAACAATTAATGAAAAATATACAATTACACTGAACTAACTATACATTAAAACATTACTAAGTATACATAAACAAATAACTAAGTATACATTTACACTAAACTACCTGTACATTAAACTTCACTAAGTATACAGAAATATTTAACTAAGTATACAATTACATTGAACTAACTATACATTAAAATGATACTAAGTATACAGAAACATTTAACTAAGTATACAATTAAACCGAATTACTTATATAACTAAGTATACAATTCCATTGAACTAAGTATACAAATCCACTAAATTACTTACTAAACTACTTATATAACTAAGAATACGATTCCACCGAACCAAGTATACAAATCCACCGAACTAAATATACAATTAAACATGACTAAGTATACAAGTATATAATAAAACGACTGTTCACAAATATGGCGGAATAGAGTATCAATTTTGAAAAAATGCTTGAAGTTGATGATTTTTCCTCCCTAAAAACCGGTAACTGAAAAAGGTAGGATTATGTTTCCTTAAAAATAGCTAATAACCGTCCAATTAACATAACTAATTAAATAAAAAGTACGATTATATCCTTATATGCCTAAATTAACTAAAATGATCTATACCATCCAAAATTTTAAATCAAGAGTCCATAAGTGTTCTTATGGACTAACCTAAAGGGATTGGTCTCATTTGAACCAATCCCTATATATATATATATATGTTGTCGACAAACTGGGAAAGATAAGAAAACTGGGAAAGATGAGAAAACGAGAAAACTGGGAAAGAATTTTTTTTTTTTATAAAATAAATATGGGAGAAAGATGGGCAGAGGCTAGGTTTTCGAACCTGCTCTGAGATACCATGAGAAAAACTTACGTTTCTTGTATATTATTCAGTCTGAAGGTATACAATATATAGGTAAGAATATCCGACATAGAGGAAAAGCTGAAAAACACTACTACCTATTTTAAGGCACTAAGCCACTAAGCTTCCATCACGGGGCTTCTGGCGCACCTACAAGCCCTTCAAATTCAAAAAAACATGCACATATTTTATCTTTTTTGAACTCCATCTTGTTATATCAACATGCTTTATTTATTTTAAATTATTATGGACCCATTACATTTTTGAACTCCTCTTTTTTTTTTTTATGAGCAACAGACCAAGCAAAATTTATTTATAAAATATTATTCACAAAATTTATTATTATCAATTTATAAATATTAGATATAATATAAGAATACATAAAAATTATATTACAATACATGTTATATATACTAAATATATATTAAAAATAAAAATATTAGGCGGGGCGGGGTGGGGCGGGGCGGAAGTGATGACCGACCCGCCCGCTCCGCCCCGCTCCGCCTGGCCACGGGACGGGACAACCCAAATGGGGTAGGACTCACAGGACGGATCAAAATTATCATCCCTACTCCCACTCTCATCCACTCTCTTATTAATATGTAGTGGCCCTAAATAGGTGCAGAAAGTCAAACGGTGTAATGCTCAAACAAATATTAATATGTAGCCTAGAGTAAGCATTTCACTCATTTTATTTAAATAAGCACGTTTATTTTTTTTTGAAATACTCTGGCGCACTTGGAAGGTGCGCCACCGCCGTGCTAATTTTTTTATATAATCATCTTTGTCCGGGCGATTTCGTCTGCCGACCCTTTAAAAAATTAATAATGTAATTTGGCTGGCGCATACCGTGTGTGCGCCACCGAGCAAATAAACAACACTCAAAAAATTCACTATATTATAGCAATTTCTTTTCATTTTTGCAATATTAAGGCAAATTTCCCGCATTTCCCACTTGGTACAATTAATAAGGGATAATTTCAATTTTAGTACATGAAATATATATTCTTTTGATTTTTGGTATCCCACATTCATGTCAACAATTTTGGTACTCAATGTTTACTACTTAATCTTTACCACTTAATTACTTTTGCTACATTTCATAAAATATCCGTCAATTTCGATATCCCGTGTTTACGTTTTCATCATCAATTTTAGTTTTCCGTGTTTTACTTTTTTATCACTTATGACAAAATGTGGTGGAAGTGATTAAAAAGTAAAACACGGGGTGCCAAATTGATATGCCTTGAAAGTGGAGTAGCAAAAATGAAAGCATGGTATAATTTAGATACTAAAAGTTAGAATTACCCCTAATTAATAATCATTACAAATTCCTATTTTTTAGGGAATCTCAAACGTCGAAAGAAAAGGGTAAACACTGGCAGATTTAGTGCTGGGCCAACCTAGGCCCTCGTCTAGCCCTCTTTTTTGAAAAAAAAAAATAATGAGAGAAATTTTATTTTTTTAAAAAAATAGTTATAATTTGTAAATTTTTTTGGGATTTTTTATTCGTTTTTTTTCTTCAGAAACGATAGTGATTTTATACCTTTTGAAACCTGGAACAAGTTACAATCGAGCCCACTAGCTACAAGGCCCCTCTGAAACTAACACTTAACAGTTGAGAGGGGAGTCACACCAACATGGTGTCAATCGAACAAGCAAAAACAAAACAAGAGGGGAGTCACACCAACATGGTGTCAATCGAACAAGCAAAAACAAAACAAAGCCCAAAGGCTTAAAGTTTGGTAATGTCAACCCAATAGCTAATGATACTACAAGTATTACATTAAAGAACACAAAAAAAGGAAACAAGTCCATGAATATCTAAAGCATCAAAAGATCTTCAAGGAGGATCCAAGCAGCACCTCCCAAGCGTCAGCAGAAAGCAGAAGATTTGCAGCAATTGACTGACCACTGGGCCAAGCACCTAGTATCAATTCCTCCAATACACAAGCCAAAGCACATCCTCCAAGCAACAAAAAACCAAAAGAAGTGTCTGCACAGGCAGACAGACACACAACAGCTGCAGCAAAATTCATCAGGAAGAATACATACGAGTAGAAGCAGGCTTTTCATTAGAATTGAAGACATTGTTATATTCAATCCATTCTGAAACAGTCCCATCAATAGTATCCTTTGCTGATGGCCATTTCTTTTCAAATATACACAAGTTCGTAGTTCGCCATAACCACCATAGAATATAAGAGGAAAGTTGCATTATTTCCTGCCAATAATCCCTTTTCTGAGCCCTGGAAACAAAAAGCCACCAATGTTTGAAAGTAAAAGAAGAATTAGAATCAAACTCCCAAGAAATAGGAGCCAGTTTCCACACATTTTTTGCTCTCTCACAATGAAACAAAATATGCTCCAGGTTCTCAGCAGATTCTCCACAAAATTGACACATAGTATCCAAAACAATACCCTTTCTAGACAGATTCACTTTGGTAGGGATAATATCATGGAAACATCTCCATAGAAAGTGCTTAATTTTACTTTTAACTTGTAATTTCCAAGTTCCCTTCCACATTTGTTTAACAAGGGAAGCCTCAGAACTACTAGAAGGGTAGTCAAACACACTAATTCTCTTAGTCATGATGGCATGGTAGAATGACTTGACAGAGAATTTCCCAGAGGAGCAGGGGAGCCATATCAATTTGTCTCTACTTTTGGGAGAATTAAGGGGAATAGAAAGAATGCTTTAGCTTCATAAACATTGAATGTGTGATTTACAAGGTTCAAACTCCTCACACAACCTCGAAAAATCCATCAGTTCACCGACTCGGATGAGATGGCAAGGTGTAGGTCCCAAGGGTGTGATGTAAGGTTTAGAAGAGGGGTTGAATAAACCTTACCAAATTTTCACTTTTAGTATTTTTAAGAATTTCAACAGAGTTGACTCAAATCGATTGTGTCCTTGGGGGACAATGACTAGGTTGGCTTTCTTGAATAAAGTTACCCACTCAACCGACTGACCGAGTCGTTGATAGTATAACTTAGCCACGCTGCCTAACACTTAACTTTAGTTGATTTGGTTTTTAACAACGGAAGACTTAACACCCTTTGTTTGTTTAAAGCTCGTTTTTAACACTTGTTTTAGCACTTGTTATTTATCAGTTGGATAGTAATATAACTTATCAGCAGATATGAAAAATATAAGCAAGAAAGTAAATGCTGAAAGTAAATGACACAAGTAATTTTATAGTGGTTCGAGGATGGGGAAGTTCTTCTACTCCACTCTTCTCCAACTTCTGGAGGAATCCACTAGGTAACAGATCAAGTTACAAAGTAGTTCTCGCCTCAGAGACAACCTTGATCACACAACCGGTTTCTCCTATGACTCAACTTCTTCACAAGACAGACTTCCTTGCTTCTTCACTCCCTTCAAGTCTTTGGAATTGATCACACACCTTCTAACAAACTTGAATCTCCGGTTCGACCTTGAACCTTTCTACGACCAATGTAGTCAAAAGCGCTCGCCTCGGCGCCAGCGCACGAGGCGAGGCGTGACGATAGGTTCGGCGCTGGGTCACCTAAGGCGCACCAACTCGAGCTAGGCGGAGGAAAGACGACCAAGGCGCGCGCTTTGTTAGAGGCGCAACATTCAAGCGTCGCCTCGCGCTGTGGCGCTTTTCCTTCTTTTTCTCTCTGCAGCTTTACTTTTCTCTATGGCTAAATACAAACCGACTTTTTTTTTTTTTTTTTTGTTGTTGTACAAAGCTATATAAATATATAATATGGATAGTGGAAGTGATAGTGGAGGTATAGACTATATAAATATATAATATGGATAGTGGAAGTGATAATGGAGTGGTCCGGGAATGCGAGAAAAAAATGTTTAAAATGTCGAATTGGTGTGTATTGAATGATTATGTATGTGATTTGAAAATATTATAATCTTATAGATACCATATAATATATAATATGGATAGTGGAAGTCTTAGTAGCAAATCGAAATGCAAAAAGAAATGTTTAAAATGCAAAAAAAATGTTTAAATTTTTTAATATGGATAGTGCGCCTTGCTCGAGTTAGGCGAGCGCTTTTTGTCGCCTCGTGACTCGGGCGATATAGACCTTGTCGCCTCGAGTGCGCCTTACCGCTTTGACTACACTGCCTACAACTCATTCAACTTGGAGAGTAGACCCCTTTTTCGTTCTTTAAACTTTTTTTCTTCAACTGGTTGGAGTAATCTTTCTTTCACAGCGTGTGTTGGATCGAGTTTCTTCGAGTTTTAGGCTTGAGGAATTTCTTAATAAGCTTTGAGAATATTGCAGGTTATGCTTGCTTGATAATTGCTTGAAAGATAGATTTTTCCAGGTAACCTTTTCTCAAATGCTTCATCAGCCTTTTATAGTGCTCATTTGAAAATTTACCCGTTGAAGAGATAGGCTATTTTCAAATGACATTTCTTGTTCGTTGGCTTGTCTTTTCTTGGTCTGCAACACTTGTGATGTTGACCCTTCCTCATATTAAATGGTTCTGCAGCTTTACAGGGTCTGACACATGCTTTAGTATTTCCCATTGGTTTATTCTTTTTGCATGTTTCTCAGCCAAACACTTTAAGACCTGGAAGATTGGACATATTACTATATCGAGTAATATCCTTTACTTCCTTCCAACGGATCAATGTCAGTTGTCTTGACTTGACTACTGTTTTTACCCCTTTGACTTGAGTCTGCTCCAATCATGAGAATGACTCAACTGTCACTTCAACTGTTAGACTTGGCTCCTTTTACAGACTTGATTGACACTTCCTCATACTTCACACAGTTGTTCCTCACCTGCTCTTTCTTGATCCAAGTCCTTGTCTTCCATCTTGGCCATACTCACCGACTTCTCCTTCGATCCTCTGAGCTTGACTTCTTGTATTCTTTGACATAGTCGACTTCACTTTACCTTTTTCATCATATCTATTACAACATAGAATTACAAGGAAAATGGGGTGCCAACTTCCTAGTTTAAGTTTTACATGGTATCATCAAAATCTAACAAATAACTTTCCTAACACAATGAGAGGAAAGATAAGGGGCTGGAGTGAAGGAAGGGTTACCAGGGACCCAAGGGTGATCCCAGATACGCACAGATTTACCATCACCTATCCTATAGGCTATAGCAGAGGCCAATTTTCAAAGCATAAAGGGCATGGATCCAACTCTTCCAGATCCAAGAATCAGCCCCTTTAACCTTAGTATTAAGCAGCCCTCCATGAGGGAAGTACTTAGCTTTCAACAATTGGCACATCAAGGAATTAGGTTGAGTAAGAAGCTTCCAGAGTTGCTTAGCAAGTAAGGAATCATTAAAACTTTTAAAGTCTTGAAAACCTAATCCCTCTTCTTCTTTATTAATTGTTAATTTGTCTCAACAAAGCCAGTAGATTTTATTCTGGCCTTCAAGGTGGGAACCCCACCAGAATTTAGAAGAAACTAAGGCCAACTCTTTACAGATGCCAAGAGGGAGTCTATAGTAAGACATAATATAAGTGGAAAGAGCATTCAAGACAGATTTAATGAGACTTTCCCTACCCGCATGACTGAGGAAGGAATTTTTCCAATTAGAGACTCTCTTTCTAGCATACTCAATGACATACCCAAAGATTTCCTTTTTAAATCTTCCCAGGAGAAGGGGCAGACATAGATGTTTGATTTTGGACTGGATTTGAACCCCATTAAGGACTCAACGGATTGTAGAAGAATCCCCAGCTAAAATATTGTGGCTGAAGAAAATAGCTAATTTCTCCAAATTGATGAGTTGCCCAGATGCTGAACAATATTCATCAATCAGATATTCACCTTGATAGCTTGAGAAGGGTTGGCCTCACAGAAAAGAAGGGAATCATCAGCAAAAAAAATGGGATAAAACATGACTTTTTTTTGCAAATTTTGAGTCCAGTGAATTGATGATGGATTCTGGCTTGATAAATCAGATTGGAGAAGGCTTCAGATAGAATGATAAAGAGTAAGGGGATAGAGGATCTCCTTTACGAATCCCTCTGGAAGGTTGGACATACCCCTGAGCCTGTCCATGAAACAGAAAGCAAAATGAAGTAGTGGAAATGCTAGTCCAGACCTATTTTAGGAAATAGTCAGGAAAGCCCATTTTTTCCATAATACTCTGCAAAAAATCCCACTCAACTCTATTGTATGCTTTAGACATATCAAGTTTAATTAACATGAACCCTTTCTTACCTTTCCTAAGATTATGTAAAAAGTGAACCTCATGGGCCATAACAATATTATCACTGATGTTTCTTCCAGAAATAAAGGTTGTTTGACACTCATTAATTCAGTTAGGCAGGCAGGGTTTCATCCTATTAGCAAGAATTTTAGAGATGATCTTATAAACAATATTGCAAAGACTAATAGGACGATAGTGCGTTGCAGTAGGATTTTTTACTTTTGGGATGAGAGTGACCAAGGTATGATTCATACTACGAAGGAGTTTATAGCTAGAGAAAAATTCCTAACATCATTACAAATATCAACAGAAATGGCAGACTAAAAACATTGAAAAAATAAAGGTGTCATACCACCAGGTCCCGGAGCTTTGTTGGGATGAAAATCAAAAAGGGCTCTTTTGATTTCTGAGTCTTCCACTGGTCCGGTCAGCATCCTCTTCAGTGTCATCAATGGTTCTTGGTATTCCTTCCAAGACCCGAGAATTCAAAACAGAAGCAGATGATTGAAACAGATCCTTGTAAAACTCCACAACCTCTTTTTCCACTTCTTCTTTCGACTCACAAGTTTTGCCATTCTATCAGTAGTTTTTTGATAGAGTTTCTCCTTTGCCTTTGTACCACACTAGCATAGAAAATTTTGAATTTCTATCCCCCTCTTGAAGCCATTGCACTCTTGTTTTATTCATCCAATAGGTCTCTTCATTAGCATAGGCATCATGGAGATTACTTTTCAGTAAATTCCATTCATCCCAATCTCTCTTACCCCCTTCCACCCTGAGAAGATCCATCTGCTGATTTATCTCTGAGATTTGTTTAGCTGAATTTGACTTGGAGCCTTTACACCACTTTAACACATCCACTCTGCAATTTCTAATTTTTGCTTGAAGCTTAAACATAGGAGTACCCTGCTGCTCACTATTCCAAGCTGACTCAATTGTCTGTTGAAAACCACTCATGGTAACCCATCTCTTGTCAAAGCAGAATCTTCGCTTACTCTTATTGGTCTTAGGGCTGGAAGTCAGAAGTAACAGCAGATGGTCCGAGGAATGGCACGTAATGTGCTGCACAACTGCCAAGGGATGGTTCAGAATCCATGGGGGGAGGCAAAAAATTTGTCTAAACATTCCTCCACGAAACCTTCCCCACCTTTGTTATTGGCTCAAGTAAACGGATGGCCTTCAGTCTTGATATTCTTCATTTTCATTTTGCGGGTAAAGTTTTTAAAACCTTGACAACTTCCCATTGTTCATTCAACTCCATCTCTTTTCTCACTAGGGCAAGAGATATCATTCCAATCGCCTCCAATAATCCAATTTTCACCCCATTTATCCTGTGCCTGACACAAAGATAGTTCCATTGAGCTCTTCTCATACCCCAATCAATACTAATGTACACAAAAATAACCCAAGAAATGTCCCCTTGAGACTCATACTCAACTTCCATGCAAAACTGTTGTCTATGAATACTAATAACCATGATGTTCGAGTCCCAGAAAACCATTAAGTCACCACTCTTACCCACAGCATCTACATTATCCCATCTATCACCACACTTGAAATTACGGACCACAGTACTAATAAACTTCTTTTTTCTCTTAACTTCACATAAAAATATGAACCTCGGGTGGTGTCATCGATAGATCTCCTTAATTTGACGAATTGTAGAGGGCCCTCCCAGACCTCTACAATTCCATGAAATCATCATTTGGGGGATTGGGGCCATTTTAGGTTGGCCTCCCCCACCTATTATACTGAAAGAATTGCAAGATCTTCCTTTCTCCTCTTAGAACCCTGGCTGATTTCAATCTGTAGATCAGAGTTTTCATCCAACAGATTTCTAGCTCTTTTAACACCAACTTACATCATAACATGATTAAGGTCATTAGCATCTTTTTTTTTCCGACCTTTAGAGACTTTTTTTTGGTACCTTTTCCCTTAGCCATATATTGTAAACTGACCAGATCCTTGCTACAGGGGATTCCCAACTTTTGGATTTCTTTTAAAGGTTCTCTATTAGTAGAACTAAAGACATGAATGTCAACCAAGTGAGAGGGTTCCAATAGCTTAGATGTAGAAGGTCCACCTTCCGAGAATTCCAAGTCCATAGGAGCAGCAAATTCCATATTCTTGGAGTTGGAAAAATCCAACTTTTTTTCAATTTTATCCCCTGCTTCACTAACAGACTTCTGAAGAACAAAGCCCGATTGTTCACTAGTAAGAATCTTGTTATTAGGACCTTGTGGTTCCATAAGGGATCCATCCTTATCTCCCATTTCGAGCATCACTCCAGGTGCGTCATCCACCACCTCCTCGGTCACAGGATTATTTCTATGACCACTCTCCGGACCACCATCACTGAAAGGCTCATGAGTACTTGGAGGTGCAACCTTTTAAGCCACTGAGAATTCCTCAGCTTTTAGCCATTCGCCATATTCCCCTTCCTTAAACGAGTTCTTGCTTAAATCCAATCTCTTTTTATCACACACCCTATTGGAGTGACCCACCATTCCACAATAATAGCAAAAACTCACCATTTTTTCATATTTGATGTTAACCCACTGGGAAATACTCCCAAGTTTAATCACTGAGCCTCTAAGGAGAGGTTTCTCAAGGTTAATAGATGCTAATATTTTAATATGTCTACCCCGAGCACTCCCCGATTCCAGAATATATATCGCCATTGAAGGTAAAATGCTACCTAATCTTCGAGCCGTCTCCGATGATATCCAATTAAGGGGAAGATCCCACACCTATATCCAAAGTTCGGCAAGAGAAAAATCTGACTTAGTCATATCCTTTCCATCATCCCACTCTTTGAGAACTGATTGGCATGTATTTTGCATGTATTTTGGGCTTAATTTTGGCTAGAATGTGTTGACATGCATGCATTACATGAGTAAATAGGGCTTTATTCCTGTTTTATGGAAAATGTATTACGCTTTGCTCGTTTTGTAGGAATTGATTGATAAATTATAGAATTTTGGCAACAATTCGAGCATTGCGATAAAGAACCACCAATACTTGACGTAAAGTACAAAGTTTGGAGTTAAATCGAGAAGAAGTCAAACGAACTGGGCAAAAAACGGAAGAAAACAGGCGAGTATCAAGTGTAGCAGGAGCGCATGGGCAGGGCGTGCGACCCTAGCATGGCCAGTGCGCCAGCCAAACATTGAGCTTCAACCTTCGACTACAAGCATGGGCTGGTCATGCTATAGCGCACGGCCCGTGCTCCCTTCAGTAATTTGAAATTTTGTGTGGCACCCAGCACGGGCTAGGCGTGCTCTAGCGCACGGCCCGTACGCCTGTGCGGGAAAAACAGAGTCTGACTAGTTTTGAACTAGATTTCGACCCAAACAAAGTACAAATAGAGACGGGGCGGCTACAAACAAAGATACTGATTTTTGCCCTAGAAAGCAGAGAAAAAAGGAATCTTCCACGGGAGAATTGGAGAGATCGATCAAGACCGCAACCACACCTTCGAGGATTGAAGATAGATCGAGAGATCGTCATCATCCCCGAGTTCACTCATTCCATAGTATCGTTATTTTCAATTAGTTAGACATGAACATTAATAATTTGTCTATGGATTATTTCTTTTCTATGTCTGGCTAAACACTTCGTGATTCCCGGGTTTGGGAGTATATTAATGGATGCTTTTATTTGATGATTAATTACTATTGAAGTTAATGTTTTCCAACCTTATTCAAGTACTTTGCTTTAATTCTTGTTTTATCAAAACGCGTTTGGTTTAACTTGTTTGATGTATTGATTCATAATTCTAACCGATGAGTTTCAATACTAGATCTATGAGTACTTGACATGAATATCTTGCATGATTGAGAAGTCTGTGAATATTCGTGAGGCTTTATAATCTTTTGAACTTTTGGGAGTTGGATATCTCATGTTGAGTAGAGATGCTAGCATAGATATTCCAATCAATGCTTTTACATGCATCTCGAGAGAGAGGGTAAATTACTTTTGTGATTGGTCTATAGGGAAGAATACGTTTAACTTTGGTTTGATTAATCTGATAATAAAAGAGGATATTAACTGAAACCATAACCCAGGAATCCATTCATTATCTTGATCTTTCAATCATTCTTTACTTTGTTTCTTTTAGGATAAATTTCTGCTTTAGTTATAAAACCAATTCACTCACTTTCGATCGTCTAGATAAAAATAAGGCTATTATAATCCAGTACTTAGTACATTAATTTATTAGTCCCTGTGGATTCGATCTTGCTAAACCTATTCTATAAACTGCACCGTACACTTTGCGATGAAGCTAAAAAAATAAAGGCGAACAAGTTTTTTGGCGCGTTCTTGGGACTAATTAAATTTTTAGTACTAATATTACGATAAATAGAATTATTTTTAATTTAGACATTTTTCTTTCTTTTTATTTTGTTGTTTAATTTTACTTCTATTGTGTTTGACTTGTTTTCTTTAGTTGGTTCGGGTAGTGCATGAACACTCGCTCGAAGCAAGGAGAATTATCATTGTTCATACTAGAGGTTGAGGCTTTTGCTAGGCGAATTAGTGCGGCTGCGAATCGGGCGAAAAGACAAAAAGAACAAGCTATGGCGGCGCGAAAGATAACAACAGAGGTAATAACAATGGTCGATAAACGGAGGTAACAACCGGCCAACAGGTCAATGTCGAGTTACGATTACCAGAGGTTCCGGCGGTTGATGAGTCCACCAACAGGCAATTCGCGACTACTTTCGCCCGCACCAATCGCAACTATGGTAGAATTGCCAATGTCCCAATCAATGCGAACAACTTTGAGTGAAGCCGTGTAGATCGATCTCAATGGTGCAACAATGAATCGGTTTGGGGGTTTCCGTCGAGGATCCCAACTCTCATCTTGCGAACTTCATACAGATTTGCAATACCATCAAGATGAACGGGGACGATGATCTTTATACGTCTTCGCTGTTTCTTTCTCTTTAAGGGATAAGGTTAGGAATCGGCTAGCACCCTAACTCGTAGGAGTGTGAACAATCGGATGAGCCGAGTCGAGAGATTTCTTTAAATACTTCCCACCAAGTAAGACACTCTGACTCAAAAGCGAGATCACTCGATTCGAGGTAGTTTGACTCGATCCTTGTATGAGGCCTGAGAGATTCCGGATTTATTGAAGAGGTGCCCGCAACACGGATTTCTGAGGATCGGCAGACTCTGCTTTTTTATAATGGGTTGATGGGACCACTAGATCGTTTGTGGATCTTTGCAGCAGAGGTGCTCTACTTGCACGATTTCGGAAGATGCATTCAACTTATTGGAAGAGATGACCATGAATAGCTATCGGTGGCCCTCCGAGAGGACTAATGTGAAAAGGGTGGCGAGGTTCGGTTGATTCGGACCCAATTAAGGAGTTGACAGCTCAGATGACTGTGTTGACAAGCCAATTGAGTGCATTGACGAAAGCAAATGAGGGAAACGTGGGTGCAAGTAATGGGGGAGTTTCTCTATATCTGATAGAGGAAGCAAATTATGTTAATAACCGGAATTTCAACAATTTTCGGAACAATCAGACTCCCACTCATTACCATCCGGGTTTGAGGAACCACGAGAACTTCTCCTACGCAAACACGAAGAATGTGATGCAACCACCACCATGGTTTAATGTGACAAATGGTGTCATTAATGTGGAGCCATAGCCATCTTTAGAGGACATTCTCGCCTCATTCATGAGTGAGACGAGGAACAGATTCAATAAGGATGAGGCGAATCTGGATAAAATCGAAAACCAGGTCACACAATTGGGGTCCCAAATGAAAAATCTTGAAATCCGAATTGGCCAAATAGCTACGATTATTGGTGGGCAGCATCAGAAAGCCCAATTTCCGAGCAACACGGAGGTTAATCCGGAAGGAACAATGTAACGCCATTCGTTTGAGGGTGGTGCGGATACGAAGGGCGAAAATACCAAAATATATTGAATCGACGCAGGGAGCATGACCCATGTGCCACCGCACGGCCCGGTCGTCGCGCAATCTTAGTAAGATTCCGGGAACAGGATACGAGACGCACGACCCATGCACCTGAGCACGGGCAGGTCGTGCGTAGTACCGAGAAGAGAATTTTAAACCCCGGGGAGGTAGAAACTGAAGCAAATGGCGAGGTTGAGGCCGAGGAATGAGTTGAGGACCGTGCTACTGAACAAAAAGGGGCCGAGAAGCTTAAATCTTTCTCTAACTCGATCTTTCAAACTTTTCTATACCACTTCCCTTCCTCAACGTTTTAAAAGAAAAAGTTAGACTCCCAATTTGCTAAATTCTTAGACATCTTTAAGAAACTGCATATTAACATACCGTTGCGGGCATTGGAGCAAATGCCCAATTATGCGAAGTTTTTGAAGGAAGTGATGTCAAAGAAGAAAAGGTTAGCGGAGTTCGAGATAGTCAACTTGACCGAATAGTGCAACGCGATCATTCGAGAGGAAATTACCACGAAGCTCAAAGATCCTGGGGAGTTTCACTATCCCTTGTACTATTGGTGGTGTTGTATTTAATAAAGCACTTTGTGATCTAGAGCAAGTATTAATTTAATGCCCTTGTCCATTTTCGGGAGACTTGGATTAGGAGAGGTGAAGCGCCCACGGTCCTTACGGTGGCGGATAGATCACTCGCATATCCTAAGGGAATTGTGGAGGATGTGCTCGTGATAGTAGACAAGTTTATATTCCCAATGGACTTCTTGGTGCTTGACATGGAGGAAGATCGAGACGTCCTCGATACTTTCGGGTGTCCATTCCTGTAGCCACTCGCACGCGCTTGATAGATGTACAAAAGGAGAGCTCACTTTACGAGTTAATGATGAGCAAGTCGTTTCTCCATCTATAAAGGGTTTGGAAACATCATGATAACAGGAGAGTTGTAAATCATTATCTATCATCGATTTATGTGCTAATACTTTTAATCCGAGTCATTGTGTGTGTGCTATAGATCATGTGCGGGACATCTTGAATTGTGAGAAAGCGAAGCACGATGAGGGCCAGGCTCGGAAGACGCGTGTCTTGCCCACTCGCACGATGCAAACGAGAAGAACATGGCATTTGACCGACGGGTGACTTCTACGCTAGAGGCATTCAAAGGAGGCTCGAATTTATGCAAGTTGAATTGGCAAGGAGAAAGACATGAAGAAATGACTCGCGTCACTTTGCTGGAACCGTGATCGAGTAAAATAGGCGTCAAGCTATAGACGTTAAATTTAGCGCTTGTTGGGAGGCAACCCAACGGTTTGCTGTTTTATTTCTTCCCATGTTTTCTTGGTTTGTTTTCCCTTTTCTAAGTTAGGATTTTTATGCTTTCATAGGTTAGGATTTTCTTGTTTTCCCTAAAAAAAAAGTGAAAAATCGAAGCTGAGGTGCGGTCCACAGCACGGGCAGGGCGTGCGCCAAGCGCATGGCCCGTGCGGGCACCATCACATGATATTGAGAGTTCGGCACCCCACACGGGCAGCCCGTGCGCCAGGCGCACGGCCCGTGCGGTATTCAGGATTTTGGGAGCCGAGGTTCGACCCCCAACACGGGCCGCCCGTGCGCTAGCGCACGGCCCGTGCTCCTATCGGGTGAGACAGACATGAGAATGCACAAGGGTCTTATTTTCCTCACAAAACCTCTCCCTCTCTCGCGCAGACATACAAAAAAATCGAAGCCCCTAAAAAATTTCGAAAATTTCCCTTGGAATTCACTTACATACTCACCCCCACACTACTCACCTACAAATTATACTCTTAAACAAGCTTTGAAGTGAGGATTTGAGTAGAAGAGCACATAGGGTTTCAACTTTCAACTCTTTTCGAATTTTCGGGATTTAAGGTATGAATTGCACTTTTTATTTCGAATTTCTTGAGGGTTATGGGTTAGAGTTACTATATGGTGCATGTTTGATGCTTTTGCCATGAATTTGATTGATTTTTTCTATTGGGCATTTTATCGAACACCTTGTAGGTGGTTGAATTATGATGTTTTTGGTTGATTGCTTGATGAATTGTACATGAGCTCGATTATTTAGGGTGTTAGTGACTAGGACTCTCTGCAATTACATTGTTATTTGAGTTTGGAAGCTAAATTGTGGATTAAATTGTAGATTAAATTGTAGAGATGAGACACGATGCCTTATTTGGATTGTTGTATGTAATTCATCGCTTTTTTTTTACACTTGGCACGTACGTATTCTCACAAGTGTTTTGCCAGGTACTCATTTGAACATATGGCTGAACCAAGGAACCGACCTAATCGAGGTAGACGAGGATGGGGGTTGTCGCCGCACGACAACCACCACACCCAGACAGCCCCGAGGCTTATGGGCTCGATGAAATTTTATTGAAAGGTGTGGCGTTGTTGCATTCATGTAGTTGCATTTATTACATATAGGTTGCATTGCATTAGATGTTGACTTTTTTGTTTTTTAGCATGTTTATTGCTTTAACACGTTTATTGCTTTCTTAGTTGTTAGGGAGTGAGTTGACCGCTATTGTGTGCTTGCTGTGATTTTGATTGTGATTTTAATCTTGGGAGCATTTGTGGATCGGTTTATGTTGTTTTGAATTGGGTGTTGAGCGTGAGTTGACCGGGTTGAGAATAATTAGTATGGAGCAGGTGAATATTGGAATCATGGTTGATATACTTTGAATTATGCACTTACAAGCCTGTGAGCTTTTTTGAGCCTTTACCGCTTTCAGATTATGCGCCTTATTTGTTGATTGAGTGTGTCATTCATGTTGATTTGAATTCTAGAACTTGCTCGCATCTCCGTCAAAGTCACATGTTGTATGCGCTTTATGAAAATGATTTTAGGCCATTTTTGTTAAGCCTTTCAAGCATATTTGATTTCCTAGTTAGCCAATTTGAGCCTATTGCACGATTTTTATAGCCATATTTCAAGCCTTAAAACTTAACTTGATATGTTTGTTACCCTAAGCTTGAGCGTATAGCATTGAGTAAAGGGATAGAATAAAGGATTGAATGAAAGGGTATCGAGAAATTATAAAATGGTGTATATGATGGTTGGTTGGGAGGAAAAGAAAAAAGGAGGGAAATGAAGGATACTCACAAACGAGTCGGAAAAAAAAACGACTGCGATAGTGAGTCGGCCGTAAGTAATATATAGGCTGGAAATTGTGATGTAAGGCGAAGAAGAATGAATGGTATAAAAAAGAAGGGAGAAATAGATATGTGATAGGAAAATGGGATTGGGGGTGCATAGTTGATTTGAATAAGAATAAGTGTTTGAGAAAAACAATGCGCTTACCAATCTATACGCTTGAGTTTGAGTCACTTTATCCATATTTTCCTACCTTAACCAAAGAGCCTTCATTACAACCATAAGCAAAGTCCTTTCTGATTTGTGAATTGCATACAATCAAGTGGCGGAGATGTGAGACAATTTGCAGGCATATGGTAATTCTTCAACATTGATATGACTTGAGCGAATACACGTCTCTTATTATCCTAGTGAGTAGAGAATACACTTTATCCATGAGAGGCGTGATTTGAAGTATTTGCCATGATTTTTGATAGACTTGTGCTCCGTGTTAGATATTTGAAACTTGGTTGGTTTGTGCTTGATGTCTATGGATAAGCGACATGAATTGTGATGCGGTGTTCTTGAGTTGCTCTTCTTTACCCCATTTGTGTTGTCTTGGACTGTCAACAGTTTAAGTTTGGGGGTTTGATTGGCATGTATTTTGCATGTATTTTGGGCTTAATTTTGGCTAGAATGTGTTGACATGCATGCATTACATGAGTAAATAAGATTTTATTCCTGTTTTGTGGAAAAGGTATTACGCTTTGCTCGTTTTGTAGGAATTGATTGATAAATTATAGTATTTTGGCAACAATTCGGAGCATTGCGATAAAGAACCGCCAATACTTGACGTAAAGTACAAAGTTCGGAGTTGAATCGAGAAGAAGTCAGACGAACCGGGCGAAAAACGGAAGAAAACGTCCGAGTATCAAGTGTAGCAGGAGCGCACGGGCAGGGCGTGCGACCCTAGCACGGCCCGTGCGCCAGCCAAACATTGAGCTTCAACCTTCGACTACAAGCACGGGCTGGTCGTGCTATAGCGCACGACCCGTGCTCCCTTCAGCAATTTGAAGTTTTGTGCGGCACCCAGCACGGGCTGGGCGTGCTCTAGCGCACGACCCATGCGCCTGTGCAGGAAAAACAGAGTCTGACTAGTTTTGAACTAGGTTTCGACCCAAACAAAGTACAAATAGAGACAGGGGGCCACAAACAAAGATACGCTGATTTTTGCCCTAGAAAGCAGAGAAAAGAGCAATCTTCCACGGGAGAATTGGAGAGATTGATCAAGACCGCAACCACACCTTCGAGGATTGAAGATAGATCGAGAGATCGTCATCATCCCCGAGTTCACTCATTCCATAGTATCGTTATTTTCAATTAGTTAGACATGAACATTAATAATTTGTCTATGGATTATTTCTTTTCTATGTCTGGCTAAACACTTCGTGATTCCCGGATTTGGGAGTATGTTAATGGATACTTTTATTGGATGATTAATTACTATTGAAGTTAATGTTTTCCAACCATATTCAAGTACTTTGCTTTAATTCTTGTTTTATCAAAACGCGTTTGGTTTAACTTGTTTGATGTATTGATTCATAATTCTAACCGATGAGTTTCAATACTAGATCTATGAATACTTGACATGAATATCTTGCATGATTGAGAAGTCTGTGAATATTCGTGAGGCTTTATAATCTTTTGAACTTTTGGAAGTTGGATATCTCATGTTGAGTAGAGATGCTAGCATAGACATTCCAATCAACACGTTTACATGCATCTCGAGAGAGAGGGTAAATTACTTTTGTGATTGGTCTATAGGGGAAGAATACATTTAACTTTGGTTTGATTAATCGATAATAAAAGAGAATATTAATCAAACCATAACCCGGAATTCATTCATTATCTTGATCTTTCAATTATTCTTTACTTTGTTTCTTTTAGGATAAATTTCTGCTTTAATTATAAAACCAATTCACTCACTTTCGATCGTCTGGATAAAAATAAGGTATTATAATCCAAAGATTTAGTACATTAATTTATTAGTCCTCAGATTCGACCTTGCTAACCTTATTCTATAAAATCGCACCGCATACACTTGCGGTGAAGCTAAAAAATAAGGCGAACAAGAACAAGGAACTGATTATTTAATGACCAACTTTTACTCTGCAAAACCTTGTCCCGATCCTCCTTAAGACTGAACACAAACTGAAGGAGATTCAAACTAATCTCCCGTTACTGAAAGGGCCTTCCAACTAATGATAAACTGATTTCTCGGGGATGTAAGGTGGATCCTATCTGTAAAATGTGTGGGGATCAAAATGAGACTTTGGAGCATCTTTTTTTCAAATGTAAAAGAGCAACATTAATTTGGAAAATTGCTCCTTTGTCTTGGGATGACTCTCTTTTCGATACTAATTGTTTTGTGCAATGGTGGTGGGAGGTTTGTAAATTGGAAAAAAAGATGTGGTTAAAGCTAGAATTCAGTTGTCGACTTATCTCCTGTGGTGGCTTTGGAAATCCCGAAATCTTTGGATGTTTCAGAACATTTGGATGCCAGAAAAGGTGGTGGTGGATCTTGCTGTGGCTGAATGGATGGAATTCAATAATGCTAAGGGATCACTTCCTTAGATTGTTTGATTGGTTTTCTTGGGTTTGCTGCTATGTTTCTGCTCTAAGGCTTGGGTAGGATGTTCATCATCAGTGCTTTTGCAACTTAGGGTGGTTCTTTTTGTTCTTATTCTGTTTTGTGTGCTCTCATTCGAACTGTGTGGATTGCTAGGTCTCTTCGGTTTCAGTAGTTATCCTTGGTTTTCTTCTCTTTTGATCTTTGTTACTAGTTCAGCTTTTTTGTGGTTCTTGTGGCTCGAGCATTGAAGGAAGACTTAGCTATTTTTGGGACTGGGTTGTAGTACCTGAGTCCACTTGATAGCTTGGACTTATCTTGTTCTTGGGTTTTGCTTATGTAGTTGTAGTGGCTGTTTCTTTCCTTTTTTTTTTTCTGTTAATTTTGTTTGTATTTTGAATCTTGCAGAACTGAGGCTAGATGCCTCTTGTCTTAGTTGAGTTCTGTTTTTTTTTAGTTTTTCTCTGTAATGGAGATCTGCTCCCTTTCCTTTGGTTAGCCATTTTGCTCCAAATGGAATACTGGGTCATTTGGCCCACGAATTGTAAGTTGCTTTTGAGCTGTGGTTATATATATATCATTCTACCGTTTCGTAAAAAAAAAAAAAAAGGGCCCTTTTGTCGGCCAGATAAGAGCCATGGTGTTTTTCAAACCAGAGAAATTTGCCCTCTTAGCACCAAATATTTTCCCAATCGGACAATTAAGAAATTCATTAGTACTACTGACCACATCGATGGGTTCTAAGGCAACTCCCTTCACCTCCTTAGATGTTAGAGAGAAATTCTTCATCCCTTCCGCAATGTCATTCTCCATCTTGGAAGGAGAACAACCAAGAACCACCACTGACTCTATGGAAGATAACTGAACCTGGAAAGACAAAGAGAAAAAAAAGACAAGAAAAATAAATGGGGTTAAGAAGCAAAAAAGAAAAAAAAACAATGGAACAGGAAAGAACAAAGAAGAGAAAAAGGAAAACGGAAGAGAAAGTACGAAAGTCAACAATCTAGGATTACTACTAGGAATTACAGGTAACAAAACAGCATTAATGGAGAATAAAAGAGTAAGCACAAAGAAAAAAACGGTATAGAAAGACACGGTTAAAGCGGCGCCTGAGCAATAAAACCCTAGGTAACCAACCACCCATAAAGAGGACAAGGCATTCTAGAGAGAGAAAGACATGGGCCCATTTTTGTGTATTGGCCCACCCTGCTAGAGTCTGCTAGCTCCGCCATTGAGGGTAAAAGTTTATATTATATGCATAATACATATGTATATAGTATATCATAGTTAAATTTGTTTTTCTTTTTTTATATATTTTCAAAACAAAAACGTTTAGTATATGTTGACTTAATTAGTATAAATTTCTCTGGAAAAAAAAAAGTATAATTGGTCTAATGTTGGTTAGCCTTAGCTCGAAGATAGCAGAATATGCTTTGAAAATGACGTAGATTCTGTTTGATTACAATAGGATTGTGTAGAAGGAAATGATATCCTTGCTTATTAGATATACTGGATTTTTAGGAGATTTTTCAAAAGGTAAATAAATCTTTCTTCTATTAAACAAGATATGTTATACCTAGAAATAAATGAAAATATGGCTTGTGACCGTAAACGATGGCGCGATATGATCTGTATGGCCGACCCCACGTAGTGGGATTAAGGCTTAGTTTATTGTTGTTGTTTTGTTGTTGTACAATGTACCCACTTATGTGACATGAACTCCACCCAAATACACACTTTGAATGAGTAATTGTTTGATTCTTTTTTCATATCATTTGCTAGATTGAGCATCGAGAATTTTTCATTTTTATCATCCTCCAAGATAACTAAAAAGTTCATGAAATTTTTAATATTTTGATAGATATAACAATGTATCTGCACTTGAAAAGAACAATTTGAGGGGAAAATTACAAATAACCCCTTGAGGTTCGTGTTAGTTACAAAAAAACTCCAGAGATCTTTGATAATTACAAAAAAAAAAAACTTGAGGTTTGATTCCATCTAATATTTCCCCCCTTCATATACAAAACATCTCAAAACCCTCCCAATATTTATAAAAATATTAAATTACCCCCTTAAATTTAAGACATAATCAACATGAAGAGACTTTTTGTAATATTAAAATATCTCTGGGTTTTTTGTAATTAGCCCAATCCTCAGGTTTTTTTTGGTAATTATCCCTAATTTGAGTTTACATATGCCTTACTTGGGCATGGCTAAATCCACAACATATGACCCACAAAATGCAACCAACATTCTGCAGTTACCACATCTTGGGAAAAAAATATAGGAGAAAACACTGGCTTTTACTAGTTTTTAACAATTTTGACATCACAAGGACTTCCAATAATTTTAGTAATTATGCTATTATTTTGTACATTTTGAATTCCAAAAAAAAAAAAAACAAGAAAGAAACTCAGTATTTTCCACTGACAGGGCTTAAATGAAGAAAGAAAACAAGAAAGAAGCAAATGTACGACAGAATCTAGACAAGAACAGATGGTTTAACCATATAGTATATATTTGTGACACTTCTATCCTAACAATCATTCAGATTTCACAGACAAAAAATGTTTGAACCTCATCACAAGCATTAACAACAGGTATATCTACTTCATATCTCTAAGAAGATGAAACTCTTTTAACTTTGTTTAACTTTTTCACCTGTATATGTACAAAAAAATATATAATTATAAGTCCTCAAACTTGTATATGTTTGTCATTGTGGTTCTCCATCGTCGAACCGTATCAGCTCTAAGATCTTGTGGCCACCCAAGCACAAGTTAGTTAAAAATGTGACGATCACAGAGCTGAGTCCCTGCATGTTACTATATCTTCAAAGTTAGATGCAAAAATTATTTGTGTTAGATTAGAAAAAAGAAGACGATTATCGGAAGACGCAAAAAAGTAGAGCGATAATTACAAAAACACCCCTAAGGTTTGGGTTAATTACAAAAAAAACAGACGTGTTCAAAATTACACAAAAAAGAAAACTAAGGTTTGATGATTGGGGTAACTGTAATATTTTTACAAATGTCAGGGGGGGTTTTGAAATTTTTTTGCTTATGAAGGAGAAATATAAGACGGAATCAAACCTCAAGGAGGTTTTGGTAATTTTCAAAGATTTCTGGATATTTTTGTAATTAGGCCAAACCTCAGAGGTTTTGTTGTAATTATCCCAAAATACAAATACCCCTTGATATTTGTGTCGGTATTACAAATTGCACCTTTAGTAGGGGGTATAGGTTAAGTAAATACAAACCTTAGTGGGGTGTTTGCAATACCTTAAAGGGTTAAAAGATAACTGGATTTTTTGGTAATTAGACTAAACCTCATGGATAGTTTTTGTAATTTACCCCACGCGTAATTCCATATCAAATGAAACTTCTGCAAACCTTGTAATAGAGAGAGATCAGGTTTCATCATCCGAACTGAAATCATCATCCATTTGGCGCTCCCTCATTGCTGGAAACAGTCGTCGGTGAATATCTAGTGACGACTCGGACGGTGATTCTTTGGAAGTAGGTGAAGACGACGACGCTGAAGCCTCTTTCCTCGGCGTCTTTGCCGGCAATTTCGACGAGTTTTTCACATCCAAACACGCCTTATCCAACATTAACAAGAAATCACGAACAATCACAAAGAGACGAGAGCCCTCGTCCCTTCCGGCTCTACCATGGAAATAATCTCCTGTGCTCTTCACCAGGGCCATTATCCTCTTCTCTTCGTCTTTCATCCATTTGATATCGGATTCACATTGCTCAACGAAACTCGTAAGAGCATTACGAAACTCACTCTCTCCCTCAATGCCCTTCATCTCCGTGTCGAGAAACGCTTTCGTTTTGACAAGTGCTTGTCCGAGTTTAGACACGGATTCACTTACGCTTTCGTTATCGATTATAGCCGCCTTTTTTACATTTTGTAATTCACTGCTAAGCCCGGAAACCACTTGAAGACCTAGAGTTCGGTGGTACTCTTCCGATTCGTTAGAAGCGTCCTCGACGAGATCTTCCGTCTTAACACTGGACATACTCCGGCTCTCTCTTAATCTACGAGCGGCTCTTATACCTTCAGACCGAATTATTTCCTGGACGACAAAATGCAGCAGCGTGGTCTTCCCGTCCGTTCCTTTCACATCCGACAATTTCAAGAGTGTTTCGAGCTTGAACGCCTGGGCCCCACCACGATAAGTGCCGTCGTTCATTCGGTTGCCGGTTTTGAGAACAGCTTCCAAGAGTTTGAGGAAGAGTCTGCTGTTTCTGAGCTCCTTACATGCTACCTAAAAAGGGGTGGTATTAATGTTAATTCAAGAAAAAACTCTCAGTTAGAATGAGATTGTCTATCATTAAGATAAGAAAAGGCGAGCCAACTAAAATTGCAACATGAAACGTCCGTGATGTATTATTTGGCACACTGAAAAATATCTGTCAGCCAATTTCATTCCCTGCAAGTACGGTTGAAAAACAAATCAAACTATTCGATAATCAACTCGATATTGATCATTAAAAGCGCGTCTGAGCTTGGTCTGTTGGAACATACTACACACATAAATATTCATCAAATTTGATAAGATGTTAAAGCTTGGATGGAGTTTCAACTAAATTAGTTAAAAAATGTGTAAAAATATCAAGTTACGACTACAGCTCGTTCAAGCTCGATTCAATTAATAATTAAACCAAACTCACACACAATTTTTTTAAGTTGGATAAAAATTCAAACTAACTTGAACCATACTATGTTCAGTTCTACTCTATTCATTACACCCGTGGCTGCAAGTAAGACAAGCTCGGGAAATAAGTTTCAAACTGGCATCGAAAGAATGCTCCCATTTGCATTTGGGCCAATGAGTCACGCTTCCCAAAGCTACCAGAACCAATGATATAGGGTTACATTCTTTGTCAATCTTCAAATAAATATTTCTAACCCTTCAATTAATAAATCATAATAGTTTTTAGTATAATATTCTTAGCTAGAAAAAACATATCACCGTTCTTCCAAACTAGAATACACCACACGTATTTGAATCACCTGCAAACGTTCAGGTTAAAAATTTATGGATTTTTCTCTTCTTAAAATTCCTATAACCATCATATGTTAAGAAAAATCTCCTACTTTAAATGAAATCGGACACTGTACAATGAAATTAAAATTAATTATATGGTGCACACAAACCTCTAAAGTAGCAAAGGCCTCTTTGATTGAAGAAAATTCCTCCTGAAATGTGCTTACAAACAACAATGATTCGAGACGTTTAAAGGCAAATGGAATGTCAACCAGGACCTTGAGGAACCTCTCAGCTGGCCCAAGGTGAGAAACATCTCCACCATATAACCTAAGTTTTAATTCTTCATCCGTTGTCGGTGCCATTCTCAACAAAGTCTGGACGAGTTCTGCTGGAAGCTCATTACCTGATCGATATTATAAATAGACACTCCATCAACAAGTTAGAAAACGCAGAGACTAATTCGCAAACGCATAATAATAACTTAAAGGGATAATTACAAAAACTGCCCACTAGGTTATGGTAAATTATTAACAAGAAAAAACTAGAGATGTATGAGGTTTGATTATGTGTTAAATGTAAGGGGGTAACTGCAATATTTTGGGGTGTTTGAAATGATTTTGCTTATGAAGGAGGGGGTAAAGTGTAATATAGAATCAGATCTCAAGGGTTTTTTGTAATTTTAAAAAACTTCTGGGTTTTTTTTTGTTATGAACCCAAACTTCAGTGATAGTTTTTGTAATTATCCCTAACCGAAATGAAAGTGCAAAGTGCTGAATGATTAATAAACATATCCAAAATGATAACTATTATGCTAATAATCCATTGTTGTTGCTGTAGATTTTAATTCATATGTTCCATTGGCTGTGCTTTACATTTGGTTTTCCCTTCCTCTGGTCTGCTAACAGACAATATAGTAACTCAGGTGAAATTGCACTAATAATTAACTCAGTAAAAAGATTAAGGCTTCGATAGATTTCCAAGGGAAAGTCCATGAATGAAGGATATTGATATGAAGAACATCCAGCCTGGGACACCTTTTATTTGTCCGGTGTTTATAACTTTTAGGGTAATTACAAAAACTACCCGAGGTTTAAGCCTAATTACAAAAAACTCAGTTATCTTTTAAAATTACAAATACCCCCTGACATTTGTTTTTAGCTTACAAAATTGCACCCTCAAGAGGCCTCAAGAGGGGGGTATTTGCAATTTTTTGAAAGATAATTGGAGTTTTTTTACTTAGGCTAAATCTCGGGGGTAGTTTGTGTAATTATACCTAACTTTTATGCTAGTCATCTAATATATAATGCACATGTATTCAGTGGTTTCGAAAAAATTGCCAAATCTTGTAAAAGGCACCTTCGTTGAGGGCATCACAGACTTCTTCTGTTGTCACATTCAATGCTTTTAGAAGAATCGCCAAGTTTTGTGATTTTTTAGGATCGATAATCTGAATAAACTGCGGAGGAGATTCAAAGGAAGGTGAATCTTTTCTGTGCTCGTTTTTATTCTTATCAGCCGGCGCATATCCAAAAAGAGTTTCCATCATCTCCTCATTAAATCTACAAATCCAGAAAGCAAATCAAGAGATCACATGAATAATTGACACATGAAAATATCATACTCAAAAGGGATAATTACCAAAAAAAAAGAAAAAAAAAACAAGGTTCCGGCTAATTACAAAAAAACCCAGAAGTTTTTGAAAATTGCAAAAAAAAAAACCCTTGAGATTTGATTGTGTCTTACATTTTCCCTCTTCATAAGTGAAGAACAATCCAAAAAACCTCCTGATGTTTCTAGAAATATTACAGTTACTTAAGACAAAATCAAACATGAGGGGCTTTTTATAGTTTTGAAACATCTTTGGGTTTTTTTGTAATTAGCACAAACCTCAGGGGTCTTTTGTAATTATCCCTATTCAAAATAAAAGTCAATCTAAAAATACTTACTGAAATGACCCAGCTTTAATCTCATGCCAGACCATCGAATGGTCCGGACTTGCAAGAACTTTATCCCAGAAGAACGGCTTTAACTTGGTTTTGGGAGCTTCGGATTCGTCAGAAACATCACTCGCCTCACCGGTAGAAGAACGTCGATGGTGGGGCCCAAGAGGGGAAGGCTTCGCCGGCACAGGTGGATTAGGAGGACGGCGGCCGATTTTAGGCGGAGGCGGAGGGGCGGCCGGAGCAGGCGGTTTAAGCGGAGGAGGTGGTGGTCCGGGTGGCGGCGGCGGTGGTGCAGTTCTTCCGGGGGGAAGTGGTAATGTGGCAGTTTTTCCAACTGCTTCTGCATGAGCTTCTGTTGAATTAGACTCGGCTTGAGAAGAATCACAACTAGCGTCTAACGGACCGTGAGCGTTTGATGGAGCCTTGAAATCTTTACTGCTTGGATTACCCAAGGACGAAGAACCTGAACGATTATATTATGGCCATGAAGAACGAAACATAACTAACGGATCTATAGGGATAATTACAAATACCCCTGAGGTCTAGCCTAATTACAAAAAACTCTGGTTATCTTTCAAAATTACAAATGCCCCTTCAAAGTATTACAAACACTCCCATGAGGTTTCAGGTTTGTATTTACTCAACAAATACCCCACTAATGAGGGTGCAATTTTTAAAATAAAAATAAATGTCAAGGGGGGTACACTACAACAAAAAAAAACTTTCAATTTGTCGCTAAAATTTATAGTTACCTGTGTAATACCGACAGAATAAAAAATATTATTTCCCCCAAACTATACCAACCAATTACCGACAAATCACCAATAATTTTTAAATTTACCGACAGAAATACTAAAGGTATTTACCAACAGTTCTAGATTTTGTTTGTAAATTTTTACCTACAATAATTTTACCTACAACAATTTTACTCTTAATACTTGCCCACAAAGTTTTCTATAGGTAAATGTGGTTATTTCTTGTGTGGTATTTGTAATTTTGAAAGGTAACTGGAATTTTTTGTAGTTAGGCTTAAACCTCGGGGTAAATTCGTAATTACTCCGGATCTTTATGAAACACGCTCAACCATAATCCATAAAATACCTGCAGAAATATCACTGGCGCTGAAGTTGAGAAGAGGCTTCTCGTCTCTTTGCCCATCTTTTGGCTCGACCCTCTTTTTTTTCTTCAAACAGACGAACAAGAACAGAGCCATAAGAGCAAGAACCGCTACCGCACTTGCAACTACAGCAGCTATAATATACTTCTGATTACTATTATTATTGTTCTGTTGCGAGGGAACAGGCGAAACGTTTTTTGCTGGTTGTGAGGGTTTATTGATATCCGAATCCGACGGTGGAGGATCCGGTTCGGGAACCCTGGCAGGGGGCTCCGGAACAGGAGATGGAGACAGAGACGGAGATGGGGACGGAGACGGAGACGAAGAGAGAGACAGAGACGGAGTAGGGACTTGATGTATCATTGCTGCATCGATAAAAGCTGGTAATAATGCGGGACCCGGAGCCGACGCGATTCTTACATGTCGATGTTTGCCACTTTTACGTCTTAGGTACCTTCTAGGAATACTTGTCCAAAATGAAAACACTGTTTGATGCTTAATGGGCAAAGTCTCTTGCTCATCTTTTAATACTTGCAATGGAAAATTTTTCTCCCTCAGGCAGTCCAAAATAGTTTCCTTCATCTTTGGAGGCAGATCGCTGATAGCATTCTGTATAATTCTTTCCACCGACAAATTTGAATCAAATTCAACACCATTGTTTCTGCTGGTTGTTGACGGATATAAATCCGAATCGAAGTCCTTAATAGCTATTGTATTGTCTTTTAACTCTTTTTTACAGTAGTCCCACACTTGTTCAGCCTGTCAGATAAGATAAGTATCAAAAAAATATTTCGGGAGCACTCTGTTATACTCTCCAAGCATAACTCTACCGTAAATCTATGTTCAGAAAGGCTTAATTACAGTTTTGGTCTCATAAGTAGAATGGTGTGGCGTTTTTGGTCCTGTAACTATTCTATGTGGTTATTTGGTCCCACAAGTTTTTATTTTTGCGCAATTTGGTCCGATAAGTTCAAATTTTGTGCAATTTTGGTCCCAACTGAGTACTTCAAACTTTCACTCTTTTGGGCCAAAATTGCACAAAATTAAAACCTATGGGACCAAAATCGCAACATAGAATACATAAAGGACCAAATATGCCACCCCTTTATACTTACAGGACCAAAATCGCTACGTAGGTTATTTACAGGACTAAATATGCCACCCCCTTATACTTATAGGAGCAAACTGCAATTAAGCCTTTTCAGAAATGCAGAATTCATATTCCCATATGCAGGTAAATTTTTCAATTTCCCGTGAGGATATCGGAGGTGATTTGTATTCGTTAGCTCAGATGTCTTTTCAGACAAGATGATAAAACTTTAAAGCTTGAGTAGTTGAGTACTCTTTTCAAGAATATCAACCGAATAGATAAGAACTCAACATATTGTGCTCATGCCTGCTTGCCTTTTCTGCCAGAAATTGATGCTAATTTGTATTGCAATGTTACACTTCATTTGGCATTGGCTAGTATACATACGTGGAGATAAACGTAATATCTACTGTATTTGACTGTAACTGTCAGTCGCACTGCTTATATCACCATACACATTACAGAACTATTTCTACACAATTAGATCTTCCTCTTATATTAGTTCTTCACAAACCAAAACTCAATTCGCCAAAAGAATTTGTAAATTTATAGCTGCACAAGTTTCGTATCTTATTGAACTAGGCCACTAGTTGAGGATCACAAAAAGAAATCACTGGAACATAAATTGTGAACTATTTCAATCTGAAAAAATATTTTTTTTAAAAAAACAAAAGAAAATGAAAGAAGCAAACCAATTCTCTTTGGTTTATCTTTTAACATATTCGGGTGATCGAATTTCAGTTATCAAACTTTGAACCCAGTTCAGATTTAGGACATTTTCCTTTTCGACTTTTCACAATATTTGGTTAGGTATCAGAAAATCCCACACCACGAAAACCATCTCTAGCAAGAGCAAATTCCACAAAGATCATGGACAGGCCAAGACATCCAATTAGCTCATTTTGCAGTTCATCCTATCACCACAACAAAAAATTGAACATATAACTCAATTCAAACGTCAAACCTGCCATCAACAGATTTTGTGATTAAGTTTCAACATTTACGGAATTCTTAGTTAACCACCTTAGAGCATAAGTGAAGATAATTTGATTGGCTTTCATCAACGAATCAAATTATTATTGCCGTAATGCCTAAATGTAACAAAGAAAATATTAGAGAAACTTATCGATCAATCCTCAATCATGTCAACATCTGATTTGCAGTAGGAATATCCATATATTTAAGATTCAATAAATTATGCAAACTAAAATACAGTCAACTTGGACAAGTAAAGTTTCCCCCATTGCAAGTGGAGCACATTTTCGGCTGTACATATATATGTTCACAAATAAACTGTTAATGTAGGTGTTTCTTGAAAATAATAGAGAAACATTTTATTTGATCAACATAAGATATTTTACAGAGCAACACATACAATGCAGATAAGTATCATACAGGTATCCCTTAATTTTTCCTTTACAAAGATTTATAAAGAATCTACTGTATAGTGATATCATTAACACATAAAGGAACAAATAAAGAGACAAATATTAGCAATTTCGAGCATATTGAGAGATAAATCAATTGCCAAATTCTCATACCTTATATTTATCGATTTCCTGAAAGTCCCTAGAAACTCCATTATTGTCTACAAAGCTTTCTGCTAATTTCCTCCTTCCTTCTGAATTATTTGCTGCAAAAACACAGATAAAAGCAACAAGAAAGGCCACAAATCTGGTGTCCATTGTTTCTCAAATGATCATTAACCCATATTCTACCCTTCTCATTTGTTTTAATACAAACAAGAACATACATAGCCTAATCTATAGCTATGCATGCACACAAGAATAATTAAATCTTCTTGGTTTTGAGCCTCAAATGCAATGCCCAATAAATAAGGGGGAAAAAAACAGAAACCTTTCAGCTACTATCTGAAAATCCCCGAAAAAAATTACCTCTGAGAAGCCCACAAATACCTATTGGCCTCTTCTAATTTTTTTTTTTTTTTGTTTCCTTTTTTTATAAATTATTAATTTTCATCTAATGTCACAAAATTTCCCAAAAACGCTTAACGTAAAAAAAAAAAAAAAAAAGATTATTTTTCTCGGCCTTCCGCGCACTAATGGAACCCAGAAACTATCCCTTTCCTTAGGTAATCAATCGGAAAGAAAAAAAAAAACAAGACGAAAAAAACAAAAGGTGCCCTCATTCAGAAATAAACATCTCATCAAACAGTCTTTAATTGCTTTTCTGAAGAGGATTTTGGGGAAGGAAAAAAAACAGGCGTTTTGGGTCAAAAATTGAATTTCTGTTTGGAGTTTTGTTCGTAGAAATGGTGCATGTTTTTCGGAGGCGAGAAAGAGAGAGGACGGGACAGAGAAATGACAAGACGAAGAAACGTGCGCAGAACTACGTGGGGAGGGAGATTAGGAAAATAGATTAAATTCTTTTGTGCCGTTTTAATAAAAATGAAATAAAATAAGACTTATTATAAAAAAATAAATAAATAAATAAAATAAGACTCAAATTAATGAAACAAAATAGTAATCCATCCACCTCCCCCCTCCCCCCTAATTAGAGGTATAAATGAATTGACTAGAGGAGTTGAGCATCATATTAGTCAAATTTATTAAATCTTTATCAAACTTCAAAATTATAATATAATTGAGTCTGATTTGATTATTAAGTCTGATTTGATTATTAATGGAATCGAGCTTGAACGAAATTAGTTGAGCCAAGCACAAATCGAATTCAAGGAAATTACTTTTTTTTACACGTATTTCATTTAATTCCGCTCATTAAGTGGGTTGGAGCCGAGATTCACATTTTATGGAGTGGATAATTATGTTCGTGTTTAGTTTGTTATGTTAATGAATCAAATTTAAATGAGTTTTCAATCATTGATCTTGAGTCAAACATTGAATAACATGTTATTATTCAATCCAAGTTTTGAATTCATGGTATATAGATGTGTAAACGAATCGAGTATAACCAAACATAATATTATTTAAATTTGTTTAAATGAACTTCACACTCATCCAAACGAATCGAGCTAGAACGAACTTAGCCGCACTCATTCTCGAATTAACCGGTAATTCCCCGTTCCATTTTAATTGGGTAACAACGGGAATGATTCCCCGGTGCTTTCGTCATCCCTACGAACATACAAGGTTAGGATGGCCTTGAAGTTTTTCCAGGAAGTCCTCTGATGCTTAAGTCAATGATGGATGAATCTGGTATTAGTCAAAGCGTAAAGGAACTTAAGTAGTAAAAGTGTGATTAACTTACAGATGGATAATGATAGACTATTTATACCTGAAACTTTTGGGCTTCACCCTCGTGGTTTTGATTGATAGTTTGGGCCTCGAAGGCCATTTGATAATAATTTTACCCGACTAATTATAATAATTAATGACAAAATTAAATAATTCGTAAATAATGAATGGAAATTTGACAAATTGCCCCTCCATTTGGGGGTATTTTTTATGCCCCTGCATCTCTACTGCCTACCTCACTACCCACCTTACTGCCCACCTCACTGCCACCAAATTATATTCGAAGTAAAAGACTGTATTCGCAATTTATTTTTTGCACATTTCAAGAACAATTACAATTACATATTCATTCTATATTTTATATCCAACAATGTCAATTTATACTATATCTAACAATGTAAAATTTTACCGGTTCTAAAAATCATATTCATGAATATGATTTTTAGAATGGGTATAAATTAACATTGTTGTATATAAAACATAGAATGAGTATGTAATAGTAATTGTTCTTGAAATGTGCAAAAAAATTGCGAAATTCGTTTTTTTTTCTTCGAACAGAATTTGGTGGAAAACGAAGTGGGCAATTAGATGGGCAGTAGCGATGCAGGGACATAAATCAAATTTTAATACTTTTGCGGTATTTTTCAAAAATACCCCCAGATAGAGGGGCAATTTACCAAATTTCCCAATAATGAAACGTAAATGTACCCCTCAAACTATGTCCCGGCGAATCCGATGGGAATATTCAGCTAGCGAGATGAGGAGATAGGACAGAAGAAATAATATTTGTGTGTGTGTGTGTGTTTAGTGCAAATTCAAACTATTACTAATGAGATTGTAGGGAATTGTAGTGATAGATGGGGTTTGAACTAGAGGTGTCCAACGGTTCAATTCGAAGCGGGAACCGAATCGATTTCGAACTGGGTCAACGATTCGAAAAATTGTTGACCACGGTTTCGGTTCGAATCGTAACCAAAAACCGAATTTGTTCGGTTAGGTTACGGTTTGGCCTTTTCCGAACTGAATCGGTGGTTTACAATATATTTTTTAATTTAATTAAATATGATTTAAATTAAAATTTAAAATCCAATGGTCACATTTGTGACCATTGGCACCCGGTTTTAACCGAAACCGCCCGTCGATTTTTTTTTTCTTTTGAAATTCAAAATTTTCAAAATCAATGGTCAAGATTGTTTGACCGTTGATGATCAGCGGTCAAGATTGTCTGACCATTGATGAAAACCACCGGTTTAACCGAAACTGTCGGTTTAACCACCGCCGGTTTTCGGTTAAACCGACAGTTTCCCATAATTTTCTTTTTGTTTTTTTCACAATTTTTCCTATATATACCCCATCTATTTCACACATTTTTTCCTCACATCGACTCTCTAAATTCTAATCTCTCAACTCCCTACATTCTAATCTCTCAATCTCAAGTTTCAATTTCAAGTTTCAATTTCAAGTTTCAATTTAATTTTTAGTTGTTTCATATTTTTATTTCATTAGTTATTTAAGAAAATGTCGAACCATGGATGTTCTTCTCGTCAATCCAACAAGGGGAAAGGTCTGATGCCTGAGCAACGGCCACCACAATTTGAAGAAGCTTTCGATTTGAGCGAAGATGAAATCGAGGCATGTTTTGGTGAAGCTCAACAAGAAAGTGAAGTACAACCAGAACCGCAAAATCCAACTCAAACTCAAAGTCGTCGAGCTACACCACTTAGATTCGATATTTTTTCAGTGCACTTTAAAAAAATTCCGGATCCTACAACCGGAAGTTTTAAAGTTACTTGCAACTATTGCAATAATGCGTACAAATTTAGTGTAAGAGGCGGTTATGGGACGTTCACGAACCACTTAAACAAAAAACATCTGGATAAAGTTGGCAACGATCGTGCTCAAACACAACTAGCACCGGGATTCACTGGTTCTTCATCAGGTATGGAGTCTTCTTCTGTTTTATTTAAAGACTTAATGGTGGGATTTACCCACTTGGGATAGGAGAGAAACTTTTTTGACATGTAGGATAAAAAACTATATTTTCTACCCACTTTTGGAGTTCTTTTACCACAACACCCTTGAGGCTTTAAATGCAATCCTTTAAAGTAGGTAAGTTGTATTTCTCTCTCATGTTAAATACATACATACATACGATTCTTCCACATTTGCTCTTTATTTTTCTCTCTCTTCTTCTTCTTCTTCACAAAATATCAAAAAGTTTAAATTGTTCAGGACCAATATATTTACAAGATATGTGAAATTTCTTGTGAAATTTCTAAATCTAAGTTGCACTGTGCACGACATATCGTGCTTATTGATAAGGGTCTTTTTATGCATGTTTTATGTGTATATTTAAGTATGATTTGAGTTATTTTATTGTTAGTTTCATAAATTTTTGATTATACATAGTTCACATTACTCCGAGGTGCTTTTATTGGTGTAGATTGATGATTTGGAGCTGTTTTTGGTGAATTTTGGGCCATGGTTTCATGTCAAAACATACCCGAGGGTTTTACGGATGCAAAAACACTCAAAATCCCAAGCTAAACGCGTCATTTGGGCCTCTACAGTCAAACACGAGCAGGGTGTGTTTTTAAGCACGACCGTGCTTTTTAGAAGTCAAAAACGAGCAATTTTTCGACCCCGACGTACCAAACACGGCCAGGCCGTGCTTGAATTAGGGAAAATCCAAAAACACGGCCTGCCCGTGCTTTTAAAGCACGGGCGTGTTTTTCGTCCAGTCTGGATGTTCTTTTGGCGGAAATTATGGAAGCTTTCCCTTTTTGCTTTTTGACAACCTTTGAGCAACTTTTACATCTCATTTTGCTGCACCAAACTCTATTATTCCCTCAATTGTCATGTGGACACAATGATTCAACCAACTCAACCAATGGAAGTGGAGTATTGTCATACAATGATTCAACCAACTCAACCATGAATGTGCACATAATGATTCAACCAACAACCATGGAAGTGGAGCATTTGTTAGCATTATTGATGTGTTCTTTCAAAAAGATGGTGCCTATAAAAGCCAAGAGTTTGAGTTGGGAAAGGGAATTCATGGAGTATTCATTCATATAGAGACTCATTGTGTATTCATCATAGACATTTAGAAAATATTCATTGTGTCCAACATTTTGAGTGGAATTGGGATCAAGAGGTCTTGGAGGAGTAAGCTTGTAGCAACATTGGAGAAGAAGGCTTGGATCAACATCATCTATCAAGGAAGAAGTCATTGAGATTTTGAGAAAGATAAGTACATCATGTCTACAATACTTAAATCTTCTTGTGTAATTTACTCTTTTGTCAAAATCATGAGTAGCTAAACTCTAGTGTTTGAATGTAATGAACTCTAGAATGGATTTGTGATTAAGATTTGTATGTTTTTAATAAAATTCTCATGTCTTGTGTGATACACTTATATCATGTTTATTTCATTCAAGTTAATATTTCCGGTATATTAATTTTATATCTATTCCTCATCGGTAATCGAGAGATTTATGGTGAGAAAGAACCTATATAAGTGAAAAGAGTTGCATGCAATCCTAGATATAGAACGACATAAATCTTACGGATTAGGGTCAAACCTAATATGGGAATTCATAAATTGTTATAATGCAATTTTGGGGTTTTAACTAGAAAGAGATTTCAGTTAATCAACTTGAGATTAGAAGTTTTTCGCCTTGAGAAAGGGTTTAACTTAAATCGGGAATTTCTACGGTCCACATAACATGAGATTTTATTAAAAGAGGTTGGTTTTTGCTTAAGGGCTTATGGTTGTATTTTTATCTTGTTGAATCACAAAAACATTCTAGAGGGATTTACATTCAACCACATTTCTATCTCTTGATTTCTCATTCTACAATCTACTTTTATTTGATTTATTGTAAGTTGCAATTATTTTAAATTCTCTATTTTTCATTTTCCGTTTTAACAAACAAAACTCTGAAAATTGCTCGATTAGATAACAAAAAGACGGTAATTATTAGTATTTACAATCCTCGTGGGAATGATACTCGGTACTCAATAATCTATACTACAAAATGATAGGTGCACTTGCTTACGGTTTTCTAGAGTAGCTTTTGAGCCATCACTTATATTTGGCACGAGCACGATATCGTGCCTATTTTTAACTGGAGGCACGATCTGCTCTCGTTGTTATGGGCGATAGATTTGAGTCTTTGGAGGAAAATGGGATGTGTTAGTCAACGGATCCGTCGCAACCGCATCGTCACTATCCTGATTTTTCTTGTGCGGGTTTCAATACTTCTAAATAATGGGTGTGGGACTTTTAGGTATTCTTAAAATTTGTTTGTTTCATTGAGGTTGAAGACTTGGATTCTTATTGCCTAATATTTGAATTTCTTTCAGGTGAGCCATGACTTGATAGTTCACAATTTGTACAGCCACAAGGAAGTGTTCCTTCGAGTGCTTGTGAGGTAACTTTATGTTTAATTCGGCACGATATATATCGTGCCTCAGTTAAATTTAGGCACGATATATATCATGCCTAATTTTAACCGAGGCACGATATCGTGCCTATATTTGGGCACGATATCGTGCCGTTTTTAACTGGAGGCACGATTTCGTGCCCAATATAGGCACGATATTTTGTGCCTCGTTTAAAATTAGGCACGATATCGTGTCTCATTTTCGTGCCCAATTTTAAATGATCGTGCCTAATATTAAATGATGCACGATTTTGGGCACGATATGTATATGTATATGTACATGGGGTTGGCACGATATGGCACGATATGAGTATACGATTTTATGTAGGTGTGTGTGTATTTGGGGGGAAATGTACACGATTTTCAAGGAAAGCATTATTTGCACCAGTTTCAAAATTCAAAATCTTCAAATTAAAGGAGGGGCATTTTTGTCAAATTGGGTAGAAAAGAGTTTTCTTATATCTATGGGTAAAAAAGAATACCCACTATCCATAGTGGTTACTTTAAAAATTCCCCCTTATTTAAATATAGTGAAACGAATACTATGAAAGAGTTAGCTAAATTTGTTAGTGGTATGTCACTTCCTTTTAACTTTCCCGATGAAAATTTTACTAGACTTAGATTTAACCCTGCAAGTAAAAAGATTTCACGTTCTACACTTACTCATGATATTAGAAAAACGGTTGGTGAATTTAAATTAAATTTAATTAATTCATTTGCTAGTTTATAAAATAAAGTTTCAATTTGTTCGGATGTATGGAGTGATCATTGGAAACAAAGTTTTTATATGGGAATTACATGTCATTGGGTTGATAATACATGGACTTTGCAAAAACGATTAATTGCATATAGAGAGTTTAATGTTGAACACACCGCTATTATTATTTCTCATAAGATTCATACTATTTTACAAGAATATGGTTTAATTACAAAAAAATTTCAATTTTATTTGATAATGCTAGTGCTAATACGGCTAGTTTAGAATCACTTATTAATATTTGTGAACCTTCTATTGGTGGTAAATTTTTTCATGTTCGATGTATATGTCATATTATAAATTTATGTGTTCAAGATGGTTTAGCTACTTTGAAAGAAGAAATTTTACCTATTAGACATGTGATTTTATATTTAACAAGACATTCATCTTTAATGAAAAACTAGCTAGCTATTGTAAAAATATTGGTTTGCACCCAGAAAAATTCTCGGCCGATGTGCCAACTCATTGGAATTCTACGTATAAAATGTTAAATGATAGTTACCAATATAGAGATACTTTATGTTCATTTTTTGCCGAACAACAATGTGACATAGTTTTATTTTCTAATCAATGGTATCCATGCTCTAATTTATGTCATTTTTAAAGGTTTTAAAGATGTCACCGAAGAATTATCCTACCTCAATTTTAATTATAGATCGTTGTGTTAAAGTTGCAATACTTTTTAGATCTCTAATGTCTTGTGAACGTTTAGGACCAACTATTGCTCAAATGGCATTAAAATGATTAAAATATTTCACTTATATTCCTAATATATTTTTAGTTGCAAAAATATTAGATCCTAGGGTAAAAATAGATGGTTTAGAAGAATTGTTAGGACTTTTATGACGCGAGGATGCCAAAACGTTCGAGAAGAGGCACAAACTCTTATCTTGAGCTTGATACATATTTAATATCTCCTTTTGATTATACTGAATTTGTAGTATGGAAGTCAAAGTTCGATCTGTTAAAGTGGTGGTCAAAGAGGTCTTCATTTTTCCTATAGTGACATTAATTGTGAATGAAACATTAGCCGTTCCTGCCTCAACCATTACCGTAGAGCAAACATTTAGTGAGAGAGGTTATATTTTGGGTGCTAGACGATCTAGATTAACAGTAGAAAATCTAGAGGCTCAAGCACTACTCCACGATTGGACAAAAACCGAGCTATGTGAACAACACACCAATTTTGATGAATCAGAAGAAAGCGACACTATTGATACCGGATCAAGCAATGATTCACAAAATGATTGAACAATCACGTTGCCACCTAATAGCTTTCCTAAGGTAACTAGAAGGTAAGAGAACTACGTAGGGTTTTGATTCCTCTATGAGGACACATATGCAATTTTATTTTAATATTCAAAGTTAAATTTAAGATTTTTAACTTAGAATATTAAAATAAAATTGCATATGTATGAGGATCAAAACCCTACGTAGTTTAAATTTAAACTACGCATTCATTTGTATCTACTCAGTCTTTGAGGAGACGGGGTAGGACACCTGATGTAGTTAAAATAGGTTACAATGTAACAATTTCCTCGGGAGATTCCAAACAGACTAATCAAATTTTGAGAGCTTGTGCTATTCCAATCGAAAATAGAGAACTTATGTTGATCTAATTGTGTTAACCATGAACGACTATGATATCATTTTGGGTATGGATTGGTTGTCAAAGTGTGGTGCTAAGATTTTTAACTTAGAATATTAAAATAAAACTCAAACCTATTTTTTTTTCTTTTTTTTTCTTCTTTGTGGTTTGTACTTTGTAATTTAAATTTTATACGAAATTGTAGTAACTTTTAATTTTATTTTTAAATTGTACTTTGGAATTGTAATATCTTAGAATTTTTCATTTTTACTTTGTAACTTAAATTGTTTTTAATAAAGTTGTAAATTGTAAGTTGTTATTTTACTTTTAAAGCAATAAAGTCAATTTTTTAAAATTTGAATATCGGTTCTCCTCTCTCTCGAAGGAGTCATGTCGCCTGCTAGGGTTTTTGTTACGGTTTCCTACTAGTCATCTTGGGCTCCCAAGATTCCGTTCGGCGTCTCGTCTCTGACTTTGCTATCTGTTTCCCTTCCTTCCCACGCCCTGTTCTCTTTTTCTCTTTTGTTTTCCTTGCTGTCGTTTTTTGTTATCAGGTCTTTTCTGTTTTAGGGTTAATACTATCTTTCCCACTTATTAGGGTTTGTCGTGTTCTCTTACAATTTTGCTGTTATTCCTTTGCAGATCTACGTGCGACGGGGGCTACCTATATCTAGTTGGGTTCGGCACAAAGAGTGTGAATCTACAATGGAGGATCTGACGGAAACTGAAGGAGTGATAGTCGATCTTGATAATCTGAATCTTACGGAAGGAGATGCCTATGGAGAAAAATCGTATTGCCTGGTGGGGAAACTTTTTACCGACAAGGCATGGAAATCGTATTATCTTATTTAAGTGATGAAGAAGTCTTGGAAGGCCAAGCACCCAGTCACGGCAAGGGAATGGGGGGGGTGATTTAATTCTTTTCAAATTCGACGATTCGAAAGATCGAGATTGGGTCTTAGCCAACCAACCGTGGCACTACGAAGGGGGCTTGTTTGCAATCAGGAGATTATTAGATGATGAACAACCATCATCAACTCAGATTACTACGACCTCGTTTTGGATTTGGGTTTACGATGTTCATGTCGTGTGCATGAACCCGAACACGGCAAGGGTTCTCGCATGCCAGATTGGAGATTTGGAAACCCTTGATACCAGTACCGAAGGACTTTTTGGAAAATTTCTGAGGTTTAAAATTCAGATTGATATAACCAAACCTCTGGCCCGTGTTTTAGTAGTAAAGGTGCAAGGTAAACACATAACACTTCCGCTAAAATATGAAGCTCTGCCTATTTACTGTTTTTGTTGCGGTGTAATCGGGCATTTTTTCCGAAACTGTGAAATGTACGATCGAAACGAATGCCAAGACACAGCCAGCATGAAGTATGACCCGTGGCTAAAAGCTTCGCCCTTAAACGTTCCACCCCAATTCGAGAAAACCCAAACCAAAACCCACCCTCTCGTAATCTTTTTGGAAGAGAGCCATGCCCATCTCTTTCATCGTCGCACAAAAGAGATGTGTCCCCGGAAAATTCTGTTATCTCCCCGTACACCTTGGCCAAACCATCCAATTCTACCAGACAACTAAAGCTTCTCCCAGACCCTAATACTACTGCCACCAGCCCACACAATGAACACATATACCAATCCCTTGAGATTCTATCTCTTACTTCCCCACCAATAAAAATTCAACCTCAGCCTAACATACTAACACACAAACCCACCAATGAACCAACTGATACACCAATACAACAAATCCCTATACCATTAACATCCTCCACTAACCAAACCTCTCATCTAGTTTCTATCCCACACGTAAAAAATCATAAGCCCACTACTGTTCCATCACTTTCTATAAACCAAAACCAACCCCACATACCCGACAACGCCCTGTCACACGCATTCCACACAAATAGCTCTCCTATCCCAATTGAAACCAAATTTGAACCCCCACTCATATCCCCACCCAAAACTCAATCCAGGCAGCCTATATCTCTCTCAACCCTACCCACAAAATTTTGTCCAAAACCCAGCAACTGTTGGACTAGACTCAAGCACCGCAAACCCACCAAAAAACCTACAATCAACTCCACTCCATCCAAACACTCACACTTAATCGAGTCGTGCGAACCCTCTCATGCACATGCAGAAAGTAACAAAAAGTCAAAGGAATTTGGCCTGTTCGATGTCCCCTCGAATTTTGTATTATCGGCGGAGGTTGCAAGGACGCAGCCCCACCGGGAATAATGAGTTGCCTTAGCTGGAACTATCATGGGCTTGGGAACCCACGAACAGTTAGTGTACTCAAAAGACAAATCTTTTCTCAAGATCCCACGTTTGTTTTCCTAATGGAAACCAAACTTTGTTAGACGAAATTGACGGAGGTTACTAATAATTTGGGTTTTGCTGGTGCTCATATTGTGGAGTGTGATAGAACAGGCGGAGGTCGTAGGGGGGGCTGTGTTTACTTTGGAAAGAAGGATATAATTTTCAAGTGATTTCTGACTCTCTCCATCACATAGATGGGTGGATTGATGAGGGAGATAATAAATGGAGGTTTACGGGAATTTACGGTTGGCCGGAGGAGGAGTTTAAACATCATACGTGGGGACTCATCTGAAATCTATCTAGTCATAATCATAGTGGCGGATGGTTATGCCTAGGGGATTTTAATGAGATCCTTTATAATTTTGAGAAGATTGGTGGTCGGGTCCGAGAAGATGCGAAGATGGCTGAATTTCAGAAGGCAATCAATGAGGCGAATCTTGATGACTTGGGATACAATGGATTCTCGTTTACTTGGACGAGTGGGCAGGAGGGGACGACAAATATTCAAGAACGATTGGATCGGTGCTTGGGGAATATTGAATGGGTTAATCGTTTTCCGAGTTACCACATTCAACATTTACTCCGATCGGAATCGGACCACTGTCCTATTATTATTTCATGGAGGGCCGGTCGGATAGCTCAGAAAAATGCGGTAAAAGCTAGAAAAAGAATTTTTCGATTCGAAGCTATGTGGTTATCGGACGAAACGTGTCAAGGCGTAATAAAGGACGCATGGTATAACGGGGATGTAGCATCTGACCTATGTGGATTAAAAAGAAAAATTCAAAGTTGTGGGGATAGCCTTAAAACCTGGGAAAGAAACCATTTTGGAAATGTTGGTAAGCAAATCCGAGACATTGAAGGGCTATTACTAGAAACCCAACCATCTGGTGTGCAAGTCTCGCACATCCATGAGCGCACAAAGTTAGAAGGGGATTTATGGGCCTTATTTAGAAAAGAGGAAACTATGTGGCATCAAAGGTCGCGAGAAAACTGGATTAAAGTGGGAGACAAAAATACTAGTTTTTTCCATAAGCTAGCGAACGGGAGGCGTACTCGGAATTCCATCGATAAAATAAAAAATAATGACGGGGATTGGTGTGGGAGCCAGCGGATATCGAAAAACTTTTTGGGGAGTATTTTCGCAATCTCTTTGCAGCTGAGACACAACTGGATATGGGCCGAGCCCTCGAAGCGGTAGATCGGAAGGCAACAACAGAAATGAATGAGCAACTGACTCGGCCCTTTGAGGTGGAAGAGGTAGTGGCAGCTCTCTCTCAGATGCACCCAACCAAATCCCCCGGTCCGGACGGTATGCCTGCCTTTTTTTATCATAAATTTTGGCATATTGTGAAGTTTGATATCCTGTCTCATGTCCTGAACATTCTTAATAGCGGTGTCAACCCAAAGCCTATTAACCACACGTTCATTGTCTTAATCCCGAAAAAAGAAGAAGCCAGAGTGTGTCACGGATTATAGGCCTATTAGCTTATGCAATGTCATCTTTAAATTGGTTACTAAGACCATAGCTAATAGACTTAAACTGGTCTTTCCCGATCTTATTCATCACACTCAATCTGTTTTTGTCCCAGGCAGGCTCATTACTAATAATGCGATGCTTGCGTTTGAAACTTTCCATCATATGAAAAATAATCCGGCAAAAAATAGAGGTGTTTTTGCTTTTAAATTAGACATGTCGAAAGCTTATGATCGAGTTGAATGGTGTTTTTTAAAAGAAGTTATGTGTAGACTGGGTCTCAATTTATCTTTTGTGTCTCTTATCATGAAATGTGTTACTTCAGTCTCTTTTTCTCTTCTTATAAATGGCCAACCAGGCGATATGTTCTCACCTTCTAGAGGACTTTGACAAGGAGACCCATTATCTCCATATCTTTTTCTCTTTTGTGCAGAGACGTTCTCATCGTTGATCAGAAGGGCGGAAATCGCTGGGGATTTACATGGCATCAAAGTGAACCGCCAAGCCCCGGGGGTTTCTCACCTTTTTTTCGCCGATGATAGCATTATTTTTGGCAGGGAAAATGAGAAGGAAATTGCAACTACCAGAGGCATCACCACCACGTACGAAAAAGCATCGGGATAAAAAATTAGTTTGGAAAAGTCGGAGATATCTTTCACTAAAGGCGTACCCCAAGAGAAAAGAATACAACTTGCGAACGAGTTGGGTGTATCTTTGCTTACCAAGCATGCTATATATCTTGGAATCCCAACTGTGGTAGGGCGATCTAAGAAGGAAATTTTTGCGGGAATTGTAGACAGGGTCCGGAAAAAGCTAAAGAACTGGAAGAGTAGGACTTTATCCACGGCTGGAAAGATGGTGCTTATTAAATCAGTAGCGCAAGCCATACCGTCGTATCTAATGAGCTGTTTCGCGCTGCCAATAAATATATGTGCCACAATAAATTCTCTCATTAGCACTTTTTGGTGGGGACAACAAAAAGAGGAGAGGCGTATTCATTGGAAGGCATGGAATGCTTTATGTCGACCCAAAATGCGAGGGTGGTTTGGGGTTCCGAGACACTCATTGTTTTAATTTGGCGATGCTAGCAAAACAGGGATGGCGACTTATCTATAATGAGAGCTCCCTTCTATCCAAAGTCCTAAAATCCAGATATTATCCACGGAGTAATTTTCTTGATTCCACAAATAGCCATAATCCATCTTATATATGGAGAAGCATTGTGGAGAGTAAGACAATTCTTCGTCGTGGAATTAGATGGAATATAGGGGATGGTTCGAAGGTGCGCGTGTGGACGGACCCGTGGATCATTGATAGCCATAATTTCAGGCCTCATACACTAATACAACCTGAAGCTGGACCTTTGCACGTGAGTGACCTTATAGTGGCAGATAGTAGAAGTTGGAATTATAAGCTTATCAAAGGCATTTTTGATCCAAAAGACGTACATGCTATTTTATCCATTCCACTCTCTTTATCTCGGACTGAGGATAGACAGGTTTGGAACTTCACGAAGGATGGAAGGTATTCGGTTAAGTCGGGATACAAATTATCTCGAATGGAGGCGGACAATCAGGCAAACGCTCCGTCATCGTCGGGGCTAAATAATGATCTCTGGAAATGGATATGGAGCCTTACTATTCCTCCAAAGGTCCAAGTATTTATGTGGAAGTGTGCTCATGGGATCCTTCCAACCAAAGGGGTGCTGCGGGCGAGAGGCGTGGGGCTCGATCCAATTTGTATCAGATGTGGTGAGGGGGAGGAAACATTAGAACATGCCTTGAGAGACTGTGCATGGGTTCAGCATTATTGGGCTACTTCACCCCTTCGAATTCGAACCGATCTTGATGAGGCTCAAGGCCAAGTGGTGGACTGGATGCAGAGGATTCAAAAAGCAGGGAATGGTGATGCTTCAGCTTTTTTCGACATGCTAATGTGGATGTTGTGGGATGCTCGGAACAAGCTCGTCTTCCAAAATAAAAGGGTCGATCCACAGGTGTGTTATCAAGTAGCGAAGGAAAGGCTCGAGGAACATAAGCTCGCGAGAGACGGAGATGGTGTTTCATACGGAATGCAGATGCAAAACACTTGGAGTCCACAAGATGCAGGGGTAATTAAGATAAACTCAGACGCGTCGACTCTGGAAGGGCATGGAACTGGACTTGGAGCGGTATTCCGAAATTACAAAAGTGAAGTGCTTACTAGTTTCGCAAAATTAATTAGTCCGGTGGAATCGATTGAGATAACAGAGGCTCTAGCGTGTAGGGAGGGTATTTTATTAGCAAGAGCGAATGGATACCGAAGCATTATGGTGGAGACAGATAACATCTCATTGTTCTACAAGTTGCGGAGGCGTTCGGAGGACATGTCGTACTATGGAAATATTATAGCGGATATTTTGGATTTTTTTTTCTTTTTTTATTCTGTTATTCCCTGTTTTGTTAGACGTTCGGGCAATTCTGTCGCCCATCACATAGCTCGTTTTGCTTTTAATCTTCATTTTAATGAGCCACTGGTTGGGGACCCCCCTGATCAATTGGCAGACATCGTTTTGGCGGAGATGATCTCCTAATATAATTCCACTTTCATTCTCAAAAAAAAAGTCAATTTTTCTTACTTAATTTCGTTTCCTTCATTAATTTTTAATTTATTCAGTATTAAAAATTCAAATATAAAAATAAAAAAATAAAAAAACGAAAAACCCCAGAACCGGAATTGAACCATCTTTAGAATGGTTAGGTTCTGGTTCCACCCTTCTCGATTTTTTAAACCGGTGGTTCCGAACCATTGAATACATCTAGTTTGAACCACTAGCATCACATCTAGAGCTGGCAATGGGTCGGGTCGGATTGGGCTGGCCCGACCCTAGTCAATCGTGGTTTAAAAATAAATTCGGGCCGATTGGGCTAATTTTGGTCGGGCTGCGAAAATGCATGGCCCAACCCAGCCCATGTGTGTATTTGTACACAAAACCATGGTCGGACTAAAAATCAGACTAACTCCGACTCATGGGCCAATGGGGCGGGCCAAATAGGCTCGACTTTTTTTGGGCCTAGAAACTCATGGCCCAACCCAGCTCAAACCTCAGGCGTTCATGGCAGCCCATGGGCCGGACTGCATTTTACCATCTCTAATCACATCTAATAAGTGAGACCAAGTATCATCTCTACTAGTGAGAGAGATGGTTTTCCTCTAGATAATATTAAATGAAACTTTATCCACATTAATCTATTTTTTTTCCAACTCATTAGGAGTTAAATCTATGGCAAAAACTCATGTAGGACCGTCTTACGGGTCCCAATCCGTAAGACGGATCCTATTGACCCGCGGATCCTGTTGACCAGGTTCGCGGGTCAAAGCCACCTGCTGCCTTTTTTTTTGTTTTTTTTTCTGTTTTTCTTCCTCAGTTAAAGTAACAGTTTTATGAGAAAAATTATCGGTTATTTTAGATAAAGTATCATATTTTTTAATATAGCCACAGATTATGATTACATTACATTGAAGGAAATATAAATATATCAGAGTTAAAGTAACACATTTATGAGTAAAAATATATTTTTTTTGAGACAAAATATCATGTTTTAAGGTAAAAATATCTGTTTTTTGAAATAAAGTATTATATTTATATAGTCACATATTATGAATTCAATACAAACAAAGATGAACAATAAATATGATAGAGTTAAAGTAATGTTTTTATAAATAAAAGTATTTATTTTTTGAGATAAAGTAACATATTTTTTAATATAGTCACAAATTATGAATATATTACAATATATATATATATATATATATATATATATATATATATAACAGAATTAAAGTAACACTTTTATACGTTAAAGTATCTATTTTTTGAGATAAAGTATCATGTTTTTTAATATAGTCACAAATTAGGAATGAAGGAAAGAGGAAAAATAAAAAATAAATAAAATATGATATAGTTAAAGTAACACTTTTATAAGTAAAAGTATCCATTTTTCGAGTAAAGTATCATATTTCTTAATACAGTTACAAACTAGGAGCAAAAAAAGAGGAAAAATAAAAAATAAATATGATGTAGTTAAAGTAACACTTTTATAAGTATCCATTTATCGAGATAAAGTATCATGTTTTTTAATACATTCAAAGATTAAGAGTCTAGTACAGTGAAGAAGGAAAATAAATATGACGAGCTTTGGGAATTAATAATTTATGAATGACGTTATATTCATGGTTATATTGAAACTATACAACAAGCAGTTGTGGTCTAGTGGTAGAATAGTACATTGCTGTAGTACAGACCTGGGTTCGATTCTTAGCCTCTGCATTTAGAGGTGTTTTTAATTCTTTTTTAATTTACCAGGCGTATTTATGAATGGCTTTATATACATGGTTATACTAAAACTGCACAACAAGCACTAGTGGTGTAGTGACAAAACACTATCTTACGTCTGTATAGGTGCGCGGGTTCGAATCCTATGGAGCGCTATAGCGTTTTTTTTGTAATAACAAGTGTGCGGGTTGGGCGAGTTGTAGGAGGGGTGGGCGGACTGTAGGATCCGTGACGGATCCTGATCCGTAAGACGGTCCTACAAGAGACCTACTCTAAATCTGTTATATCTTTAGGCTTCGTTTGGTTCAATAATAGGATTGGGTTTGATTATTTCCCACCAGCTTTATTGGCCTTTTCCTATGGATTTATTAAGGTCCAATAATGTGTTTGTTGGAGTGATTGGGTTGTTGGATTGCAAGGGTTGTCTATTAAATTTTTTGGTTCAAAAGAGATAGTAATAGCCCAATAAGTATTGAATTACCTTATTGCCCTTAAATTATAATTCATATTCCTATATCACCCAACACAATTACAAGGACAACTGTAAATGAGGGTATGTAGGTAATTTGTAATAACAGGATATTGGGATGTATTCCTCATCCCACCTAGGGAATGGGATACCTATTACCTCAATGAGAAGGATAAAGAACCGGGCCATGCTAATTTCCGGGCCATGGATGTGTGAACCAAACAATATAATAGGAGTGAAATATTAGAAAAGTGACTGATATCCCTTCTATTATACCCAACCAAACGAAGCCTTAGGGTTTAACTTAATTGAAATAAATATAATTGACAAGTTACTCTCATCTTTCATTGACAATGCCTAATGCCCAAATGCGAGTTTTCTTGTTTGGAATGAATGAGCTAGAGAACTCATGTTCATGATGTACATGAATCAAGACATGTATGGCCATGCACTAACCATTTCGAAACAATTAATTTTTATAGCTCATTTTTTGTCTACTCATGATCTAGTACATAAGTGAATTTCAGTTTTCGCATTTCTCGAAAAAGAAAGAAGGATAATTACACAGAAATACCTTGAGGTTTGGGGGTTATTACAAAAAAAAACTCAAAGATATTTCGAGATTACAAAAATTCTCTTGCGGCTCGTTTGGCATGTTCGATGGGTTTAATACTGAAAATGTGGATTAGGCCTAAAATACTGTTCATGTATAATTTTATGATCTTTTATCCTTTGATTGGGATTTTGGATGAAATTTCCTAGTTTTAGTAGATTTATTGTTTGGGATTTGTGATTATTGATGATAAACAGGTTAAATGGCCAATGTGCCCTTCTATTATTGCAGTATAACATTCAGTTTTGCCCTATTCGATTTTCAGTGGGAAGCTTGGTATCTTCGCTCCGTCGATCGCCGTCATCGCTCGTTGGCAGACGAAGCCAAGCACTTTGTTTTTGGGGGATCCATGTACAACGCTTCGGTACCATCTTGGTTAGTAAGCTGCATATGTGCATTTTTTCGTTGGTTGCTTTTGACGTATTTTTCGACTCACCTCTTCCTTATGAAACCCTAATGTAATAAACCTCTATAATTGTACAAATTTTGTCGATTAATTACTCAATACCATGTTCTTAGCACATATTGAATGTCATCTCTAGGGATCATGTATTGTGGGAAGTATGCTAAATTGGCGATTGAATCATCAAATTGGGGAAATGTTAATTTATTCTTATATATATTGGCTATATACATATATTTAAACACAATTTTGAATGTATGTTTATTTACACCTGCGAAGCATGTGTGATACAACAATTTTCTGTATAATTGCTTCAATTTTGTACTGAAAATTGGCGAGTATGGATTTTGGTTTCCTGGTTTAAATTTGTTCACATGACATTCGAATATGTTCGAGTAATATATACATGCAAAGCTGTAAGTAAATCAATACCAGACCATGTTGTTTATAAGGTTGAATATGTGTAACCACATACTTCAGCTCCTCCTTGCTCTTTTTATGTATATGATGGCTTACATTGTATTTGATGTTCCACCTTCATAAAAATTAGGTCATTGAAACGATATTGGTGAAATGAGTTCAAGAAACAGCAACCCTCACTCCTCTACTAGTAACGACTCTTTTCGACGCACGCCTCAACAAGGGGACTTACGTGTGCATGTCATTGCGGGTTCTATTTGAATGTACAAACCTCGTGGTCCAAATCGAATCCCAGTTGGCAATTTATGTCCTGTCCGGTACGAGGGGTGAGTGTTCAGTTTAAGTTATGAAATAATTTGTTAGTATAATAACTAGCATGTACTTATTTTTGTTTTCAATCTAACAACATGTGTTGTTTTTTTGTATTTCATGTGTCCAACATTAACCAGCCAAACAAATGTGGATTCTTCAAATGGATGGAGGATGGATTTGACCACAGATACAAACAGTTGATATATGATTTGCACGAAAGGCTGAAATCTGTTAAGACTGAATCGGAGTATTGCAAACGACGACAATTGGTATTAGTTCGATTAACAAAGTTCTCGTGGATTATAACGTTACTTCTTCCATGTATTTCTTACATACGCCACAAGGTTACGTTTCCTGCGTAGTCTATTGGACAGTTGTATTTGTAAACCCATTAGACCTTTTTGGGGAAAATAGAAGTGGAAGGCATAGTATTTGTTGATGTTTGTTTTCATTTATGTAAATGTGGACCGCAATGATGAATCAGTTTATGGCATGTATGTGAAATTAAGTTTGATGATAACAAATACCAATTGCATGTACATTTATTATTGATGATCATTGTGAGACTGCCTAAAAAAGATCTAAATTTGGATTGAATGCCATTTGTAATGTTTGTTTGCTGCATAGTTGAGGCAATGTATATCACCTTTCCGACCAAATTTGTTTACACTTATTTACCTTCTTTTGTAAAAATTAATTTATCAATGCAATGGATCAGCAAAATATTCTTGAATTGAAAGCCTGCCAAGATTCTCTGTTTTCCAAAACAGTCCATTTTTTATCTTCTGCTATGTATTGTCTAGTTTTCTTTTTTGGTATCAAATCAATCTAACTTGATAACACAACACAGTGCCCTTTTCTATATATTTGCACTATTTTCTGGTTGGACATAATGAGCTTGTAGAAAAAGGTACCAATAAAAAAATAACATGTGTATGCCACTATTAGATTCAACTTGCTAATATTATATGACAGTGGTTTTGCCTATAAATCTGTCCATGCATACCCAATGGAATTCATACCTTTCTGTACTTTGCAAATTTGCTATATTGTGTATACCTTGTATCTATTCCCGTAGTACACCATCACCCCTGCAACAAAAATGGCTCCACCATATTCGGTAATTCAAGCTGACTATATATATGTTTTGGAATGGATGGAACGAGCCGATAGGTTGTTCATTTCAGTTCTACTTGATCAGCAAATGCTTGGTAATTTTAGGCCTGGCGATAATAATACACACGCACTACTTATTGCCCAAGCAACTGTTAACTCGGAATTGAAGAAATTATTTTCTTTCGACTACATTAAACACCGCCTTTATGTCCTTCACAAATGCTATCGAACATTCTACTGGATCAAACGAAAGCATGGCGTAAGATTCGACGAGGCCATTAACACAGTGACTGCACCGAATTTCGTATGGGATGACATTGTGAAGGTATTTTTTTTAATTGCAACTGAGTTGATATATTATTGTTATTTACACAATAATAGCATATAATTAACATTAACACAATTATGTTTTTTTTTATGTTGGTTGCCTACAGAAAGATGAATTTGGTCTTGCTTATAAGAGAGATGGGAGATCCAGATTGGAACGATTTGAAATAGTTGTTTGGCGCCGAGCATTCTCATGTAATTCCAGACGATGCTAAAATAATTGATATATCTTCGGACGACGAAAGTGATGACCTTGCAGCAATAGAAGAGTTGCCAAAACCACAAAAGGAACAGAGCATTAACAACATCGTATCATCATGGCCATCTGCGGACCAGTTATTTTGGAACTATTTGGCTCAATTTGGACCACAAACTCCATCCAGCTCAGAGAGCTCCGTCAACCAACCTATCAAACCAACTGGTCCTCGTGACTTCCCGGGGCCATCTTTTTATCGCCGTCCTGCTCGTATCCCGCATCCTCCTTCAAATGTGTCGTCGCCTTCCAAGAGTGTGGAAACCAATGGATCATCTTGCAAGCCATCTTAAATTCAACCTCACTGTCGAATGGTCATCCGAATAGGATTATGTGTTGTTTCTTACTTTGAGTCTGATTGTGTCGTCGTTGATGTTTGTGTCGATTACCAGTTCAGTTACATTCCGTTGTGTTTTCTTTAATGTCATTTTATGTGTCCTGTTGTGCTAGTCTAAAGTATGTGTTTGAAGTTCTATGCGTTGAAATGTGTGTTTTGCTTGTTGTTTCGTATCCACCATTCTGGAAATTCATAATATGAAGATTGACATAGTTACAAACATGAACAACCGTAAATCAAACCTCCCCTATAACTGATCAGTTGGAAAATAAAAACAATAACCAAGCAAGAACAACCCATTGACCTTAATTAAAGAAATGTACATCCAGGTTTTGAAAATTTGGACAAGTTCCCTAAAACATAATTAAGTCATTAAATTTAAAACACATCCTAGCCTTAAACACACTCATAACAGACTTACATAAAAGGTTATCAAAACCTAACAACTCCCTTAACTGTACCATTTACATGGACATAATAAGGCTTACACAAACTGACCACCCACTAACCCTCCAGTACAACCCAACCATTTTAACTGCTATCCAAAACCGAGCCTGCTTCCGTTTCATTGTCACTTGCCATCGGTCCAGGCAACCCTTGGAATTCCCAATCGGCAATCCTCTCAATATTAACATTACCACCGTCGTCCATATTGTCATAGTCTTCGTCATTAGAGGAGGAGCTAGTTATTTCAAGTGGGTTGTCCCTTGTGTAGCCTGGCAGCCCGTTGAAGTCAATGTCAGCAGCATTCCTTTTGTTGAAAACATGGAGACATTCGGAGTAGTGTGGGAACCCATAATTCCTATAGTATCGATTCAGGTTGCTCTCCTGCATGCATTCAAATTACATATTTTAATGTCAATAAAGTATTTTATTTTCACCAAAAAGCAACATATATTAAAATTACTCACATAACCAAGGTGGTCATAGTACTTGGCAGTGACGGTGACTTTGTTAGAAAACACGTCAAACTCAACTCCGGGAAAGTCCTTGAATTTACAGAAATCAGTGAAATGATTCTTCAACATGTGAATCTTATCCTTCACCTTGTTAAGCTTAAAATCTTTGCCACAACTTTCAGTCAGTTCCATTGTCAGTTCGTCAAAAACCTCATTGAATGCAGCGGATTCGTGGATGTTTTCTTTTCGTTTGCACAACCTGAAGAAACATAAAGTAGCAATGTTCCTCATCCTGCTCGGTCCAGCTATTTCCCATCATGTTCCTCTTAGCAACCTGGTTTCTTGTGCGCACCATTAGCCCTATAAAATCAGCGATATTGGTTACCCAATGGTTGATGCATTACAAGGATAAATAAAACAAAAATCGTGATGTCTGGTAAAATGAAGTTTACAACATACAAACCAAATAAATGAAAACTACTCAAACATTTTGGTTACAACATTTGTCGAAATACAAAATAAATAAAAAATAAAAAGTCAAAAACCAACAGGACCACCTTGTTCACAGTGCAACTTAAGTTTGTGTGTGTTTTTGGGGACGATTGGTTTGTGAATAACTACAGCCAATTTGCCTTTTATATTGTATAATGAGATACGATTTACTATTGGTGGGTGTGGACATTTAATGCCATAATTGCAAACCAAATAAATGTCCTACTAAATGCAGTAGTCAAGTGGTCACTTTTGAAAAGCCACAATTCTACCAAGCAATGAGTAGAAAACAATATAAATGACTCAATGAATATCCATTTCCCGTATTCCAAAATAGTGAAAAGTACATGAATTTAAGTTACATAAAATAGCGGTTTGCAATTTACAGAAATCTTATAGGTAGGTGAAAAGATTCTTACATGCATCCATAAATGGCACTGAAATGACAATTCAGTGGAAGGCATTAAAAGTAGCCTCCAAACATGCACTTGCATTGAACTTTACTGACTAAATACGAGATTGTAGCACGGCAGAACTGCAGAGTATGGAATAAAAAACAACCAAATATCAGCTAACTGACATGGGAATAAAGTCAGGTTTAATCTATTAAATATGCTTCAATTCCTTGTTTGAAATGTCAATTCAACACATTGTTTCCACTATGGATTTTAAATACAAAACAATTGGTAATAACAATGGATCACTTTCACCATTGAGTCAGTGTTCCCTATGCATTAGCACATATACACAATACCAACCAAAATAGTCACAAACCAAAATTGAACAAGTTCCAGCCATTAAAGGGAAAAGTGACATAATAACAGTTTCAAATTACACAAAATGTGACTGGCTTGTTAAATAAAATATCAGACAGTGGCAAAAGAACCCCGTCCCTTTATATTTTTCCTTCACATATCATCCGGACCAGGACTGCCTTATTATCATAGTTTAGGCTGAAAAAAAGATCTAAATCTTTAGCATCCCTGCAAAGTCGCTTTGACACATCTATCTTGTCCTCGACAGTCAAGAAATCCATTTCTGATAACGCGTCAAAAACTGCCTGTCTTTTTGCAGAAGCATCTTCCTCAAACCCAATGCGGTTAGCTAAATCACCCAACTTGGATTCAGTTTTTTTCAAAAAAGAATTGATAAAGTCCATAAAACGCTCCTCGACGTCGTCAGTAGATTTTCTTTTCTTACTAGATTTAGACTTTTTTGTAGCACTGCTTTGGCACCGATAAGTGGACGAACCTTCAGCTTCCTCAACTGGACTTGGTGTTTGGAAATTCGGTTCAGGTGTTTGAACATGTGTTGGGGGTGCACCACTGAGAATGTCCTGAACAACTTCTGCAAATCCTTCGGCATTTTCACCAGTTGCCATGTCCTTGCCGAAAATTTCACACAAATCTTTATAGTATGGCCAAGACTTAAACCTCATCCCTTTGCATTTTCATCAACCTGCATTTACATTAAATTGTTCGTCAGATTTGGTAGCTTGAACCCAACAAAATGAAAATTGCAACTAATGTGAATTACCTTGATGTACTCATTCCACTTCTCCTCTTCTTTGACTGTCAACGTGTTCAAGGAATCATTCCATGCAAACCCAGATGACCTTAGCATTGAACTTAAAGATCCGTAATCTTTTTTCCAAACATGAATTTGTGAATTGATATGTGGCATTGCACGTAGATCAGTCCCGAGAAATGCTTTAACCATTGATTGCTCTAACAACAGCTGGTACCCGGACTTGAATCCATTATCACACTTATAGCCCCTGACAATGAGTTCTTTGAGGGCATGCAAAAGAACATGTTCTTCTTGAGTTGTCCAAGACCGTCTAGAATGACTGATGTTTTTTCTTGAGCCAGATGGCTTTGGAACACTCCCAGAAGATTCTATTACCACAAGCCTACAGGGTTAATCAAATTAAAAAACTGACTTTTGACTCCATGTTCAAGTAGATGGCAGAATATTGCATTAAGAACCTATATCATAGTTCAAACAATCAAATACAATAGAGACAAGTCACACTTAAAAAATAACAAGAAACAAAATACCCAACACAGTGTTGTGTTTCAAGAAATAGTTTACAAATATCCATAAAGCCTAACAAATTGTTCTCACACTATTAAACATTTGAACTAACACAACAGAAATATAGAGGTCCTTATTCTTAGCGTCTCCATTCATTGTACATAGATTGTGCTAGGTTATCGCGCCACGCCGTCCAAATTCGGGATGACTCAACTACATCAACAAATTCATTGTCGGCTTGGTCATTTGACTGACCAACCACATATTCGGGGACTTCATATTCTAATGGATCAACAACCATAATAGATCGTATAAAATTTTGGAGTAAACAACACGCCATAATTATACGATTTTATGTCTTAATGGGATAAAATTGTCTACTCCTTAGAATACCCCATCGTTGTTGAAGTAAGCCAAATGACCTTTCAATGATGTTGCGTGCTTTCGCATGCCGTAGATTGAATAACTCCCTATAGTTTTGTGGTGATGATGTTCATGTGCCCCATTCGTCCAAATGGTACCTAATGCCTCTGTATAGTGTGAGAAGGCCTGGTCCATTTGTGTAGCCACAGTCACATAAGTAATAATTACTTGTCATTTGAAAACGATATCTATTAATTGGGTTCTTTTAATTTTTATTGTGGGATCAACCATATTTATGATGATCTTGTTAAATAATTCGGAAAACTAAACACATCTTATAGGAAAATACTAACTAACCATTTGGGACTCTCAAACCATTAGGTCTGCTGACAGCATCACGTAAAACCCGACTATCTGCAGCAGAGCCTTCCCATCCAGACAAAACTTAAACATATTGCATTTTTTGGTCACAAACAGCGAGAACATTAACAGATATGTCTTCTTTGCGATTCCTATACCGTGCCTTTTCATTAACAGGAACCCGTACATCAATGTATGTCCCATCTAAAGCACCTAGACATCCCTATCAATTGGAAAACATGTAAAAAAAATTATTGTCTTAGAAAATTTAAATCCATTATTGCTTAAATCTTTTCAAGATTTACCTTAAACCATTTCCAGCGATCGTCCGTACAGTCGTCACCTACGGGTTGTGGAGTGGATAATAATATGGGATGTAGCTTCAGTACTGCTTTAAGAACAGTGTTAAAGTGTGTGCTAATGGTGTATCTTGATCTTTTGAAGTAAAAAATGACGACAACATTCTTTTTATAATGAGACAACACTGACCAGAAAATGGCTACTTGCTCACTTATTTGGACGTGACATGTTCTTTGTAACCCTCCAACTGTCTCTAAAAGGAAACATAACCTAGCAAATGCATTTCTATCCATACGTAGTTGTTGGATACAAGTAGGATCACTATCGTGGATTAGAGCATGCATGTGTTCAATTTGAGCGGATTTCGTGCAATCATACTGTAAGGAGCATGTGCCCTTCTTTGGATACGTCGATTACGTCTTGGCCTAATATGACGTAGGTAAAAATAACACACTAATAGAAAAAATTTGATGGACGTAATTATTTCCTCAATGATAATGATCACTTGCATTTCTTCCTGATCCATCTACCATTTAAACCATTTGAGCATAAACAGTGATCAGATTGTACAAAATGGCATATAATTCTAACATACTTTAGAAATCAATATGTCAATGATGTCAAACAACAATTTACACCACAAAATCACATTTGGCTGGAGGTCCAAAAAACAGCAGAAAAATTTTACACAGATAATCTGAAACAAAAAATTTGACCACAAGAAGCATAAGGTTTTTCACGAAATACCAAAACAATTTGGAGCAATAAATGGTAGTGGAAATACAGAATCCAATGCACAGGGTCAAAGACAAGATAAGCACATATGTTTTGCAAATCAATAAACCCACTATCCGACTATTCAGAACAACAACAAAATCGTCATTATTTACATTATGCCATGTTTGATATTTTACTAAATGTGCATAAAACATCACCAATGTATATGAATCACAATTAACATAAACCCAGTCTCAGATTTTAAACCAACATCACGCAGTCTTAAAAATAGACTCAAAGTCAGAGCATTCAATTTGATATTATAAAAAACAAAAAAAAACGCACTTTGCGTCAAGTAGCGGATTTTCTTCAATTCTTTTCCAGAATCACAACAACCTGGACATACATAGGAATGTCAGAGATAATGAAACAATAACTCGCGACACACTCGCGACACCCGCAATTATCGCCTATGACGGAAGTTTTGAATCGAACAAAATGATTGTTAACATTCATTTGAAGGGTGTGGATTTTCTTTGCAAACCAAACCACGAAAGCTAGGGTTCCAGCTGACTATCATAATAGGGTATTTATCCCGCCTATTTTCGATATTATTTGGTGTTGGAGGGACAAGGCCGTCAAATTGTATTGGAAATGAAGGGCAAAAAGGATATTTTTTTAAGGAGGATAAGTTGATATAAAATTATAACACCCCCCCACCTGATTACTTATCACAAAATGGGCTGAATAAGTAACGGGCCACAACAATAGTACTGGGCCTTCCAAAAAATTCCCAAACAGAAAATAAGAAGGGATTAGCCCGGTTATCCCTTTATTTCTAGGTTCCCAAACTAGTCGTTGAGGTTTGATTTCGTCTTACATTTTGCCCCAACACTTAGTTGATTTAACGGAATTTGCAGGTGTCATCAAGATTTTGCAATTACATCCTAAATTTTCTAAATGTTCCTAACAAACCCAACTTTTCGTAGGCTAGTTGTAATAATTAGAAAAACTGAGGATTTAATTGTAATATGTAAGATTTTTTTTTGTGTTATTTGTAATGTTTAGAAAAGTTGAGAGATATATGTAATTACAAAATATTTGATGATATTAGTAAATTCCGTTAGTCAACTAACGGTTAGGATAAAAATATAAAATATAATCAAACCTCCAAACCTCATAGGTTCTGTAATTTTTGAAACTTCTCTTGATTAATTATTGTAAGAGATAAATACACTTACCCATCCGAACTATACTGATTTTTACACTTTACCCTCCAAACTTTAATTCGTAACACTTTGCCCCCTGAACTATGAAAATCGTTACACTTTCCCCTATATGGACAATTTTGCCCCTAGGTTTTATCCTTTTTAAAACAATAGTTCAAGTTATCCCCTTAAACTCTATTTTGTGGCAATCTACTACATAATAATAAATTTATTGCATTAATCATTAAACATGAAAATTTTACTCCATAATCAATTTGTTTTTTCGGATTTTTCGAGAAACGAGAATTCTTATTTTCTGTCACTTGTTTTGTTCGTGGCATTGTTACACCTACTTAGATCCAGTCTCTATTCAGAGGTTTTAAATGGATCATGTCAGGTTTCCAGCCTATAAACTCAACAGGACATACTTCAATCAAAATTCTCATTTCAAGTATAAATCCGTATACAAATTAGGTCTATAGACTGAAAATGAACATAGTCCATTACGACCATATCAGGCCCAACATGCTTCCGTAAAATTAATAAATCCCTTAAAATTCATACCTCTTTTGACCAAACAAAGACACTGGGTTAAGTGGTTCGCAACGCCACCATCGGAAGATTATCGCCCCCAGACCGTTTAACAAACGGCTCCTCACTGCTCAACCTCACCTCGGGGAAGATGATCTCGCAAGTTATCCAACTCCTTCGAAACCTCGGCAAAGACAACCTTGGTTCGTTTCCTACTCCAAGGATTAAAAGTAATTCTTCAAAGGGGATTGATCAATAGTACATTATGAACACATGTTGAACAAACAACCTTTATTTTATTAAGAACTTAAAGAAAAATTTATTACATCAGTAATCTCCTTTTGGGAGGAGAAAACTTGTTTAGCCTATCATAAAGGCTATCACACTCTTGTACATAAAATTAAAAAACTAAACTCTAAAACTGAAAACACTCTGGAAATTCTAAACTCACAACAGAAAGAATTTTACAAAGAAAGTTTATTGTAAGAAAACTAAGGAAAATGTTCGATCTTTATTTTTTCTGGAGATATCCCTTGCCTGTGTCGCCTCCCAATTCACCTGGTATTTACGCGAAGAAGAAACTTTAATCTCGTTAATATCAACCTTAGAAGTGCCCATCATAGGCCTAAGATTGATCTCTTCGCCTTTACCCCGACGTCTTTGGGTTGATGTGATAACTCGGGATTTGACTCCAGTATCGGTTTTCCTTGGGCCAACATTTACGTCGACTTAGGACTTGTGCTAGAGGTCTGGAATCCTGCTCTGAGTTGGGGAGCCTGCGCTCTAAATGCTCCGTTTGCTTATTAGCGGCCGGAGGAGTGGCCCTTGAAATGCCGTTCACGGTGAGAGTGAGATCGACACATGCTCGTATACGATCGGTTACTTTGTCCCGGTCATTCCTTTGTAATTTCGGCCAAATCGGCATTGATGACCAGGGTATCAAATTCTCGGAGTAGCATTTCCACTGGTCTCCAAGATGTCTTGATGTAGTGAGGATGGAATCACTTCAATTCCTCCATCTCTTGTTAGAAAATCAAAAGAATATTTTCATGAGATTTTATAATGACAATATCATAATCATAATATTGACATTCACTTGCCATCTAAGTATCCTAGCTTTTTCGGTTTTGATTCAATTTTGTTTTTTCGTAAAAGCTTTGACACTTGAATTATCAATTTTTAAGATAAACTTTTTAGCCATAGAAATAAAGGCCATTTTTTGAAAGCCTTTCTGACTGCAAAGAATTCTTTCTCGTTGATATGCCACCGAGTTGCTTCACTTTGTCAAATAGACCGCTGCAATATCTGCATGGCACTTCTCCGTTTGGTGTGGCTTTTGTAAGAATCGCTACCCACCAATGATCACCGGCATCCGTGTAAAGCACCATTCATCTTCATCATGTGGAATTGCAAGTTTCGGAAGCTTTTTGCAAACTTCTTTAAGTCGCTTAATTCCTTCTTGATGTTCATTCTCCCATTTGAATACTGCATCTTTTTTTTTTAAGCAATGGGCTAAACACCTTCCTCGTAATGAGCTAGATTGTTTATAAACATCCCAAAGAAAGTTAACAACTCCAAGAAAACTCAAGTCGCTTCTCTTTTCAGGTGTATCCGGAAATCCTCGTATCTTTTCTACAATATGACTTTGTAGGATGATTCCGGTCGTCGATCTCAATTCCTAGGAATTCAATCTGTCTTGTTGCAATCATCGCCTTCTTCTCCGAAAGCACTAATCCTTCTTGTGACAAACATCTGAAAATATTTCCAAATGTTTGAGATGCTCCTTCATGTTCTTTGATGCGATTAGAATGTCATCGATATACGAACATGAAACTAAATAATCTTTGAAGAGATTATCCATCTTCCTTTGATATATCCAAAGGGGTGCGTTAGCCAATCCCATAGGCATCACGTTCCCAAATATAGTGTCCTTGTGGTGTAGAGAAAGCTATAAACTTCTTGTTTTCTTCATCCATCTTAATGCGTATAATCCAGTTTGCAATCGAACTTTGAGAATATCTTGGCACCTTTAATACGATTAACCGGATGTTCTCTGCTTGGGATATAGTATCCGTCGAACTCCAAAATGTTATTAATTCCTTGTAATTAATAACAAGTCTTGCTTTCCTCTTTTGATTTCTCCATGGTTTCGACTAAGAACCCTGGATCATTGTATGGAGAAACTCCTGGTGAAATTAACTTAAGGTCAAGATGTTCCTTAAGTATCTTCTGCATATCCTCACGATCCTCCTGGTTCATAAGGATTGGTTTGAATCTTACGAACTCGTACTCCTTTCCAGGTTTAACCTTTAAGGAAGCTTTAAGCTCGTTTTTATCCCACCAAGCCAAAGGATCTTCATTGTAATTCCTTTGGATCTTCTTCTTGATATCCTCGAGTGATATTTGTTCTTCTAGGGTCACGTCACTCTGCGGACTCTCCATAAACTCATCCATAATTCTCGCAATGGCTTCCTCGAGTAACTTGTTCTTTTCCTTGTACTGAATGAATACAAGTTATTATCCCATATCTTCCGATCCTTCATCGAACCAAATTGTCTATAGGATAATAAAGCTTCACCAAATTTCCTTCGATCCGCCATTTTTGGATTGCGAAGTTTGGCTTCATCACCACGCTTGTCACTGCGAAAAGTAATAGGCATTTTTCTCAAAATGCTTCCCATGATCTTTGACAATAATCTTATGATCACATAAGGTTGTGAAATTAAGTCTTCTTGTCTCGTTCTCTGTGTAAATCGTTTGAATGTTTGTAGGAAGTTGTTTCCTAGCAAAACATCTCGCACTGTATCATGGAAATAGATTGGTGGCGTTTTCACCTTGTACCATGGGTACCGTCACGCCTCCGATCATGATTTACGCTTGTTTAATTCCCTGTTAAGGATAAGAATCCTTTTAGAGAAATCTCTTCCCGCAATAATCAAATCTTCTCCAATTTCTTTAGGAAAAACATCCGGTTTTGCGGTACATATTCCGGCACTGAATCAATATAGGTGGCGAAATATTGACTTATAACATTCCGATAGAAATGTATATGGAGAATGGACTAGTGGTCATCTCGATTACGTATCTTTTATTAGCCACTTTGTGAACTCCATTCCGTCTTGTAATCTTTCTCAAGGTTTGTGATCCTCAAGAAAATCAATTCCCGGTATTAATTGTTCTCGGATCTTCCCCGCAACTCCCGTGATAGTAAGCTCAATTTCTCCTATCTTCAGTTTCTTTTATATCTTCCAACTATAGGTTGTTGGAGATAATATAGAACATCACAAGGAAAAATATTATCCTTTTGAGTGATGTCGAATATTACTTCCACTTCTCGCCATCATACCTCGACATTTCGGTTCTCTGCTGTTTTTGAAAACATCCGGAATGCGCCGAAATGTACTTGGTCTCCTTTCTTCCCAACGGCTGCTACTCGTCATTCTGGTCCTGTTGGAAAGACATCCTTCTTGCTCAACTCTAAGACTTCTACTTTTGTTGAAGACTGGTTGATCTTGTATTTTCATATCGATCTCCTTGATAGTTGGAGACTCAATAATCTCTCGGTAAAACCACCCCGGAAAAGTCCTCGAAGATTCTTGGGACTTCAATAAATTCCTTTCTCAAGAATACTTCTGAATGATGTGTATTCGAGAGAGCATAGGATATCTTGTATGTGATCGAGTAGGGTATGTTCCCTTATTTCATCAACTCGACTCTTTTGAAATCTTGATGAAGGGTTAGGACTCTACTAAAATCTCGATCTCCCAGTTGTATGTAATTCTAGGATAGACATTAAATGCCAATTTCCCAAAGATACAAATTTCACAGAATCGCTCCAAGGCATGAATCCTTGAGGTTTAAGATTCGCTTGTCAAATATAGCCGTTGAGTGGCGAATCTATTCCTTCTTTGAATGTTGCTTTAATAATGACTCTTATGGCTCCAATATGAATCCATGAGAGTATCGCAACTTCTCTTTTAACTCGCTTTTGATCTCCTGGATTTCTCTAATAGGGACCAATGCATCTCGATCGAGTTCCCTAAACTCCATCGGAATGGCAAATTCTCCGATTGTTACCCGGTGGATAATTTGGTGTTTTCTATTACGAAAACCAATCTTATCAAAGCCTTTTCCATCGCTCCAATTGTAAATCCATCATAGATTTGAAGCTTTGGATCTTCCTTCATATTTCTCATAAGAGTCTTATGAGACACCGTAGTGTGAGAGAGGAATCCCGACATATCCTCCCCGACCGCCTCATTGAAGAATTTCTTCTTCACTCGATTCTCGAATTGGATTCACTTCCATCATCGAATAGATCTCTTCTTCATAGATGCTTTCATCCGAGGGAATATCCTCAAATTGATACACCGTATTAAATCCACGATAATAGACGCTTCTTCGATTTCTCGGTGTGGCCTCGAACTATCGACTCCTCGTTTTTGATTGTCCGGGCAATCCGTTTGAGATATGCCCTCTTGCTCCGCATGTCCAAGAATTACAGATCTTTGAAACTTTCATTAGCTCTAGTGTGAGCACGCCCGAAAGTTCTTCTCCTGGATTCTCTTTGTACCGCTTGATTAGAACCGATGATGAGGCTCTACTCCTTCTTGTCTTTGGTCTCCGCCCGATTTATAACCGGGCTTTTTATTTTGACCAAACCTTCTAGGTCTCCATGAAGACCGCTTTTTTCTTTCTTTGCTTCCTCGGCGGTATGGATGGCTTCTATCCTTCTTCTTCTTGTGCCGCCTTGGTTGACCTCCCACAACTGTTGGGATATCATTATCCACGCAACATAGAGGAACTGTTTTGTTAATTCCTCTTAATCTTTTGTAATTCTTGTATAGAGTTGCTTGGTAACACCATTCGAGATAACTTGGCCTTTAGGAAAGACATTTTTAAGCGGCCACGCTTTCTACTTGACTCCACCCTTGTATTCCACGATAAGCATTTCTCTCCGAGGGGACTCGGAATCTTGGCAAAGAATAGTCAGTGCAACTTCTTTTCCTCAATCTTGGATTTCCACCGTAGATTCGATGAACAACTTGATATATTCGTCAATATGACAAATATCCAAAGAACTCAAGGCTATAGAGGGCTTGTTTAAATCTCTTTCTTTTTCATCCTCTAATCCTCGAAATAACCTATGCCGATGAACTCGGATTTTGAATAGTTTTGCCATACCATCGACAATTCCTTTAAGTGATTCCCCTTATGTGATCGAACTTTTCGTTCTAGCATCGGTCATATCCCAGAAATCTTCACCGATCCTTCAAGACTCATTTCAAGTAGTAAAATGAATGAATCCTTTGTAAGATCGAGGTTCCCGACATATCCTCCCCGACCGTCATTGAAGAATTTCTTCTTCACTCGATTACGAATTGGATTCACTTCCATCATCGAGAATAGATCTCTTCTTCATAGATGCTTTCATCCGAGGGAATATCCTCAAATTGATACACCCGTATTAAATCCCGATAATAGAAAACTTTCTTCGATTTACGGTGTGGCCTCGAATCTGTCCGACTCCTCGTTTTTGATTATCCGGGCAATCCGTTGAGATATGCCCTCTTGCTCGCATGTCCAAGCAATTACTGATCTTTGAAACTTTCATTAGCTCTAGTGTGAGCACGCCCGAAAGTTCTTCTCCTGGATTTACTGGTACACGCTTGATTAGAACCCGATGATGAGGCTCTACTCCTTCTGTCTTGGTCTCGCCCGATTTATAACCGGGCTTTTTATTTTGACGAACCTTCTAGGTCTCCATGAAGACCGCTTCTTTTCTTCGCTTCCTCGGCGGTATGGATGGCTTCTATCCTTCTTCTTCTTGTGCCGCATTGGTTGACCTCCCACAACTGTTGGGATATCATTATCCACGCAACATAGAGGAACCGTTTTGTTAATTCCTCTTAATCTTTTGTAATTCTTGTATAGAGTTTCTTGGTAACACCATTCGGATAACTTGGCCTTTAGGAAAGACATTTTTCTTCCGCCACGCTTTCTACTTGACTCCACCACCCTTGTATTCCCGATAAGCATTTCTCTCCGGGGGACTCGGAATCTTGGCAAAGAATAGTCAGGCAGCCTTCTTTTTCCTCAATCTTGATTTCCACCTTTCGATGAACAACTTGATATATTCGTCAATATGACAAATATCCAAGAACTCAAGGCTATAGAGGGCTTGTTTATATCTCTTTCTTTTTCATCCTCTAATCCTCGAAATAACCTTTGTCTTGAACTGGATTTTGAATAGTTTTGCCATACCATCGACAATTCCTTTAAGTGATTCCACTTATGTGACCGAACTTTTCATTCTAGCATCGGTCATATCCCAGAAATCTTCACCGATCCTTCAAGACTCATTTCAAGTAGTAAAATGAATGAATCCTTTGTAAGATCGAGGTTCCCACATATCCTCCCGACCGTCTGTTGAAGAATTTCTTCTTCACTCGATTCTCGAATTGGATTCACTTCCATCATCGAATAGATCTCTTCTTCATAGATGCTTTCATCCGAGGGAATATCCTCAAATTGATACACCTATATTAAATCCACGATAATAGACATGCAACTTCTTCGATTTCTCGGTGTGGCCTCGAACTGCGACTCCTCGTTTTTGATTGTCCTGGGCAATCCGTTGAGATATGCCCTCTTGCTCGCATGTCCAAGCAATTACATCTTTGAAACTTTCATTAGCTCTAGTGTGAGCACGCCCGAAAGTTCTTCTCCCGGATTTACCGTACCGCTTGATTAGAACCGATGATGAGGCTCTACTCCTTCTTGGTCTTGGTCTCGCCCCGATTTATAACCGGGCTTTTTATTTTGACGAGAACCTTCTAGGTCTCCATGAAGACACGCTTTTTTCTTCTTCTTCCTCGTATGGATGGCTTCTATCCTTCTTCTTCTTGTGCCGCCTTGGTTGACCTCCCACAACCGTTGGGATATCATTATCCACGCAACATAGAGGAACTGTTTTGTTAATTCCTCTTAATCTTTTGTAATTCTTGTATAGAGTTGCTTGGTAACACCATTCGATAACTTGGCCTTTAGGAAAGACATTTTTCTCGGCCACGCTTTCTCTTGACTCCACCTTGTATTCCCCGATAAGCATTTCTCTCCGGGGACTGGAATCTTGGAAAAGAATAGGCATGCGCTTCTTTTTCCTCAATCTTGATTTCCACCGTATTCGATGAACAACTTGATATATTCGTCAATATGACAAATATCCAAAGAACTTCGCGCTATAGAGGGCTTGTTTATATCTCTTTCTTTTTTCATCCTCTAATCCTCGAAATAACCTTGTGCCGATGAACTGGATTTTGAATAGTTTTGCCATACCATCGACAATTCCTTTAAGTGATTCCCTTATGTGACCGAACTTTTCGTTCTAAGATCGGTCATATCCCAGAAATCTTCACCGATCCTTCAAGACTCATTTCAAGTAGTAAAATGAATGAATCCTTTGTAAGATCGAGGTTCCCGACATATCCTCCCGACCGCCTGCTGAAGAATTTCTTCTTCACTCGATTCTCGAATGGATTCACTTCCATCATCGAAATAGATCTCTTCTTCATAGATGCTTTCATCCGAGGGAATATCCTCAAATTGATACACATGTATTAAATCCACGATAATAGACCTTCTTCGATTTACGGTGTGGCCTCGAACCGTCGACTCCTCGTTTTGATTGTCCGGGCAATCCGTTGAGATATGCCCTCTTGCTCGCATGTCCAAAGAATTACTGATCTTTGAAACTTTCATTAGCTCTAGTGTGAGCACGCCCGAAAGTTCTTCTCCTGGATTTCTGCTGTACCGCTGATTAGAACCCGATGATGAGGCTCTACTCCTTCTTGTCTTTGGTCTCTGCCCGATTTATAACTTCGGCTTTTTATTTTGACTGAAACCTTCTAGGTCTCCATGAAGACCTCGCTTTTTTGTCAGCTGCTTCCTTCCTCGGCGGTATGGATGGCTTCTATCCTTCTTCTTCTTGTGGCCGCCTTGGTTGACCTCACACAACTGTTGGGATATCATTATCCACGCAACATAGAGGAACTGTTTTGTTAATTCCTCTTAATCTTTTGTAATTCTTGTATAGAGTTGCTTGGTAACACCATTCGAGATAACTTGGCCTTTAGGAAAGACATTTTTCTCGCCACGCTTCTACTTGACTCCACCCTTGTATTCCCGATAAGCATTTCTCTCCAGGGACTCGGAATCTTGGCAAAGAATAGTCATGCGGCTTCTTTTCCTCAATCTTGGATTTCCACCAGTATTCGATGAACAACTTGATATATTCGTCAATATGACAAATATCCAAGACTTTCGAGGCTATAGAGGGCTTGTTTATATCTCTTTCTTTTTCATCCTCTAATCCTCGAAATAACCTTTGTCGATGAACTGGATTTTGAATAGTTTTGCCATACCATCGACAATTCCTTTAAGTGATTCCCTTATGTGACCGAACTTTTCGTTCTAGCATCGGTCATATCCTGGCAATCTTCACCGATCCTTCAAGACTCATTTCAAGTAGTAAAATGAATGAATCCTTTGTAAGATCGAGGGTTCCTCGCCGAAATTCTCATAGTCAAGCCCATTCATCAATAAGAACTTCTCTATTTTTAAAATGGGATGTCCAGTTTAACATCAACCCATATGGATGTATTGGGTCGAGGTGCGATCTTCCATAAGGCGTCGATAAACATTCGGCCTTCCAAAGGGTTGTCTAGTTCTGTGCAAGAGGGTTTCAACCTCCTGTTCTCGAAAGTGGATCACTCCCGGTCGTGAAATCCCAAAGATGTGGCATCCTCTCGTCCCCAGCTCCATGATGCGAACCCGTACTTTCTTTGACGTTAGGATTAATCGCTGGTGGCGGTGGTGGTGGAATTGGTCTACCTTGTGGGTCATAGGTAACCAAAGCCGATTCTCACTGCGTTCATCTTTAAATCTACAATACCTAATCCCGAAGGATTCTTTTCAGTCATGTAGATCTTTAAGATTCATCTTTTCAATATCCATTTTTTTAATTTTTGATGGATTTTCCTTTGATTAGAGCAATGAGCTTTTCCTCATATGTCATCTTTCGTATAACTTTGGTTGGTTTCCTTTTTGGTGTAAATAGGTACCGCCCCAAAATCAATACGTTCCTTCCTCCGGATGAACTCGGCCTGTCCTCTGGTTCTTGACTCGTTTCAATATCATGAAAGAGTTCAAGAGTTTCCTTCGATATTTCACCATCGTCTCCATCCGGTTCTCGATCTCGATGAACTTGTCTTTGGTAGATGAATATGGCGGTTGCCATAATTCGCACCGCTTCCTGGACTTCTCTAAGATCTTCGGAGAACTTAGATTTGTCTGGAAGTATCTCGTTCCACTTCGGTACTCCATCGAATCATTGTTCGATGGGAATTTTCATGAACCGTTTCTTGAAGGTTCATCAAGTGAACATATAAGTCCGGTTAAGCATCCAGAATCGCTTATAATATTCTCGCTCGCATTTTGCATTGCCTTAATGTTTCCCCGCTCGGCTCCTGCCTGTTCCTTTTCTTTATGTTGGTATTCCCAATATGAAACCTGGTCAAGGTGTTCTTGTGCATACATCGTCAATATTTGACGATATGTCCTGTAAGGGGTACATCTCGGACATCGGTCCGGATCCATAATCTCGGAGTAATTTCTCCTCACCAATTGTTAATTACATAAACATAATAAATTTAACTAAAAGTTCTTGATAAACCTAGGCTCTGATACCATTTTCGATGATCGCAAGACCATGAGGAGTAAAATTGAAAATTGCAATGAAATTTATAGACTAGATGGTAAAGTGCAACAACTTCAAAGTTTAGAGGGTAAACTGAAAACCAACTATCATGAAACTAGGGGTAAATTCGGAATTTTGGGCAAAGTGTAAAATTTCGCGAAGTTGAGGGGGTTAAGTGTAACGTTTTAAAGTTCGTATGACAAAGTGTAAAAGTTCGAATAGTTTGGGGGGTTAAAGGTATTTATCCCTTATTGTAATTACCCAAACCTCGGGTTTTTTTATTTCTATTTTTAATTATTCCAAAAAACAAATCTACTTTATATACTAAAAGAAAAAAACAAGTTGACACATGTCATCACCTCATTAACCTTAGACATTTGTCAACTTCTCATCCTCTCAATTCCACATGGAAGCTTTACATTTATCTATGTGGCAATTTTATGTACAAAATTAAAATATAACAAATCAAAAAGATAACAAATTTAATCAAGATTATGAAAGATAAAATATAATCCCAAAAATAAAAGATTTTTTCACAATTAATTTTGAAAAGATCAAATCTATACAAAGATATATTTTTTTTTTGAGAAATATTCTCTTAGTTCAGAATATATATTTTTGAATTTAAAAAATAACAAATTTAAGAGATAAACAATAATCTAAAAATTAAGATCTATCTAAACTATCTTTTAAATTTATTATCTTTTAAATTTGACACTAAAATTTTACTTTTGGACAAATCCCGTGTAACACACCTATGTTATTCTAGTGATCGACTAAAGCAAATGTCCAACTAAGAGTAAGAATTATTCACCTATCTCTCATAAAATAATTTTATTTTTTGCAAATCTAAGTAGAAATCCTGACAATATATATACAGTACAAGAAAAGGTCAATTTACATACATAAAAATATGTAGGTAAGTATTAAAATAACTATAAATTGTAGGTAATACCAACAAAATCTAAAACTGTTTGTAAATATATTGTTGGTAAATACACATACAATATTTCTATTGGAAAATCTAAAAATTGTTGGTGTTTTGTTGGTAACTGGTCGGTATAGTTTGGGGAAAAATAATTTTTTTTTATTTTGTCGGTATTATAGGTAACTGTAAAATTTAATTTATAATTGAGGTATACTAGAATTTTTTTTTTTTTGTAGCAATAGCAACTCCTGCACAAAATTCAATACCACTAGCTTTAGTGAAATCTAAAGCAACACATGATAAAAAAGAATCAACCAAATTAACATAATGGCAGATCCACCACTGAATAGCTATTTTTAATAGAATAGCTCAAAGCTTATTATCAAGCCATAATTTATTCTGTTGCTTCAAAGTGTTTACATATATTATAAGAACCCCTCAACACTTTTGAAAAATTCAAGTGCTGCCACATATTTTTGTTGCACACAAAAGTTCGTAATGCATTTTATTGCATATTTTTATTTATTTATTTATTTATTTATTTATTTATAGGTTCAATAGTTGTCAAAACTAGGAGGACTCATCTCACTCCCCATCTTATTCCACTGCTTTTGTGCTTCAATGAAGCTAAGGCTGAGATGAGGTCCCATTGATAAGCTTGTTCCACTTTGATCTTCATCCCTCATTGAATTGATCCTGAAGGAATTTATGCAACCAAAGTTAAGAAAAGTTTGAGATATTTCATCGCGCGAAAAAAAAAAATCATTTATAATCATTTATATTTATGTAATAAAATTATCAATATAAGCACTAAACAATTAATCGCCACGTGAAATAAAAGAAAATATAAAAGTATAACAGAAATTAAATAGTGGTTTGTCATAGTAAGAACTTAATTGTGAATTTTATCTTATGTTAAAACAACACAACATCGTAGTAACTATTTATGTGTTTGAATAAAGAAGCTATAATTATTTATATGTTTAGGAATCGAATAGCGCTACGGTGGTTAAAACTCTCAGATCCAGGCTAGGGGTCTGGTAAGGTTCAATTCCTATCACCTTTCTGCTCCCATGATATGTACTAAATTTTTTTGTATGTTTCTAATTTATTAGGACCAAAAGAGGAGAACTTTCATTTATTAAATGAAGTAGCTTATGTCGAAAATACCCGTTTTGGTTCCCATCCACGGAGTAATCAGTTACTGAAGTTGCATCCTCCATTTGGGCTATTGTTCCCTGCAGCTAGCAATGTAATTGCTAAATACGTAATATTCATGTTACATCAGATGTATTGTCAATTAAGTGTTTGTATAATTATGAATAAGTATCATATTTCATAAGAATTGATACATGTATCAATCATTGGGGTGGGAATAAAAATTAGTTGTGTTAAGAAATTTATTTTCAAAAAAATTGAAGTCAAAATTTATATGATTTATTTTAGTTTTCTATTTGGCCCACTCTAATATTACGTCCTGGGTGCGCCATTGTCCACACAATGGATGTATTGCCTCAAATATAACATTTTACTATACATATATATCGTCACACTTAAGCTACAAAATAATTTCATTTTTTAATTAGTTAAAAACATAATTATTTTAGTTAAAATCATAATTATTACCTCAATATTTTCAGTCCTTTCTGGAACAAGTTGGTTGCCTAGCAGTTTGGCCTACAAGGATGTAAGGATTAATAAAAGTTCATGCATGAATTTGAAAAATATGTACTCAATTAGGTAGGGCAAACAACAAATATTAGAAATGGGAACACTAGAACCTTGTTTATTTTTCTTTTCATTTTTTATTCCATCTTTTTCAGTTTCTGTACCATGTAAAATATTAAAAAAATCTTTGTTTTACTTATATTATTTTTGGTAATTTTTTTATCTTCACATCAAGATTATTAATTTCTTAACCCAACAAAATAATGGTCTCTCTCTTGTAATAGGACTCATTATAAGTTAATTAACGTACAATTTCTTAACCCAACACAATTATAATATTCCCTCATATCATTAGATATTTTATCTCTAATACTTTTTCTTGTACAATGAAAAATCGCATTAACAAAAACACACCTTTGACAATTGTATACGCTGAATGGCGCTTGTAAGGAACTGCTGATAGACTCCAGCTTCAAGAACTGAATTGATTTTCTCTACATTAGGCTCATAATACCTGTAAGAAAAAATAAAAGTAAAACTTAAATATATAAGCTATTATTCTTCTATTTTGTTGAAAAACAAGTAACAATTTATACACAAATGTCACAAATAACAAAGAAATATATAACTACTGACCTCATTTTCTCCTGTGACTCACGTTGCCTCCTATTGAGTTTATCCAATTTTTCTTCAAGATCCTGAAGTGAATGAATTTTAAAACATTGTTTGAAATTGGTTTATTCAAACTTGACCAATTATTTTAAATGGATTCATTTAAAATGGAAAATAAAATAATATAAACGTATTCTACATGTAGGTAGATGAGTTTAGCATTTTGAAAATTTCAAAATTAATTTTCGGATAAATGAGAAATAATGCATAAAATAAGCTACTTAAATGTATTTTATATGAAAATATGAAAGAGTGAGAATGTAAAAAGTCACATCACACAATGGAAACATGTAGTAAGTTTGACTTCCTTAATCCTTATATATTATTTCACTACAAGTAATGAGTAATCAAGTTGAGATCATTAACGTGCATCCTAGTGGATCAAGTGCGTTTTAGCTAGCTTTAAGCTAGTTCAAGGATCCCTGAGGATGGTGTGTCTACCCTTTTTAGAGGCGCAATTTACACTTGCTATTGGTTCTTGGTGCTGACAGGGCTCCAGTGAGTGGACATAACTATCTAGTCGATCGGCAGTGGATGCTAAGGATTGTATAGACCTTCGCAAGGGGTAAAACAGGCACCATCAAATTGCAGCTGTTCCAACCAGATCGCGGCTCTAAATCATAGGAAGTGATCCAATGGTCTAGATCAATCCATAAGACCCCCTGAATTTCCCATTTTCGAATCTTCTTCTCCTTTCTGAGATTTCTAAAATACTTTGTGCTCGATACTAACTTAAGTTTTGCAAGTATTACTAAATTAAGTCCAAAAGTCATTGTATCTTAAAAACGACTGCTTAGAACCATTAGCACTCCTTTTCGAATTTCATTATTTGGTATGCATAAATATCTCTTGAAAGTTCTAAAACACTTTGTGTTCGATAGTAACTTAAGTTTGGCATGTGTTGCTAACTTAAGTCTGAAGGTCATTGTATCTTAAAAATATTTGCCTAGAACCATTAGCACTTTTATATAGGGTAACTGGTAAATGACTTGGGTGACGTGATGTCTGCTTGCTGGCACTCACAGTGTGGTTGTTCGAATCCCTCTGGTAACGATTTACAGGGTGGAGGAGAACTTCTTGTGTGGTGACTCAGTCTTCGGCAGCCCAAGAACCCTGACTAGTTGAGGCATAACCCGTGCTTCACATCCTCCACGAAGCTCTAGGGCAAGGGCAGTAGGGGCCCTCAGGGATGAGGTTCATCCATTAGGGCAATTTTGTAAGATAGATATAACACCCAATAGTAGCATCGACTTTAGATTCTGATTCATTATTATGTCCATTTTCAAGCATGCATACAAACACTTCCGATCCAACACATGTCAAAATATCAAATGCATTTATTATGCGACTGTTAAGAAAATATTAGAGTTATTTCCTGGAGTTTCTACAAACGAGGACAATGTATCAGTATTACTATATAACAAATACGATACTCAAATTTAAAAACACAGACTAAATCAAAACTCTCGATTGGTGATTATTTATTAATGAACATGTAGATTATAAATGAGTCATGTATATTATTTAAAAGTAGTTTCAAACTATCTAGTCTGAGATCAAAACTTGTTCATTTAAAATTAAATACAAGTGTTACCTCTATACTGAACTTGTTGGCCAGGAAATCAGCAAGAGTTGTTCATGTGAAAGCAAAAAAAAACTGTCATTAGCAATAATGTACCAAAAAATAATGCCACTATCAGCACATGAACACATTTTCTATATATAAAATTCAATAAGTGACATTTGTGTATATATTTCTTACACAATGTAATACAAATTAATCTCACATAAGGAGACAAGTTGTTACATTGCTATCTTTTCCAGCATTTCTCCCTCGTACTTTAACTGCTTGAGCCTTTGAGACAAGAACTACAAATGTAGATGTCACATATTTCAGATGACAGATTATGTTTTATTTTCTAAATAACAATGTTTAATTTCACATTCTTAAATTTACGCGCGATTTAAAGAGACGGGACGTGATAAATAAACGGAGACTATATTTGTACGTACCTCTTCATTATTAATAGGCCTGCACGTAAACCAAAAAATCATAGAAAATTATCAAAAAGAAAAAAATAAATGAAAGAAAAATAATTGAATAACTTAAACAACAAAAAAACAATCACAAAAACTAAGCATGTACATACCCTCCTCTTAGCTCATCAGGTCTATCAACAAAACGAAGGAATATATCCTCAACCCTGCTGAACAAAATAAAAAAGAAGTTCTAAATCTTTCATGCAAAAAAGTGCTTTACTTTTTCTTTATAGGTTTAAGATATATGATTGAGTTTTTTTTTTCTCTTCCCCAAGAAAGAGAAGATGAATAATTAAATCACAAATAAGCAATTATTCTCTCAACTTATTCCTTTTTTTAAGTACATATTTTTGGAGGAGACGGGTGATTGATATCGAACCCAGACCAGAGACCAGAGGTCTGGATTTGAGAGCTTTAATTAATCACTCTACTATTATTTGATTCCATCTATTTATGCATATTAATTAAACCTTCCATTGCTAGCGAAACTTGTGAGCCGGCCGGTGGGCGAAAACATGATGAGGGCAACATCCGTGTCGCACAACACGGATAGCTCATTGGCCTTTTTAACGATACCATCCTTCCGCTTTGTGTAGGTTACTTGACGAGCGGATGCATTTTCAATTCGCCGCATCGCGAGCTTCTTGCGCCCCATCGTAAGAGAATCACATGGAGGAGGGAAGAAGAAAAAAGAGAGAAGAGAAGAAATAACTTTTATGACTTTTTCTCACATATAAAACAGTCAAATCATTTAATTTTGAGCCAAGCCACATAATAAATGCTCTATGTGTTATGATTTGTTATTTGTGTCAAAATCAATGGAGAATCTGGTTTGGTAGATGATGTGAGATTTGCAGTTGCACAAATGTTGGTGAGTTTATGGCTAGCAATTCAATACACAATCTCCAAACAAGCAAAGTAGATGTTGTAAGGGCTTTTATAGAAAAGTTCTTATCTCCATCAATGATTTCACACTAGATAATGAAATTGTCATGTCTCACAAATGGCATAATACAGTCACTCCGTTGCTCCTCGTGGTGTGTCCTAGTTGGAGTATGGTAGGTTCTTGAGGCAAGAGGTCTAAAGTTCAATTCCTCATCATGTATGCACTCGGTGAAATCTGTCGCATAGACATGCTTAGTACAGTTTACTTGACTTGCGTGGTTTGCAGACTATTGTATCAAGTCTAATGGTTTACCCAATTCATACGCGAAGGGCAGTGGGTATGAGTTTCTCTATTATCATCGTCACCATCATGAAGTCACTACTTTATGTGAAATGCCTTCAACTTAAAAATAAAAATCTATAAAGTAATATTAATTATATATATAATTAGATTTTAATTTTTTCTTCCTAGATAAAATTTAAAATAACTCTTTATCAACTATTTTTAAGAACAAAAATCTATTAGAAAATAGTATATATTAAACATATGGACGATAAAATCTTTAAAAATTCCATATCAGCTCATGCTTTTAATTATTTTACGACTAGAGACATTTCAACTCGTGCATTGTGTGTATGTTGGTTAAACGTTGAATTTGAAGCTTATACGTGCGATTTAAACTAGCACTAGTAATGAGATAATGTCGTCTATGGGACTATGGCATAAACAATAACATCACTTGAATTTTTACGGGTTAAAGCTTTTAGAGAAGAAAGTTATGGCGTATGAATATTTTTGATATTGAGCTCAATATCACAAAAATTTCTATAAGAGAAAGAAAGCAAGGAACTTTTCCAAATTAATGAAAAATCGATGAATGGCAACGGATGGATCCAACGGGCCCCTCTGGGTCCTAGTGCACCCCATTTTTTAATCCCATCTTTTCTGTTGGGAAATATATATCTTAATTTTTAGGGAGGGGGAATAGTAGACTAGCAGAAAAAAATTAGGTTAGAGGCAGCCGAATCGATTGACTACGCCCCTGTAAATGGCTAATGAGCCATTAGAGCTAACATGTAGATACTTCATGTAAAACGGTTATAGATTTTGATTGAATATTAAAAATATAATTTCGGGTTAAATTCACCTACATATTAATAGTTTGGATTAAATCAACTTATACATTAAAAATGAACCCTATACGTACGGGAAAATAGCAGATTCTAAACTAATAGTTTGGGAATGGAAACATATTTATTTTGATATTATTTTATTATGTGTAGTGCTCGCATCTTTTCTTTTTCCTCCCTAGAACATGTAAACTTATTTTATTTTTTTATTTTTATTTTTTTCCCTTAATCATGTAAACTTATTTTACTATGTGTTACTATTTTATGCAAATTATAATTCGACATTGTTGACGTGCGTTTTGGTCAACAAACAAAATATATAAGAAATTTAACACGTGGAAATATAAGTATGCGTAATACGCGTTTATTTATGGCTAATTCTGCCTTTTTTGCGTAATGCCGAGCCGAATTATTGGGGTCGGTCTTTCTTACAATCTCGCGTTTACAGGTCTTCTTTTCTCTGTCTTTTTTCTCTCTTTTTTCCTCTTAAAATGAGGATTTTTATACCCCTCGAGTAAGTGGGTTTTCAACAGTCATCTTTGCACTAATCAATCACTAATCAGTAAAATAATTAAAAAAAGGACACATGTCCCTCTCTAATCGTGCATGTCAGCCAACTCTTGCCACTTGGTGACTCATCTCTATAACTTTCGACGATGTGGCGCTTCCGATACCAATAAAGCACTAAGCATGGGCAAGTATGGGCAAATGGTTATTTTTATGAATCTGTCGCGCATGCGTTTCCCGCCGAAATTTGGGCTCGGGGTCGGGGCTCGCGATCATGCTTTGTGGTTGGGCTCGGTAGACGGCGAGCCTAATTCATGACGTGTCACCGCACGACCGCTATCGACGTCACTGTAGGCCCTCCACTCGGATGTGTGCTAGGGTGATGGCGTGGATTAATTTCTTCCACTCGGCTCGGCGTCATCAAAGGCCCCAAGTTTAATTCCGAGAGAAGAATTTCAAGTCGAGTTAAACTTTAATGCTAATGATAAACATTTAATGGAGAAACGGAATTCTCAAAGGTTTTGTTCATTCCCGACATTTGTCGCGTATTGATTAATGCCTGTAGCGGCGCATTAATTGTGGTGCCATAATATGCATGACACGTGGCATCTTGTGGTTGGACCACGCTTGGCGGAATTGAAAAGCATATCGGTTAATGTCGGCCGTCGGGGGACGTGGCGTTTTCGACATTTTCGACGGCTTTTGAGGTTGAAAAGGCGCGTTTTTTCGAATAAACATTTCGTTTATCGAGGAACTCCATCTATAAATACCCTTTTTCCCTCCATTATTCACTTTCGCATCCATTATCCTTTGAGCTAGACGATTGAAACCGAGCGAGAAATTTTGGGTCGGCTTCCAAAGTTCGTAGACTTCAAACTTAGGTATTTTTTCGAAATATTCTCCTTTTACCTATAAAATATCTTCTTTTGAGGATAGTAGAGTCGTAGTTATAGCGTAGAGGTTGAAATCGAAGATCCCCCTCTCGAACCTTCTCGTTTATTTTTCACCAAAGACGGCCATCTCCGCCTTATAGTTCGAGCATCATTCGATATCTTCTCCGATTCTTCTCGAGGTGGAACGCCTTTAGAGCGGACGATACTATTTTTGATCCGGCGCCAAAGGACCATATTTAGAGAAGGAATGGTGTATCGGCCGATCGCACGAGAGAGTTCCGACGAAGGATCCCCGAGTGCCGATCTTAGGCAAGACGATATCGGGGGAAGAGAATATGGACCCATCGGAGCCGAACGTGATAACATGGAGCGGGTAGACGAACCCTCCCGAGATTCGAGGCCGAGAGACCTCAGTGCCCATGGGCCATCGTAATGGCGACGGCCGGCAAGGAGGAGGCCCTCGCCTTCGTGTCGATCCTCGGTGGACGCCGTGTGATATAAACGATATCCCTAGCATGCGATGATCCAGGAGGTGGAAGAGTTCCGACGAGGTATCGTATTCCAAGTGGCATCAATTTTTGGGTACCGGATGGCACCGAGGTTCCTAAGTACCCACCAGGTAGTTGTTTGGCCATATTTGTCGCCAGCCTCCTATATGGGTTGCGATTTCCACTGCCGGCTTTCCTCACGCGGTGGTTTTGCAAGTGGGGTATGCATCCGACCCAGGTGCACCCTATTTCTTGGGGTAGGATCATCGGCCTCCTGGTGATGTTCCACCTAGAAAAATATCCTCGTCCCAAATTCAAAGAGATGAACGAGCTCTTTATCTGGCGAGCGACTCCTTCATCTCGGGGTCAGCCGTCCGGGTGGTATTACGTACAGACCCGACTGGGGTATCCGGACGGCCTAGTGGAAGGTCTCCCTTCATCTTTGAAGGAGTGGAAAGATAAGTGGCTCTGGGTGAGCGGCGAGTGGCAAGCTCGCGTGGAGGATGGAGCAAGGGAAACTGTTCTTCATCCTCCATCAAATTTTGTTTTTGGTTACAGTAAGTCTATCTTTTCTCCTTTCTCTGCTTTTGCTGTTTATTGTTTCCTTTTGTGATTGACTTTGCTTTTTTTTGTCTTTTTACCTTTATAGAGAATCGGCATCAAAGGGCCTCTGTCCGGCCACCTTTATTCGAAGGCTGAAAACATCCAGGCCCGGCATCGTGGACAAAGCGGATTGAGAGATTGGCCACGAGGCTAACTTGGCCGCAGCCGCTTGAGGCCCGCTCTTACACTCTTCCTTTCGAAATGTTTTTCGTTTTCTTTTGACCTTTTAACGGTGGTTGCTTTTTATAGGGCGTGGCTTGGATTTGCGTGCACGCCCGCAGCGTGAGGAACACGGCCGCGCGTCGGACTCGGCGACCTCGACCAACCCGCAGATGCGGAGGTGGCTCGGAGAGCGAGATATCCGGCCGCAAACGTCCCGCTAATGGAGTGCCCGAGGCGTGGAACCTCCCCTTCAAAGGAGAAGAAGAGGGATTGTGATCGAAGAGCCCGGCGGCATCAAGGAGTTGGTCGACGGCGGTGCGGAGTATCTGAGCAGGCCCTGAAGGGGGAGGTCCGTGAACTTTCTCGGATGACCTCGGGGAAGGTCACTTCATCCCTCCAAATTGGGTGAGAGACGAATATCTGCGAGGGAATGATTGAACTACGCCTCAATGGTTTGTGGAGTTTGTCCGATGCACCACGCCGACGGAGGAGCACTCGAGAGTTTTACCGGGAGGCGGGTCGGGCACACAATGAGTGTCCTACTCGTGCCGGACAAAAGGCATCGAGCAATTCTCGCTCGGAGATCGGCTTTGAGGAACAAATTCGATGACGCCATGGGAATGTCCGGGCGGATCATTGGGCTCTATGGCATGCGATTGGGGAACTCGCGAGTGAGAAAAATACGCCGATCCGGAAAGGTGGCATGGCGACTGCAGAGGCCTATGCTACCCTTCAAGGGTACAAGAATCGTTAAAGACCCAGGCGGATGAAGCTATAGCTCGGGCCAACTCGAGAAAGAAGTTCTTTGTGAAGGTTGAGGCGAGCGAGATCGGGGCCTGCAGGGTCAAGAGGAGCTTAGGGCTAAGGTTGCCGAGTTGAACGTCTTTGCCGTTGTTGCCGGCTAAGGAAATGGAGAGGCGTCTAGCCGATGTGCATAGAGAGGCCGAAGAGGCTACTCATCGGCAAGTTGAGGAAGCTTGTACACAGCCGTTGAAGCTTATAAGGACTCGAGGAGTATGCATTTATGTTAACTCAAGCCACGCGAATGACCTCAAAGAAATTCTTGATTCGGTTAAGGCCGGGCGAACTGTTGCTCAGCTTGAAGAAGATTTGGCCCTTTTGGAGGCTGATCTCGATGCTCTCCGTCCGAACTTTGCCGAGGCCCCCAATGTTCAGGGCTCACCTCCTCCGGACGCTTGAAGAAGTTGCCTCTAGTCGTCTTTGTTGAAATTCCGCCTCCGTCTTAGTCTTGGTCTTTGTTTGCCCTTTTTCATTTATAAACTTTTTCGTGATTTCGTAGGTAGATTACTTGGTTTCGTGCCTTAGAATGTAATGGGCTCCGGCCCCCCCTGTGTAAATAATTTTGAAGTAGAAATGAACTTTTCTTTCTCTCACATGTAAGATTGTTGCCTGTCTCCTTTTTCCTTTTATACTCCCAAGTATGGGGCTCGGTTCCCAGTGCTCCTGAATAAGGGACTTTACCCGCTTTAATTGACTCTCGTACTCGGTATATGAACCTGATCTTTATTTTGTATTTGGTACTTGGTGTATAAACCAAGTCTTCATTTTGTGCTCGGTGTGTACACCGAGTCTTTGTTTTGTGCTTGGTGCGTAACCAAGTCTTTGTTTTGTGCTCGGTGTGTACATCAAGTCTTTGTTTTGTGCTTGGTGCGTAACCAAGTCTTTGTTTTGTGCTCGGTGCGTAACCAAGTCTTTGTTTTGTGCTCGGTGCATAACCAAGTCTTTGTTTTGTGTTTGGTGTGTACATCGAGTCTTTGTTTTGTGTCTTGTGCGTAACAAGTCTTTGTTTTGTGCTCGGTGTGTACATCGAGTCTTTGTTTTGTGCTTGGTGCGTAACCAAGTCTTTGTTTTGTGCTCGGTGCGTAACCAAGTCTTTGTTTTGTGCTCGGTGCGTAACCAAGTCTTTGTTTTGTGCTCGGTGCGTAACCAAGTCTTTGTTTTGTGCTTGGTGCGTAACCAAGTCTTTGTTTTTAAGGATAGATCCGCCTTGTGGGCGAGTTGCCCTTTTTCAAACGTGCAAAGGAGCGTGCCGAGATGACTTTTCGGCATTCGGCCTTCTTCAGAGGCGATTTTTACCGTCCTCGACGAGTGGCGAGGTAAGTAAGAATTTCGTCTCCCTTTAGAGAGCTCACAGAATATCCAGATGAAAGGATAATTCCCTGGAATCCTATCTGGATCATAAACCGAGATCTTTATTGATAGTACCTTTTCAGGTATGCTACATTCCATGGATGCATAAATTTTTCTCCACTCAAATATTCTAGCTCGTATGCCCCACTAGATAAGATGTTCTTGGCTCAAATAGGCCCTCCCCTGGTTGGCTTCAATGGATCGGGTTCAACACCCGTTATCTTTTTCAACACAAGATCACCGACCTGAAATCTCCTTTCCTTTACTTTTGAATTGTAGTACCTCTCACTCCTTTGTTTATACACGGTGTTTTTCATCTCGGCACTACACCTTTTTTCTTCGAGCAGATCTAGCTCGGCTCGGAGCGCAGCCTCATTGCCGTCTTCGGAAAAATTTGCAATTCTGAAGGTAGGGGCTCCAATCTCAACAGGAATCACCGCCTCGGTTCCATAAGCCAAAGAAAAGGTGTTTCTCCGGTGGCGCTTGATGCGTGTTTCTCGTATAACCACAAGACACCGGGTAATTCCTCGGCCAATTACCTTTAGACTCCTCCAATCTCGCCTTCAAGGTATACTTGAGTATTTTATTAACGGCCTCAACTTGTCCATTCGACTGGGGATGGTATGGAGTTGAGAAGTGGTTTTTAATGTGGAAACCTTCACAAAAATTTCGAAACCTCCGGTTATCGAATTGTTTCCTATTATGCTCAACAACCGAATGCGGTATCCCGAATCTCAGATAATGGACTTCCATATAAAACTCACAATCTTTTCCTCATCTATTTTCGCCAGAGGCTCCGCCTCGGCCCATTTTGTGAAATAATCCACCGCCACAATGGCATATTTGACGCCCCCTTTGCCAGTGGGGAGTGGTCCGATAAGGTCCATTCCCCATTTGGCAAATGGCCATGGGCTAAATATGGAGGTAAGTTGCTCAGGATGATATCTGACCTGCGGCGCGAATCTTTGGCACCTCTCGCATCTTTTGACGAGATCGGTTGCATCCTTTCTTAGGGATGGCCGGTAGTATCCTTGCCGTATTAATTTATAGGTTAATGTCGGCCCTCGGCGTGGTTTCCGTGATATTCCCTCGTGAACCTCTCGGTGCATAATCCGTGACTGCCTCTGGAAAGGCACCGCAGAGTGGGACGGAGTATCCTCGTTTATACGGGGCGTCGCCTACTAGTGTAAACCGAGCCGCTTGAGTTCGTAGTGTTCGCTTCACTTTGTTTTCGAGTTGAACTCATTTTTCTAAATCTTGAATGATTGGGGTCATCCAGTGCGCTCGGCGATTTCCGTTGCATATATCTTCTTTGCGCTAAGTGACGGGCACACAGTTGTGTGACAATGACATCCGCGATGGTATCCGTCCCTGGGTGGGAACCGAGCCGAGCTAAGGCATCCGCCGCATATTCTCGGCTCGGGGCACATGTAAGACTTTTGTCTTAAAGTGTAGCAATCTCTTCTTGACCAAGTCCAAATATAGTGCGATTTTTGCTCTTTCGCCGTACTCACCATTGATTTGATGGACGACCATTGAGAAATCACTGTGGTACCAACAGCTTGTTTTAGGCCCATAGAAGTTTGCCATATCTAGGCCCGCCCGTAGAAAGTGCCTCGTATTCGGCCGTTGTTCGTTGGAACCGAAATCGCATGGCCGAGCGGAGCATTTCGATTTGGATCGATTATCACGATTCCGCCGCTCGGCTGCGGTGGAGGAGTCACAACGAACAATTTCCATTCTTGGTCTTCCATAACTTCCAATCGTATGGAAGGTGTGAATTGCCACAAAGTCGGCTAAAGCCTCGACCTTTTATTGATGTACGTGGTTCATAGAATATCAAATCGGACCGAGCTCGACGGCCCACTTGATCATCCGACCAAGTATCGGGTCGGTGTAGTACCGCTTCAGTGGGTAGTTCGTCAAGACTATAATCTTATGCTCTAGAAAATATGGACGGAGTTTCCGCGAATAAGCCAACTTTTCCATTGGCGGATATCGGAGCTCGGCGTCATGTAACGCTTGGCTGGTGTGTAATAGACCGGTGTTGAATAGAACCATCTAGCCGATTAACACCGAGTGATGGCGTATTCGGATACCGCCAGGTACAAATACAAGTTCTCCCATTGGGTAGGTTTTTGCAATATAGGAATTGAAGAGAGGTCTCTTGTTTGAGGGATTCAAAGGCGACTGTGCTTGCTCGGTCCACTCAATATTTTTGTTCTTTTTATAATTTCAAGAAAGGTTTACACTTATCCGTGGATCGCGAAACAAATCGGTTAAGGGCGGCCAATCGGCTGTTAGGCTTTGTACCCTTTTACGAGTTCGGGGTTCTAGATCGATGATGGCTTTTATTTTGTCTGCAGGTTAGCTTCGATTGCCCTTTGGTGACCATATACCCCAAAAATTTACCCGAGCCGACCCCAAACGTACACTTTCTCGGGTTTAACATCATCTTGTACTCTCTCGAAACAACAAACATTTTATTAAGATCGTTTAGATGATCGGATATATACAAAGATGATTTCACCAAAGATGTCATCTACGTAAACTTCCATAAGACGACCTATCATTTTCTCAAACATCTTATTTACTAACCTTTGGTAGTCGTCGCCAAAGATTCTTCAACCCGGGGCATCATCTTATAACAAGAAATTCCACGAGCGAAAAAAAAATGATGTATTTTCTTCGTCATCCGGGTGCATTCGTATTTGGTTGTAACCCGAGTATGCATCCATGAAGCTCATCACTCGTGTCTGCCGTGGCATCTACCATATAGTCAATGTTTGGTAATGGATAATCGTCCTTAGGGCATGCCTTATTCGGTCGGTGAAATCCACGCACAACGCGCCATCGCCATTGCTTTTCTTTACCAAAACAGGATTGGCAACCCATCGAGGATAGAGAGCTTCCGGATAAACGATTATCTATCAACTTGTTAACCTCGCCTCGAGTCTTTGCTTGTATGTCGGGGCCTAGTTTGCGCTTTTTCGATAATCAAGGCGGGCGCTTAGATCAATATTAAGGCGGTGGCATGCATGCTTAGGGTCAATTCTCGGCATGTCGCATGAGTCCATGCGAAGACGTCAAGATTATTCCCCAAAACTCAATCGGCTTTCGGTTCGATATGGTTCTCGGGAGGTCATGACCAATACGTAATTGGTGCCCCTCGCTTGCCTTCCGACATTGATTGTATCAACATGTTCTACTCTTGTTCCGTCCGTTTTCTTTTCTTACTCGCCTCTTTGATCTGCAGGGGCAATTCATCTTCGATGGCCTCGTTCTTGGGCGCACGGCCGCCTTTTCTTCCATCATTGGTTCCTTCCCGTGTCGACGACCTGATTATCCTCTCCGAACAATCACCACTTTCCGCTCGGGCCCTCTTTTGGTGGGGATCACCTTGCGTGGTCCCACCGGTTTCTCCTCGTTCCATCACGTTAATCTCCACCGGTCGGAGTTTGAGAGAGCATTCTCGTGACTCCCTTTGATTCCCCTTATGTATGGCCTCGCCATCGGATGTTGGGAATTTTATACAAAAATGATATATTGAAACGGTTGCTTTTATATGATAAAGCAATGGCCTCCCCAATGATAGCATTGTACTCGAATCGGCGTTGATTATTTTAAATGTTGTCATGATATCCGTTTATGCAACCCCCCGTCCCATTTGGATGGGCAAGTCAACTTCTCCGAGCGGAACTATTCTTCCTCCTCCAAACCCTGAATCTATCATTGCATGGACGGATATAGCTATCGTCCACGCTCAATCTTCGAAAGGCTCGGACGTAAATGACCGATGAGTAGGCTGTAGAGTCGATCAAAATTCTATGAATCGAATACCCAAAATCGGTGCAAAGAATGACCAGGGGGTCGAGAATGAGGGTGGACCACCTGGTCGGCATCCACATCGAGAGAACACAAAATGGCGGTGGGTTGGCCTTCCTTGATTTCCGCCACCCGAACTTGTCTTTCGGCGTGGGCGGCTTTGGGCGACATCACCTTTCTTTTCCTGTTGGAGCGGCTATCTTCGGTTGTGTTAGTGTTGATTCGATTCACACTCGACATCATAAGGATCTCCCTACCCCGGTTCTCGGCCGGTGGTGGCGGCAGAGAGAGCCGGATTGGTTATGCGCTCCGATTAACACCTCGAGTCGATCTTGGTGGGGGCGGTAGTTCATGAACGTATCTTTTGAGACCGCCTTGCCAAACAATACGCATAATTTCTCGATTAGATCTCGGCACTCATCGGTATCGTGACTTATTGATTTATGATAGGCACAATATCGACGTGAATCTAATTTTGTCGGCTCGACCTTCAAAGGCCGAGCCGAGGTAACAAATTCGAGACCATGTACTTTATTCCATATGGGCGATGGAGTGTGGGTCAAAGTACTCCTCAATGCGGCAACTTCGCTCGCGCTTCCTGGCGAGCCCTAAATCCGGTGGTCGGGTTTTCCGAGAATGGTCTAAATCCCGACCCCGCCACACCGATTCCTTCCTTCCTTCCGTTTTCTCCCGCCCCGGGTGCTCGGCGGTTCTTTGCCATGGCTTCTTCCGCACAAATATGGCGTTCGCGCGGACCAGAAATTCTTGGTGCGAGGTCGCCTCGATTCATGGATGGAGTAGTTAAACCAAGTTTCGGGGCAAGGCCAGCCATGGTCAGATTAAAATGGCGTCATCCGACACGGTTCCATCTCTCGAACTTGCTTATTGAACCGAGAGATATAGCTTTTCGAGGCTCGTCCTTCCTTGTTTGATGTTCACGAGGAATCCTTAGGTGCGGCTCGGACTTTGGTCGTTAAGAAATGTGTCGTAAAGGCGGAGGCCGATCCCCCATGCCCAAATGGACCCCTGTGGTAGGGTCCTAAACCAATGGTGGGCTCGGTCGCCCAGTCGATGGGAAGGCCCCGCAGAGGATGGCATCACTAGGGTCGCATTCCCCATCCATGCTAAGTACTTGTGGACGTGAGTGGTCGGTCGGTTTCCCATTGTAGAGACCGACCGGGGATTTTTAATTTTAGCGGTAACAGGTCGCCAGGATTCCAGGAGAAAATGGCGACATAACAATACCGGTTGGTTCATTGCTTGGGGCGACCTCCGAGATCGCTTCGCCTTCGACCGCCTTCCAATTCATTCAAACGACGCGGCGAAGGCGGTGTATTTCTACATCCCGTTCTGCCCATAAAGTAGGGACTTGGATTTGATAGACCCTAAGCGCCTCCCGCTCGTCTGGAAATCGGAGTCGGGAACTTATTGATCGAGCCGGGCAAAAAGGATCAACTCCCAGTCGCCCGCTGAACACCGAGTGGGCATGGCGATGTCGTGTTGGCTCCGGTATTGACTCCGCTACACGACTTTGCCCCTCCCCATCTTCTCGCGACCGCCTTCTCACATGACGGACACGCTGTTTCATTACCTCGAATCGGCTTCTTGGGGCTTCATTATGAGGAAGTCCGGGGACTTGAGGATTGATATTAACATTTAGTTGTGGATTGAGTGGGTTAGTATTTACAAGGAGTGGAGGAGGTGCACGAGTTTGTGGTAGCGAGTTTGTGATATGAGTTGGTTCATTTGTTGTACAAAAGTTGGGTTGGCAATTAGCTGAGCGAAAGGAAATAAAGTAGTGCTCCCTGCTTCTGTCTGGAGCATATTTTGACCATTAGTAGTCTGGCCAGTTTGGTTGTTAGGGTGTTGTTCTTCAGTCAAACGAGCATTTCTCGACTGTTGACTCATTTTGTCTATTACGAAAAAGATAAACGTTGAACTTTACCTGGTTTTTACTTAACTTGCTTTTGCCGGAACTCGATCGACCAATACGGCCCTCCTAGCGCCAATTTGTTGACGTGCGTTTTGGTCAACAAACAAAATATATAAGAAATTTAACACGTGGAAATATGAGTATGCGTAATATGCGTTTATTTGTGGCTAATTCTGCATTTTTGCGTAATGCCGAGCCAATTATTGGGGTCGGTCTTTCTTACAATCTCGCGTTCTGAGTCTTCTTTTCTCTGTCTTTTTCTCTCTTTTTTCTCTTAAAATGAGGATTTTTATACCCCCGAGTAAGTGGGTTTTCAACATCATCTTTGCACTAATCAATCACTAATCATTAAAATAATTAAAAAGGACACATGTCCTCTCTCAATCGTGCATGTCGCCCAACTCTTGCCACTTGGTGACTCCTCTCTATAATTTTCGGCGACATGTGACAGTTTAAATACCAATAAAGACTAAGCATGGGCAAGTATGGGCAAATGGTTATTTTTATGAATCATCGTCGCGCATGCGTTCCGCCGAAATTTGAGCTCGGGGTCGGGGCTCGGGGTCATGTTGTGGTTGGGCTCGTGAATGGGCGAGCCTAATTCATGATGTGTCACCACAAGACCGCATCGACGTCACTGTAGGCCCTCCACTCGGATGTGTGCTAGGCTGATGGCGTGGATTAATTTCTTCCAGCTCGGCTCGGGCGTCATCAGACACATTTTAGAGATAATCATGAATGAAAATCAATATTTAAATTATTAATTTTCTATTTATAAATTGCATGATAATCATTTAAAAATAACAATAATATAAAATAAATATACACATAAAATATAAATATTTTATTAGTTAATCGTATTATGTATATGGATATCGAAACGATTCAAATCAACATAGCAATTTAAGTGAACAACAATAATAATTCAATAATTTCGTAACAAATTTTCTATTCAGACATCGAAAACATGATTCCAAATATCGAACAGAAACCAGACTATCTAAACGACGTCGTTACAATCCCAATTTCTGATCAAGATCCAGCACCCGAGCTCCAGATGATCCATCAATGGAGAGGCACGTTCAGATATTCCTAAACAGGCTCTCCTTCGCCTCCATAACCGTAGCCACACTAACCCTTCTGCTTCTCTACCTCCAAACCCCGGAAACCTGCTTTGACCCTTCGGACCCGAACCCGAAACCCCACACCCGTTTCCCCAAATCCACCTGCGACTTCACCCACCGCTCCTACACCTCAATCGACAAGCGCAACCGCCGCATCTGGTCCACCAAGACCTGGACCAACGCCGTCTCCTCCTACACCTCCCTCTTGAAAACCCTCCAGGCCCGAAATTACCTCTCGAACAGCTCACGGGTCCTAGTTGTGTCCGCCGGGCCGGGTCACGCCGTCCAAGCCCTGCAGGAATTGGGCGTGGAGGACGTCACTGGTGTGGAGCTGGTGGACTCCCCTCCGTTGGTGAGCCGGGCGGATCCCCATAATTTGCCCTTTTTTGATGGGATTTTTGATCTCGGGCTCGGCCTGTACTTGGATCGGGCCCTGTTTCCTGGGCGGTATGTGGGTCAGATTGAGAGGACGGTGAGGAGTGGTGGGGTTTGTGTGGTGACTGTGGAGGAGAGTGGGACGGATGAAGTGGAGGAGATCGTGAAATTGTTTAAGAAATCGCGTTTTGTTGATGCGAGGAATGTGATTTTGGCTGGGGAGAGGAGGACGGGGATTGTTATGAGAGTTGAAAATAACTCCTGAAGCTTAGAATATACATATTCTCTCTATTGTTTCCCCCCTTTCTCTTTCGGTTGATGATCTTTGATTTTTTTTTCCTATTCTCAACAATCAGTATTTTTCTTTTAAATCTCTAGGATGAAGTTGCTATTTGTATTATGTAGATGTTTGTATTTGATATGAGTTATTCTTTTGTAAAATAGAAATATCGGAATTTTCTTCACCTTCCAATTCTTATTAATTATGTGAGTGGCAACAAAATTGTATCGATCTTTTTTTCGCATTTCTTCTTGGGTTTCGGCTTAGTGATATGCTACTTGCTTGTGGAGAAAAGGTTAGTTTCGATGAGATTCTTTATGTGAACTTTCTTTTTTGGATATTCAGTAGTCTATTGTATGCAGACCATTCACCATATAAAGCAATTTGTATAACTGGCTGATCAAATTTGATTCTTTATTCTAGAAGTGACTCACTCCACTGAAGACTTGAGTTTTTGACTGTGGGTTAACTGTTGTGTGGAAATTTCTGTCTAGTAGAACTGACGTGATAAGTGAACATATAATATTTTTGTTTCGGTGTTTGTTATAATGTGAATTTATTATGAGATAGGGAAAGTTTTGGTTTATATCGTTGCAGTTTCTGTTCTGAACTCTAATACAAATCTTTGTTGTGCGTTAAATGCTTTTGGTTGCTTCCCAAGATTGAGATGTAGTTCTTGGAAATTTGGTTGTAGATGTGTTTCAAATTTCAATCCACTTATAATAGGTGGATTTAGTTTCCATTCTGATTTTGTGACATTTATTTGGTCAACTGCTGATGAGCTGCTTTTTGGATTATTTGTTTATAGTAGAAATGGATATCGGAAAAGTAAGTCTATGTAGATTCTATAGTTGTGTTATTTGATGTTCTATTAGATAGCTTGTTCTTTGTGGTGTGGCTCGATTTGATTACATAGGCTAATATTATGAGGGGTTATTCTGAGGTGGAGTACTTGAAAGGGAAGATGTCTTCACACTTTTGTTTCATCTTGACTTGCAAATAGCACTTGGTTCATTATAGGGATAATTACAAAAATTCAAAAAGCAAACCTCATGTTTGATTATGTTTTAAATTTGAAGGGGGTAACTATAAATATTCTTTTTTTTTTTTTGGGGGGGGGGAGGGGGGTTTAAATGTTTTTTGCTTATGAAGGGGGAAAATCTAAGATGGAATCAAACCTCAAGGGTTTTTTTTTGTAATTTTCAAAAATCTCTGGAGTTTTTTGTAATTAGCCCGAACCCCAGTTTTTTTTCCTCTTTTTTTTTTATCCCTTCTTTATATGCATAATGGCATTTTAATAGTACTGATGAAGTAAGCATCGTATGTCGATATTTGTATTTAACGAAACTGCAGCAACTCTAGCGCTGACCTACATCAATCTACAAAGCTTGGAAGAATCTAAATCAGCCATGGAGGTGGCGCCACCTTTATTATTAGTAACCGATTCAAGCCGTGGTTACTGGCATTCCAAGTTCCAAATTGATTTTGTACAGTCTCTACGGTGGTATGTTTTGATGGATGTGCCTGTTAAAGCCAACAGTAGTGGAATCAATATGGTTTAGATGTTGTAATTTAGATTAATATTGAGCATACATCATAGTATGAAGATACATGTGATAATTGCAGTTTTTGCCACTGAATTGCTTAAGGAGCCTGCTGGAGGATCTAAACAGTAAACTGTCTTTGGGTACCTCAAAGAGCTGCTGTTATATGCTTTGCCTCAGGTAAAACTTATATTTATTTTTCCTTTTTTTTTGTTCAAATGAACAAAGAACATAACGAGTCCAACACACGAACTTACGTATTTTGGCTTAATTAGATCAATGGCCGCAGGCAAAAAGATGATGAATACTATAGCAGCCTATTCTTGATGGCTTTTATATGCTACACTTTCATAATCTATCTCCTTCAATTAGATACTCTGGTTAATCTCGACATGTATTTACACTGTTTAAGTGTTTGCTTTATTAGTGGAAACAATAATCAGAAATGTCTTAACTTAACTGGGTGCCAGTCTTTACAAATGCATTTCCGAAATTGTGTAAGATACTTGAGTAAATTACCCTACTGTCCTGATGAAGATGATCGTGTTCTTTACGTAGAATATAGTTTATGTCTACGAGTCAACTGCTTGTATGCTTATCGTTTCCAATGGCTCTACTTTATCTTGTCTTTTGACTCGGAGTTGAGATTCTAGCTTCGTTCTCGATTCAGCCTTTGTGTTAATTTGTTTATTGGTCACTGATCAGCTAAAGTTAAGAACAAACTATTGACTTGGGCATCTGTGTTAGGTCAGAATACGTTATAACCGGAACTAGAGTAATGTCGTTTAAGCAAGGTGTGTTATGGTTATAAGCTATAACATGACTGGAAAATTTTAATATAAGCACACTCTCTTGCTCCATTTTTTTTATATATAGTTTCCTTTTAAGATTTTGGTACCAGAAACTATAGCATTCACTTAAGATACTTTCTGCATCCTGCGGACCTGATCATTAATTATTATTTTGATGTTGCATAAGTTCTTGATAAGCTAATATAATCCTTGCAGAATGTGGGTTCATAAAATGATTGTTCATGCTAAAAATGGTAATGCTTATGAAGACTACTTGTAAGTAGATGTGTCAAACGGGCTGGACTGGTGCGGAATGACAAAATCGGGCTGGGCCGCCAAAAATGTCTGGGCCGCCCTTTCTAGAGCCCCACCCAGCCCACAAAAAATGCACTAAAAATCAGGCCTAACGGGTCAGCCAAAAAGCCCGACTCATTTTGGGCCTCTAAATTTAGAGCCCAACCCCGCTTTTACTTTGGGTCGATGAATCGAAATCGACAAATTACTTATAAGAGCTTTTTACTTGCTTTTTGTGCAGTGTATATTGTTTATGGAAGTAAATGTTCAATCATTTATATTATTGGAACGTATAATGGTTAATTGATGATTTTATTATTAATTCCTTGGACGTAGAAGTTTGTTGATTTTCAAATCTAAAGTTTTTTCGAATAGACAGTAGATTTATTGAAGATAAATCTGAAAAACATATTTATTTATATACATTTAGTGTCTACATTCATAAAATAGAAGATTAGTCACTGATTATGCAGGCGTGTTTTTGATGCAGTTTGCATCCTCTTGATATTTTATCTTCTATCATAGATACCACAAATACCTACCAAGTATACATTATATTGATGAAGTTGTTCTTTTTTCTTTTTGACAAAAAAGTTGTATTCAATAAAATGTAAAAGAACTATAAGATTTGGATATAATACACTTATCGTCTTCAACATAAAAATATCTTCCCAAACAAATAAAAACAAAAAGGATGAAGACGGAGAAAAAAAGTTTCGATAGAACATTGAAAGTGTCTAAAATTGGGCTCAAATGACAACAATTCCCACGGAGTAATCGCTTGCACAATCAATTGAGAAGTGAAAGACCAAGAATCTAGATTCTCCCCAAATCACGCAGATGTAATCGAAAAAATCCAAGCTATACCAACTAATCATCAGTCTAATCTTCATATGATCAAATAAAAACACTTTCATGAGAGAGTGGAAAAAATTTCCACTCACAAAGAGGCAAGTATAAAAGGGATGAAAACTACTCTAATAAGATAGAGAAAATATAATAGCAAAGAATAAACAAAAATAAACAAGAACACAAAGAAATGAATATTCTTCCCCATCCTCTAACTAAGGATGTATTATTTTGATAAATTGGCCCAGGCTATGGATAGATGTCGTAGCATGAGGACAATGAAGGTAATGATGATTAGATAAAAGTGTAATGATTAAATATCTTATTATGTTCAGCATATGGTGTACTGAAACATATGTTAAAGTATTTCATATTATGGGAAAAAAATGAAGTCTTTGAAGGCGTCTGCAAAACCATAGAAATACCTAAAGAGGCAGTCAAGGAGCTTTTCAATATGAAGTTTTAAAATCCACAAAAAACTATCCCATGAATTATTAACATTTTTAGTAAAATTATAGATGTCTGATGTCGGGGTTGTCCTATTTGTTGGGACAAAAATGATATTTAATAATTAATATATAATTCGGTTTATATATGGATTTAATATTAGAGAAATTACCGAAAATACCTTAACTTTTGAAAAAATGCCACCAAATATGCTCTTATCACTTTTTTACCTATTTTTTCCATTTTTTTACGTTTTTTTGATTATTTTTACGTATTTTTCATTTTTTCTTGTTCTTGTATTATTTTTATATGTTATATATGTTGTTTCGATGTTGTTTAAATTTGTTTCTTTGTTGTTTATTTGTTGTTTTGATGTTTCAAAACAACTTTTACCTATTTTCTCTTTGTTTTTTTGTTCATGTATTGTTTTGTACGTTGTTTCTATTGTTTTTGTGTTGTTCTATAATATTTTTAATGTTGCTCGAATAATTTTTTTGTTGTTTCCATGTAGTTTTCAATGTGCACATACAATTTATTACCTACTTTTAAGCTCTTTTTATTCATGTGGTATTTTTAATAGTTTTTACGTTGTTTCTTGGTTGTTTCCCTTGTTCTTATGTTACTTTGTCGTTTCCACATAGTTTTCAAAGTTCAAATACAATTTTTACCTTTTTTAAGCTCTTTTTTTGCTCATATGGTGTTTTCTTATTGTTCTTATGTTACTTTGTCGTTTCCACATAGGTTATTTCTTTTTTATAAGATTTGAGTATAAAATAAATTAGTTAACGGAGGCAAAATTTATTTTTTCACCAAATTTGATTAGAAGAAACATGTTTGAAACAACAAAGAAATAACAACGTAAAAAATCCGGAAATTTCGGTAGGAGAGTAAATTTGTCCAAACAAAGGGCAGGAGCGTAATTTTATCCAAAAATCACCGGAAGCGTAAAAGCCTGTCTTTCTCCGAGAAAAGTGGGGTAATTGTGTCCTTATCCCTTAATAAGTTAATATTAATGGCCTAATGGACTATTAATGGAATAACCCGCCCAAAGGGGTAGACCGATTTCTCTCTATGCGGCCCACAAGGCTCGCTAATCAAGTATAAAAAGGTTCACCCTCTTCATTTGTAAGTTATCTAACTCATATATAATTACTTTGACGCATTTAATTCAATATTCATTTATCAGATTATTCTCGCTCAATCATTGTCTTGACTTGAGCGTCGGATGAGCCTCTCGAACAACCCCGGAGCCCACTAACGTTTGCGTGTGTGCGAGACAAGTTCCCGCCTAAAGAACTTCCGGCTCCCTAAAAGAAGGCTTCCCCTCGGGAAGAAGAACTTTGTCGAAACCATAGTTTTGGAGTGATCTCGCCTAAAAAGCAAAGATCACTATTGATAATGTGTTACTTAGTCTTCTTAAATAATGAAATTTGAACATATTCGTGATGAAATTATAAGGAAAGAAATTATTTTTGATAGCATGATAGATTATTATTATTATTATTATTATTGTTTGAGAAAAATAGGATAATATAAATTAGAGATCATCTCCAAAACAACTCGGTCCACCACATGATCAAGAATAATTCCGACCACATGCTCCATACTAGAAAAGAATAGCGCTAACAAATGGGCAATAGAGTTTCCCGACCTTCTAACTAGACTCGAAAATACGAAATCAAAAACATTAAAAATTTGAAATTAAATTTCCAAAATATTGTAAATCTTCCTTCTTCCACTTCAACATGTAGAAAAGATTGCTATTGTCCGTTCCCACTACGACTCTCTTTAAACCCAAGTCCCATACGAATTGGAGTCCGTCTCCACAAGCCACGGCTTCCGCTCACGTCGCCGACTTCATATTCACCGGGTATATGATGAAGCAGATTGGTAGACCTTACCTTGAGAATCTCGAATGACAATCCACCTCGTTCCTTGTTCTCCCATAATCGAGGCATCCAAATTAATTTTATACACCTCCTGGATTACTTCGTCGGGCACCAAGTATCGCTAATGGAGGGTGTTAGATAAATGTTTTTATCAAGATTTTGATGATTTTGTTCAAATGAAGTTTTATACCAAAACAATGTCCCTATATGTTGTCCAAATACTTCCAATCGATTTAAAATATTTTTACTATTTTTCTGGAGTATTTCTTGAAGTTTATTTTCGATAAACAAATTGGACAACACTTATATTTCTCGCTCGACCGGTCGCCGCCTATAGAGCAACCCGTACCTAAGTTGAGTTTTGAAACAGAAAAAGGACGGAGGGAGGGATATTTGAGGGGGCAACCGATCGCCCTAGGCGACCGGTGCCGAGCACCCCCTCGAAGAATGAACTCTCGATTCTTCAAATTGGTCATCCCCCACCGTTCAAAGATAGGGGCCGACCGTCCTCCCGTAAAATTCACAGAGAACTCATTTCAAACTTATCTCTGCGACCGGTTGCACCCCTTTGTATCAAAAAACTATCCGTTGCATTTTCGATGACTTTTCCCTAAATTGTGGGATTGATTTCTAACAGCTATAATTTTGATTTTAAATGGTTTCTTTTGCGTAAAATCATTCCCCAAGGAGGAGTCTATGTCTGAAATCAAGCCAAGACCTCTCCTATAAATAGAGGCTTCATTCAAGCAACAAAATACTACATAACATACTAGCAAAGAGCATACATGCAAACACTTTCAAATCTTGTTGTATTTTTAGCCTAAGTACTTTCACTTGCACACTCTTGAGGTCTAGGCTTTTGATTCTTGATTACACTTGCACTCAATCTTTGTATTGGTATTATAGAGTTGTAATCTTGAATTTTGTCAATCATCCAAAACAAGATATCCTCGTTGTTGCTCTTGTGGTAAGAGTACACTTGGGTGATCTTAGGTGTTGAAGAGTGTGGTACTCTTCATAGGTGTTGAAGGAATATTGTGGTCATCTCCTTGAAGGTGTTGTAAGAGGATTGTGGTAATCCTCAAGGTGGTGGTGTATTAATTTTGGCAATTAATAAAATTTCTTTTTCTTTTTTGAAACCCATTCCGGATATCTTTGGGGTGGTAGAGCACGTAGTCCCTGGTGGGGTAAAGCTCTTTAAATCGACGTGTGTTGTTTATTTTCCGCACTTTAGTTTTCATCATTGCTTGATCATTCAAAAAGAGGGCAAAATATGAAAAGCCGAGATAATCTATTCACTCCCCTCTAGATTATCGTAGCCACTGGACTTACAAGTGGTATCGAGCCAAACTCTTTGGCTAGCTCGCTCCGAGTAAAGAGGAAAGATCCATGGCTACGAATGAAGCTTATCTCACCATCGACGCCTCCACTAACGAGCCACCACTATTCGACGCCAACAACTACGTATTTTGGAAAGACCGTATGGAGTGCTTTCTACAAGGGTGCGGGTTCGACATTTGGAATGTGGTCATTGAAGGAGTTTCCCAACCAACCAAGAAATTGGATGATGGCACCTCGGTTCCTAAACCTTTCAAGGAGTTCGATGAAAACGATAAGACGGCTTTCTCTCTAAACGGTAAGGCCTTAAATATATTGCATTGCTCTCTTACCGCCACCGAGTACAATCGCATATGAGGCGTAAGGTCGTCACATGAAGTTTGGGAAAAATTGGAGACAATATACGAAAGGACAAAGAAGGTCAAACAAGCAAGAAATACCATGCTTGTTAAAGACTTTGAAAACTTTAACATGCATGATGGTGAAAGCATCTCAAAAATGGTGGAAAGGCTTGACAACATCGTCAATCCTCTTGTGGCCCTCGGTAAAGTCATCTCCGAAGAAGACAAGGTGACTAAGGTATTGAATGCACTTCCCACTCATGGTCCGAAAAAAGGTGACGGCAATCACGGAGGCACAAAATCTTGAGACACTCAAGTTTGACGAGCTCATCGGGAACCTCCTCATCTATGAAGTCTATCTCAAGAAGAGGAAAAATTCCAAACCATCCATCAATCAATCGGGTATGCAAATTATTCCTAAAGGTCTTGCATCTTCTTCTAATAATGCATACTATGATAATGATGAAGATGATGAGGAGACGGCCGCACTTGTTCGTAAATTTGCAAAATTTGTGAATAAAAATAAGGCGAGAAAACCGAGAGACAACTCGTGTTTTAAATGCGGAAAATCCGGGCACTTAATAACCGATTGCCCAAAACTCGACGAGGAGGAACAAAGAAGAAGAAGCCTTTTCCGAAAAAGGCGGCTTTAAATGCGGAAGTCAAAACTTGGGATGAGTTACTTGAAACAACCGACGAGGAAGAAGAAATTAAACATGGTCTTATGGACATAGACGATGAAAATAATGAGGTACGCTCTAACTCTTCTACCTCCTCCTTAGTTGATGAATTGCAATGTGATTTTGATGAATTGCAAATTGAATTTCAAAATTTGATTGATAAATACAAAACATTGAAAAAGGAGCATAAAGAGCTTAAAATTGAAAAAGAAAAATTATTTACTTCTTATGAATCTCTTGATAAAGCTCATGCTATTACTCTTACTAGAGTTCATACTCTTGAAACCGAAAAAGAATCGCTCACCAAAGATCTTGAATGTTTAAAAAAGGATGTGCATCGTTTTAACATAAGCACGAATAAAGTTACAAAAATTTTAGATGCACAAAGAGGTGAGCATTCCAAATTAGGACTTGGCTATAAACCTTTTCAACCTCTTTCAAAGAAAAATGACCAAGGTCCGACTTTTTGTGCGTGTTAATACGCGCCCATGATATTATTTATTTTTATTGTGGTAAAGTTGGTCACTATGTTAGTCATTGTAAATTGAAGAACAATTTTAGCTATGTTTGGAGACCCAAAGGTCTCAAGACTAACCCCATGGACCCCAAAATTATAGGGTACCTAAAAATAATTCTTTTGTATGTCATAGGGGCTATAACAACCATGGAGGATTCAAAATGGCTCGTGGACATCGGGTGTTCACGCCATATGACCGAAAGAGAGAACTTTTTACCAACATCAAGCTCCAAGAAGAGGGTATGGTCATGTTCGGCAATGGCAAAGGAAAAATCATTGGCAATGGAGACATTGGTAACTCTTCTTTCTCTCTTAGTAATGTTCTTTTAGTAGAAGGGCTTAAGTTTAATTTGATACGTGTTAGTCAATTTTGTGATTCAAATTATAATGTTGTTTTTAATAAAGAAAAATGTCTTATTCTTAAAAAGATGAAATTATTTGTGAAGCAAATAGAAAAGGCAATCTTTACAAAATTTGTACAAGTGATTTGGTTAGTCAAAATGTTTCTTGTCTTGTCGCCAATAATGATTTAACGAGTTTATGGCATAGGCGACTTGGACATGTTGGATACAAGAATTTGAAAAATATTTACAAAACCCAACATGTAAAAGGACTACCCAAATTGAATTTTGAAAATCTTGGCTTATGTGACACTTGTCAAAAGAACAAATTAGTTAAGAGTAGTTTTAAGCCCAAAATGAAATTTCCACAACCAAGCCTCTACAACTTCTTCATTTAGATTTGTATGGGGTATTGGTACGGCTAGTCTAAGTGGAAAACATTACACTTTCGTTATTGTCGATGATTTTTCTAGATATACTTGGGCTCTTTTTCTTGCAAATAAAAGCGATGCCGTTAATGAGTTTGTTAAGTTGTGTAGACTTATTGAGAATGAAAAGGAAAATACTATTAAGTCTATTCAAGTGATCGAGGTGGAAAATTTGATGGTGAATTTAGTCTTTTGTGAAACCAATGGATACGCACATAATTTTTCGGCTCCAAGGACACCTCAACAAAATGGAGTAGCCGAAAGGAAGAATCGGACACTACAAGAGATGAGTCGGTCCATGCTCAATGAATTTTCTCTTCCAAAATATTTTTGGGCCGAAGTCGTAAGTACCGCTTGCTATGTCATAAATCGAGTTTATATTCGTCCTAAAATGAATAAAACTCCATATGAGCTTTGGAAAGGAAGAACTCCTAATATTAGCTACTTCAAAAAATTTGGATGTAAGTGTTTCATTTTGAATACTAAGGATCAATTGGACAAACTTGATCTTAAAGCCGATGAAGGAATATTTATGGGTATTCAACGAAGAGCAAAGCATATTGGGTCTACAATAAAACTAGTGGGGTTGTTGAAGAATCTATTCGTGTAAAATTCAATGAAGCCTCGGGTGTTGAAAGAATACCCAATGATGATAGTGATGAAGAAGATGTTATTGAACCCATTGTGTTCAAAATGATGCTCAAAATGATCAACCTTCTACATCAAATGATCAACCATCCACTTCAAGTGTTCCTCAAGAAGACAAAGGTGGTACTTCTGACCTTCCCGCTGCATCGAAATTTAAAGGAGATCATCCAAAAGATCTTATTATTGGTGATCCCTTGATAAAGTGATGACCAAGAAAATTTGCCGAGAAAGCTTTTATATCTCAAAAAGAGCCTAAAAATGCTAAGGAGGCTATTGAAGATGAGGATTGGTTTCTAGAAATGCAAGAAGAGTTGAATCAATTTGAAAGAAATGATGTATGAGAATTGGTACCTTGTCCTCCATCTCAAACTATTATTGGTACTAAATGGGTATTCCGAACAAACTTAATGATCAAGGCAACATTGTTCAAACAAGGCAAGGTTAGTAGCTCAAGGGTATTGTCAAGAAGAAGGTATTGATTACGATGAAACTTTTGCACCCAGAAGACGTTTAGAAGCTATTCGCATTTTACTTGCCTACTCTTGCTTTAAAAATTTCAAGTTTTACCAAATGGATGTTAAATCCGCTTTCTTAAATGGTTTTATTCAAGAAGAAATCTATGTAAAACAACCTCCGGGGGTTTGAAAATTTTTCTAGGCCTAATGATGTCTATAAACTTAAAATGGCCTTGTATGGTTTAAAACAAGCACCCCGTGCATGGTATGATAGACTTAGCTCATTTCTTTTGCAAAATGGTTTTACAAGAGGTAAAGTTGATACTACTCTCTTTGTTTTTGAAAAAGGGCAAGATTGTTTACTTGTGCAAATTTATGTTGATGATATCATTTTTGGTGCTACTAATGAATCCTTGTGCAAGAAATTTTCTAAGTTGATGCAAGGTGAATTCAAAATGAGCATGATAGGGGAGCTTAATTTCTTCCTTGAACTTCAAATTAAGCAATGCCAAGAGGCATCTACATTTCACAATCAAAATATACTGAAGAACTTTTGAAAAAGTTCGGCATTGAAGAAAGGAAGAACCGCTCTCTACCTCTATGGCAACAAATGTCAAAATTGACAAGGATGAGAAAAACAAGTCCGTGGATGAATCAAAGTATCAAAGTATGATTGACGGTTTACTTTATTTAACCGCAAGTAGACCGGACATTCTTCATGCCATATGCCTATGTGCTCGTTTTCAAAGCAATCCCAAAGAATCTCATATGAGTGCCGTTAAAAGGGTTTTTCGATATTTGAAAGACACTATTCAATATGGTCTATTTTATCCAAAGAATGAAAAATTTTCTCTTAAAGGTTATAGTGATTCGGATGGAAATATTGATGACCGGAAAAGTACTTCCGGATCATGTCAATTTTTGGGCGATTGCCTAGTTTCTTGGTTTTCAAAGAAATAAAATTGTGTTTCACTTTCAACGGCCGAAGTCCGAATATATTTCGCAGCTTTTTGTTGTACACAACTTCTTTGGATGAAACAAACCTTAGCGGATTACAAATGTTCTTTTGAAAATGTTCCTATCTTTTGTGATAATATATCCTCTATAAATATTGCTTAAAACCCGGTCCATCATAACCGTACTAAACATATTGAGATTCGACATCATTTTCTAAGGGATTATGTTTCTAAACGAAAAATTGAGATATCTTTCGTACCATCTCAAGATCAATTGGCGGACATTTTTACAAAACCGCTATCTTCCGAGACTTTTGCATCTATACGAGCTCGGTTAGGCATAATGCATATTGAATGAGGTTTACGCTTGCATTTTGCACGTTTTTAAAACTTAGGGGCAAAAATCGGATTTTTGATTGAAAATTCGGATTTTGAAAAACAGAACTGCATGTAATTTGAGGGTGAGGGCAACCGGTCGGACATCACCTCGACCGCCGCGCACCGCACCGTTGCCCACTTGCCTATTTTTGGTTAAAAATGGTTCTGTCTTCATACTTTGCCATTTTAACTCTTTTTGGCCATTTTTCGTCCCTTCGCCAATTGCACACAAATTTCACTTCAAATTTGTTTTCTTGCATACTTTTCATATCTTGGACTTAATTAGGCTCTATTATCATCATCATTGCTCATCTTTACCAATTGAATGGTAAGAATTCTACTTCCTTTGCTCAATTGGGTTGAACCCTAAGATTGTGACTTATTTGTTATATTTTTTATGGAAGTTTCATATGATTGTGATGAGCTTATTATTTATGATGTATTGAATTGTGTTTGAACTAATTTGGTGATGAAATGTTTTGGCTTGATTCATTTACAAGGGCTTTATACAACTTCTTTTATCTTTCACACTCACAAAGTGTTCGATGAATTGTCGCAAAGAATTTTTCAACTTGTACATGACTCTTATGCTTTCAAATGTCTTATATACCTATTGAGATCATGTCTTGACAATCAAATGAGCTTATGGATTTCACATGCTTAAATTCTCCCATTTCTATTTGGATTCCACGTTTATTTTTCAAACGGTTGATAACTTGATTCTTTGACGCACTTTGATATACTTGTATGATGTTTTTATCGTCCTAACATTCTTTTTGATGATTCTAAAGGGGAGAAACAGAAATTGGCTCATTAGCTCAAAGAAGCTAATAAAAGTTCGCAATAAAAGCTATAAGCTATGGCTTTTTAAAGCCAAAAGTCAGAAGTATACTTAGTCCATGGCTTATATTATGGACTTCTAAGCTCATGATGTTTATGTTTATCTTGTAAAAGCTTGTGCTTCTAGCTTATGAAATATTTTTTTATTGATGTGCTTGTTGATAGGGGAGCTTTTGTAAAATGTTCTTAAAACGGATAATTTACTCAAAGATCGGAAAATTATTTTGTTTTCAAAATCGCCCTCTTGAAAATTGTTTTGGTTTGTAATCATAAAAAATGGGGAGTTTGTTAGATAAATGTTTTTATCAATATTTTGATGATTTTGTTCAAATACGTTTTTATACCAAAACAATGTCCCTATATGTTGTCCAAATACTTCCAATCGATTTAAAATATTTTTACTATTTTTCGAGTATTTCTTGAAGTTTATTTTCGATAAAAAATTGGACAACACTTATATTTCAGGCTCGACTGTCGCCCTATAGGGCAACCCGTACTTGAGTTGAGTTTTAAAACATGTAAAAAGGGATGGAGGGATGTTTGAGGGGGACGATCGGTCGGCCCTAGGGCGACCGGTGCCTGAGCACCCCCTCAAAGAACGTAACTCTCTGATTCTTCAAATTGGTCATCCCCCGACCGTTCAAAGATAGGGGTCGACCTGGTCGGACCCCCCGACCGGTTCCTTGTGTAAATTTCGCAGAGAACTCATTTCAAACTTATCTCTGTGCGACTGGTCGCACTTTTTATATCGAAAACTATCCGTTGCATTTTCGCATGACTTTTCCCTAAATTGTGGGATTGCATCGTCATTCCATCTTTTGCCATCGGACTAAATCAGCTCTTAACTCGAGGTTTTCCATACCCCTTGGTGGCCTTCATATCGCATTTAAATCAAGGTTGGTCCGGAAGCCACGGGTCGGTCCATATCTAGCATTCTCACCACCCCAATATTCCATCGAATACCCCCCCAAGGGCTTTTCTACTTGCTACAATGCTTCTCCAAGTGAAAGATGGATTATGGCCAATTGTAGCTTCAAGAAATGAACTTCGGGTAATATTTTGCCCAAAGAACTTTGGATAGAAGGAGTTCTCATCCTGGATAAGTCGTCGCCCTGTTTAGCCAACATAGCTAAATTAAAACAATGCAAGCCTCTAAACCCAATCCCCTTCCATTTTTGTTTGACAAAGCATATTCCAAGATCTCCAATGTATTCTTTTTTTCTTCTTTTTTTGTCCCCACTGAAATTACTTATAATCGAATTAATCCGATTACATATATTAAAAAGGAAGAGAAAGCAACTCATCGATACGTTGTAATAGCTTGTGCAATCGATCGATTAAGATGATTTTACCACCCGGTGATAAAAATCTACCTTTCTAGTCCTTCAACCTTTTCCGCATATGATCCACCACCAAAGCAAAAAAATTCTTTTTCGATCCGCCCAAAACCGAGAATTCCAAGATACATTGCATGTTTATTAACCAGATTAACCCCTATTTTTCGCGCTAATTCGGTTTTTTCTCTAACTACAATAAGTTCTCGAAAGATATCTCTCGACTTTTAAGTTAATCCGCCGCCAAGGCCCGTTCATAAGCCATCATTATCTCTTTTGTGCACTCTATTTCCTTATCATTTGCCCTCCCGAAAATGATATTATCATCCGCAAAAATAAATGCGACACCTCCGCGCCCTTCGACTAATTCTAATGCCGTAGCCTTCCCGCCAATTCTCGATTTTCTTATTAATGAAGAAAACACTTCGCACAAAATAAAAATAGATAAGGGGAAAGCGGGTCTCCACTGTCGGAGCCCTGAAGGATAAAAAGAATCACCCGGTTGACCATTTAGAAGAATAAAAAAGAAACAGAGCTCACACATTTCATAATTAAGTTCACAAACTTAGATACCGAGTTTTAACATGACACGTTTTAAGAACAACCACTCAACTTTATCATAAGCCTTTGACATGTCAAGTTTAAACGCAAAGGAGCCTCTTTTTTTTTGCCGCATTATTTTTCATGAAGTGAAATATCTCAAATGCAAGAAGTACATTATCCGCAATAAGTCTTCCCGACAAAAAACGGATCAATAAAATGACAATAACTTAAAAGAGGGCGAACGTAAATTTGTCAAAAAAAATGGCGGGAGCGTAAGAAAGAATGCATAACACGTATTCATAAAATGACAATAATATATCAAATATGTAATATTAATGAAAACACAATTCAAACATGTAGTCACTTCCGGATCCTCCAAGATCTTGAAAATAACCCTCACATATCGAAAGTCTTACTTGCCTTAGCTCGTATAGTTGTTCTCTCTTTTCAATATCATTCTTTCATGTTCGTTTCAAAAGCCCACATCGAGTGGGATCGAAATATTGTCCAAAACTATCATTAAAAATTTGTTATCCGCTTCACACTAAGTCACTTCACCAATCTCTTTTTTGCTTCGACATTTTGCTTTCGTGCTTGATTTTTTTGCATTTGTACAAAAATATCACGGTCTTTTTTAATTATTATTTTTTTGTATGATTTCTCCAATAATTCTCGCACTTTATGATTTATCTAATCGTGTTTAAACAATAGGCATATCTTCGTTTTTTTCTCTTCAATTTGAATTTTTCATACCCTCTCGAACAATCTAATGATGCATAACCACTGTCATTTTCATCATTTAAATTGAAAGAGAATGAAGATAAATCAAGCATTAGATGTTTTATACTTTCAAACTTCACAAAATCTTTCATAAAGCCACACATGCTAAAATTTGAATCATTTTCAATATTTTAGGTCTATCATCATTAATTATTTTGCACGGTTTAACATAATAAATAAAGCATGTTAAAGCTAATAATATAAACAAAAAATAAAATCATGTGACTTTGCAATTGATATTTGGTTCGGTTTGGGCAAGATGGTTTGGTGTTTCGAGTTGTAGGACAATATATGCGAGTTCGAAGTGGACATCCAACTATTATGATTGAAATCGTTGTTGAGAAAGATCTCAACTTTTCTCTCGACCTTGCTATAGGTCGATTATGTCATTTAAGGAAAAGAGTACAATATGTAATATTATTTAGCCTTGGTATACATCCCAAATGCTCCACACTTGTACAGAGGTATTTATGACCCACTCCTCTCAAAAATAAGTATTGTTCAATGACTCAAGAATCATGTTGGAAAGATGTGGGACAAGCATTTGGAGGTAGAGCTTGCAAAATCCAAATTTAAATTTTGTGGTCGACTCGACAGACTCGATTTGGGGTCAATAAATTTCTTAGGCCCAAAATTATTCGGCCTATTTACCCTAACTCGATTGGTCCATGGACCGGGATTAGCAGGATGGCAAAATTCCCATGGGAACCATCCCCGTTGGTATCCCAATAAAATGGGATGGGGAATCCACGACTAATTTGGGAATGAGATGGGGATAGGAATTTCCCATTTATCTAGAATCGGGGATGGGATGGAGATGATATTTATATCCTTCTTCCATCCTCGCCCCCGTTTAGATAAAATGGGGATTTCAGCTCTCATCCTAATTTTCCCGAATATGTTTATATATGCATATATTATATTTATCTATTATTATTATTAATTCTATTTATAATACTTTATTTTATTGATTTTAAAAACTAAACCCTATCTTTATAATTTTTACTTGTTCTCGTTCTTTCTTTTACAAATTATGGATTTATGTTATTTGTTTATTTTATTTATTGATTAATTTAAGTAATTTATTTTACAAATTTTATTAATAACTACAAAATGAGAAACTTGATTCCCACGGGGACCTTGTTCCCCGAACGAGGATTCCACATCCCATCCCAAATACCCAAGTAATGAATGGTGTGAGGATGGTTTTAGGGATGAGATTTTGGGACAGTAATGATATGTCCAATACCAATCAATTTTTGTGTACAAAATGTACACATGGGCTGGACCATTCATTTGCGAGGCTCGACCAAAATCGACCACGCCCGAATTTTTTTCAAAAATCAGTGGGCTAGCCGACCCGACCCATTTGTTAGATCTAGTTGGAGATGCTCTTACCCTAAAAAAAACCTTGTATTAGGGTGGCCGCAATGGCGCTCAAACCCCAACTCAATATCATTTTAACCCAACTCAATATTTTAATCCCCATTGTGGGTGTAACTTTTAATTGTAAAAATAAAGTTTGGTTTGATATCTCAAATCCAAGAAAATGCTACACTTTAGCAAATGGGCATGTGAGTTGTACGCCTCATTTCATTGGACGGTGGGTTGTACGCGCCTTGAATGTGCAAAAATTGGATGTCACCACAAAATATTGAATTTTCTTTGATTGAACAAATTTAAAAAAAAAAAAACAAATTGACCGTTTGTCCTCAAAAAAAAAAAAATAAACGAATTGACCGTTTGGAAATTTACCACAAAATATTGGAATTTTCTTTTATTACAAAATTGTAGTAAATGTATTTTTATTTAGAGGGTGTTTGGTGAGCTTATAAGCTCTTAAAAAAATTTTATAAGATGTTTGGTGAGCTTATAAGCTCTTAAAAACAAACTTATAAGATGTTTAAGAGCATATAAGCTCTTAAAATGTGTTTGGTAATTTTTTTCAAAAGATCTTATAAGCTCTATAAAAAGTTTGTGGAGAGCTTATAAGCTCCTAAAAAAAAAGTACCTCCACCCCAACTTTTTTTTAAAAGAGCTTATAAGCTCCTTATTTTAAACATTCAAAAGACAAAAATATACTTAATGATTTAGAGGGTGTTTGGTTGAGCTTATAAGCTCTTAAAATGTGTTTGGTAATTTTTTTTTAAAAGAGCTTATAAGCTCTAAAAAAAAAAAGAGAGCTTATAAGCTCCTAAAAAAAGACTTCCACCCCAACTTTTTTTAAAAGAGCTTATAAGCTCCTTATTTTAAACATTCAAAAGACAAAAATATACTTAATAATTTTATAAGATATAAAACAAACATAAGCTAAGCTCAACTATCTCATTTTATCCAAACACCCCGACAACTTATTTTTAAAATAAGATCTAACATCTTATAAGCTCCTAAAACAAACATCGGATGTAGGAGCTTATAAGATGTTTTAAATAAGCAACCAAACACCCTCTTAATAAGATATAAAAACATCTTATAAGCTCAACTATTTATCCAAACACTGACAAATTTATTTTTAAAATAAGATCTAACATCTTATAAGCTCCTAAAACAAACATCGGATGTAGGAGCTATAAGATGTTTTAAATAAGCTTAGGCAACACCCTCTTATTTTTAATAAGTGAAAATTAAATATAAAAGTATTAACCAAAAAATAGATAAATGAAAAATTAATAATAATGTGTGAATTGATGGTGGGACCCTTATAAAGTTGATTTTTGGGTTTATGATTGTGTAGATAGATTTATAGGTGTATTAATTTTTCTTTTGATGTGGCGGTGATGTGTCAAGATCGTTGTTTTTTTTCTTTTAAGTTCAACCATTACAACCACCCTTAATCCCAAAAAACTGTACCTTTAACCTCGTAATTATTAATTAACAAACATCCAAAACCACCTCAAAACTAACAATAATTTCCTCTCAGATTCTCCTCCAATGGGCTTCACGTGAAACAGTGCATCCCCACCCTACCCACCCCCAATCGTCTCCTTCACTTCCCAAACCATGCCAACACCCAAGAAAAAGAAGAAGAAGACAGCATAAAATACCAGCAAGGAAATACAAAAAGAAAACAGCCCCAAAACAGAATGTTGCAAAATAACCCATTCCTCTACACATAAATACAAAAATAACCCAGCTCATAATCACACCCCACAAATGCCTTTTCCTAGAAAGCAAAAGCCGATAAATTAATCTGTAGCAATCAAATTCTTAAAGAAACAGAAATCAGAAAAAAAAAATGTGTTATGTGGGCAAAGCAACGAAGATCTTCATTTTCATAGTCACAGTCCTTGTGGTGTCTGGACTTGTTTTAGGGTTTAGCCTGCTCAGGCACCACGGCAGCCATGGCAAATCTCAAAATTGCTCATCCGATTCTTGCCCACAGACCACCCCTGTAATTTTCCCTACTCCAGCAAACCCTAATCCGACCTCCAGTTTCACCCCCAATCCTTCTAGCAATCCGAATCCATCTCTAGCTCCGCCGCAGCAATTTCCGCCGCCGCCGCCGAGCGATAACCCAGGCACAAGTGTTCCGGATTCGCCTCCGCCTCCGACATTGTTTTCGCCGCCGCCGCCGCCGCCGAGCGATAATCCAGGCCCAAGTGTTCCTGATTTATCTCCACCTCCGACATTGTCTTCTCCGCCGCCTCCGCCGCTAGTGTCGTACCCACCGCCTCCGGTGGTGGTTTCGGAGGCGCCGCCGCCGGCATTTAGTCCTCCTAGCCCAGTGCCGGTGACGCCAGGTCCGGTGAATAGTTCTTAGTTCTGCTGTTTAATTCATTTATTTATTAGTTTGGCACATGTTTACTTTTTGAAAAATAAAAAATAAAAAAATCCATTGGCTATTTTTGTATAGTAAACAAATTCTCTCTTTATTTTTTTTTTTTCAAGATTTTGAAAGGAGTAGTGCTTTTTGCACTCATAATTTGATTACAATTGTATGCTTATTGAGTTGATATAGAGATGGATTTACATATGTGTATATTATTGTTTTTATTTTATCACTTTATTAGAAAGTAATAATTGTATGAAAGAATTTTGATATTATAGATGTATAAGTACATTATGATTTTTTGGCCAAAAAAAGTACATTATAATTTTGTTTGAAGATTATGATAGGTCCGTAATGTCAGGACGATTTATCCGGCTCGAATTCGATCTCATATGAGTGTTTGTGTCCTCTCTCCTACTAGCTCCATTGTACTCCAAAAAAAAAATCATTAGAAAATATTAAATAAATAATAGATAAATCTGTAAAGTTGACCTCATATAGTGAGAAAAATGCTTAGTTTGTTGTTTTATAATATGAATAAAATGTAAAAGACTGTTTTGAAGCCAAAATCTAGTTTGTTTTAATTTTTTTTTGGAAGGGAGCTTGTTTTAATATTATTTTTATATATTTTTTATTTTAAAATTATATCAAATCTATTAAAAGTATTTTTATATTAGTTAATTTGTAAGTATACCACCGTTTAGGTCAGAATTTAATAGTAGAGTATCCTTATAAATTAAGTTTTTTTATTCTTATTTACCTGATTAGTAATTATAAATAATTTTTACATAGTTTTAGCTTTTAGATTAATATTGTAAATATTTATTGAATGAAGCATTATTTGTCAAGTATTATGCAAAATAAATATGTAAAATAATATTTTGAAGTTATGAATGTTATTTATTAAGTTCAGACTTCAGATTGTACACGAAAAAACATAAATATATATTTATTATTATTTTCCCATGATATAAGCATATTGGAAAAAGGTACTTAGGGATAGGGGTGTAAACGAGTCGAGCCGAGTCGAACATGGTATTATTCGAGCTTGTTTGAATTTTAATCGAGCTTCAAAAACTGTGTTTGAGCTTGTTTGATTATTAATCGAATCAAGCTCGAACAAGCTTTGGTCGAGCCGAACACGAATCGAGCTCGAGTAACTTGATATTTTTACACATATTTTATCCTTTTTTATTAATCGAGTCGAGCTCGAACCGAGCTTTACAGATTATCGAACGGAAAAATGTGTTCAAGTTTGGTTTGTTATGTTAATGAACCGAGCTCAAACAAACTTTTAACGATCGATCTCGAATCGAGATCGAATAGTTTGATTTGTTTTTAGCCCTACGTAGGGGGACGGAGCCCGAATCGTAGCGGTGGTCAGTGGTCACCCCCCTCAATTTCAGTTTTTTTACATAATTAATATAAACTTTGTATATAAAATCATTAAATGTTAAAATTTTACTTTTGAAAATACCTCTTTATCCATTAGTTTCTTTTAAAAAAAAAAAACATTCTCCACCGTAATCTTTATGTTCTAGTTTCGTCCCTCAAGGTACTGGTATACACTTCAAGTTTTATTTTGTGTCCTCTATTTTTCAAATTATTACATGTAAAACACAAAATTGTCCTTTTAAAATGAAATGTGTAATTACAACATTAATAGCTTTATATTAAAATAACACAAAAAATTGATGCAACTTGGACTATTTGCTAGCTTAGCCAACTTCTATGTATAGTTTTCAACTACTGAAAATTGAAATCATTTTTAACCTAATACTCACTCCTATTCAAAATAAGTTACATTTAGGGGGACACATATTAATGATTGTGTTAAAATACCCAATATACCCTTAATTAATCATAAATATTTTTTTGGAACAAGACAAATTTAAATATTAGTGTTAGTTGGAAAATAATACATTTAAAAGTAATTTGGGAAAATGTCATTCTCTTTGTATAATTTTTTATATACCAAAATGTCACTTATAGTCTGGCAAAAAAAAATGTCACTTATTTTGAATGGGGTGGAGTATTCTCAAACTTGATATCTTGCGGCCGGTGGGTGGGTAAGTAGTTAACCTTGAATTATGAGCATCTATTAATGCTTAAATTAAAGAATGGACAAAATTGATTGAAGCTTCAATATTACAATTTTTTTTTGGTCATTTTAACTTTTTTATTGAAACTAAAAATTTACTACAATATGACTTTGTCCTTTTAGCTTCGTCTTAAAGTTATAAGCATATTGCACCTTATTCCCTACTTTCATCCATAGATTCCAATCAGTTTTACTGTCTAATTACAGAAAATTTCATGAATTTGGAAATTTTACAACAAAACTTTTAACATGATGTGACATTAAGGAGAAATATTAATAGAAAGGCCCACGAAACAGTTTAGGTGTACTACATCATGTGCAATTATTAACGATGGAAATGGGCCGGGCGATTTGAGAAAAAAATCGGGTCCTTTGGTCGATTTTGGTCGGCCACAAAAATGATGAGAAATTACACAAAATACCCCGATTTTTTAAAAAAAAAAGACAAAAATTCCAACTCATCACAAATATACCCGACCTTCTGGACTTGACAAATAATCCGCCTGTTACTTTATCTCTTCGATTTTTACCCTCCTCCACTTTCTTACGTTTCCATAGCTAGGTTAAAGCGATTCTTACCGAATTTTGAAACTCGAATTGGCGCACATTTTTTTTTGCGATTCCACAGTCGATCGTGGCCACGTTCTCCACCATTGCTTTCAGTTTCAGTCGTTCGAGCTTTATCACGTTCTCTGTAGGTTTAATTTTTTTTTGAAACCTCCGGTTTTGGTAGTATTTTTAATGGCTCCTAAAAACGCTCCTAAAAACTCTCCTCATAAGAGAATATTGAGAAGTACTCCGAAAGAAGCAGCAGAGTCCTCGAAAAAGAGGAAAGTTCAGAAGGGTGCTGCTGGTTCTATGGCTTCTAAGAAGAGGAAAGTAGAAAAGATTGTTTAGGAAGAAGCGGTTCTGGATGTTAAATCGCCTTCCAAAGGTGTGGAATCGAATTTTGGTGTTAAAGTCATTGAAGAAGAAAAAGTTTCTTTTGAAGAAACGAATGTTCTTTGAGGTATGAGTTTTGTGTATTTTGATTTGTACTCTTTTGTTTGTTTTTCGATGTTGTTTCTTTTTTTGTTTCTTATTTGTTTCTGTTATGTTTCATTTGTTCTTTTATGTATTTAAGTTGAAGTGGTTGTTGATTTTGTGTTTCTTTTGTGTTTCTGTTTTGTTTCATTGTTGTTTCTAGGGTTTCAAGTATGTTCTTTGCTGACTGGTTTACTTTGCTCGAGTAAATACTGCCTTCTCCTTTGATGTTATTAAGAATATAAAGAAAACTTTAACTGACACCCAACTGGAGGCATTCAAGAATATATGTTTTGGATATTTCTTGGACATGAAAGAAGTTGATTTCCAGAATCAGCTTGTCCATTCGTTGTTGAAACGTCAAGTCGTCCACTCGAAGAAGGACGAAATTGTTGTGTATGTGGGTGGGAAGTTGTTGAGGTTTGGGTTGGGGGAGTTTGTTATTGTGACCGGTCTGAATTGTGTTGGTGTTAGGCCTTCGTTGTCGGGGGATGTTCGTAGCTCTGTTATATTTCAGAAGTATTTTGCTAGCAGAAACAAGTTTAATAGGCAGTCGATTGAGGAATATTTTTTAATGCGTGTTTGGGGTGATGAGGATTTAGATGCCCAAAATTGGCTTTACTTTATTTTCTCTATTTTTTTCTTTTTTACTTCGATGGGTAGTTCTTGAGATGTCATTTTTGAGTTGGTGGACAAGGATATGGATGTGTTTGACACATATCCATGGGGAGTGAGTTGTTTGATGTTACTATGCGTGAGTCGTGGCGGCAAATCTTGTACATAAACAAACTTCAAGGTTAGGAGAATCCGAGTAGGAAGCGTACAAAATTTTATAGAATTCAAGGATTTCCGTTGGCTTTCCAGATTTGGTTCTACGAGTGCTGCCCAGAGATGAACGGGAAGTTTTGTGCTCGGGTTAATTGTGGGATCCCGAGGATTTTGAACTGGACTTGTTCAAAGTTCGGGAAAGACAACAAAGTGAGGACCGAAGACTTGGAGATGAAGATCATCAATCGGTCTGATGAACAAGCAATATATTTTACTATTTTTTTTTCTTTGCTGTTTGTTTCCTTTATGTTTAAGAACTGTTTCTTTATTGTTTCTGACTTTTGTTTTACTTTTTCTTATTTCAGTTGGGTTTGAAGAATTTGTGGCCTCCTGAGGATGAGCCTGTGCAGCTGTGCATTCAGACATTTTATGATAAATTAAGGTACACATTCGATCCCGCTTGACGATGATTTTGTCGTTGGAAAGTTGAAACGCAAGGAGGCTTGTTGTTGTTAGTGGGTCGAATCATACCGTTGATGAGATTACTAGGAACCAATGATTGTTTTCTAAGGTTTTTAAGGTTTCCACTACAAAATTCTTGGAAGAACAATTTGCAATTGTTTTCTCCGAGTTAGTTGATATTAAGAGGAAACTAGAGGTTCTCGTACTTTTTTTTTGTTTTAATTGTAAGTATTTTTTTGTTATCTTTCTAGATTTTCCTTGGTGTTTCTTTTGTGTTTTAAGATTGTTTATTTGTTGTTTATGTTCATCACATGGTTGTTGTTTTTATGTAGGTTCGTGGTGGTGTTGAGGAAGTGGAGCAGGTTGATGAATCGTAGTCGACGAGTGAAACCGAATCTAATGGCATGTCATTAGGTTCGTGTTCGAGGAAGATGCGGAGATGAGGAAAAAGATGGAGAGGATAAGGTTGATGATGGGAATGTAGATGTTCCGTTGGGGGGAAGTTTGAAAATGCAATGCCCTACGGAATTGAGTGATGTTGGTGGTCGTTCTAAGGAGCTTTACTGTTGTTTTTTTGAGGAAAAAATGATGACACCGGTGAAGCTGATCCGAGTCTTTGCGGAGGAGTTGCGGCTAGTGGCCTGTGAGTTTGGAACAGAGCATGGATAAGGTGGTTGATGAATCGAGGAAGGACGGTGGTGATATGGAGAAGGTGTCGATGAATCAAGCAAGGACCGTGGTGAGATGGAGAAGGTTGCGATGAATCGAGCAAGGACGGAGGGGAGAGAACAAATTTCTTAGTTCTCGTGAACTTGACAATCTCAACCTTTCTCAAATTGATGACATATTGAACACTGCAAGTCAAGTTTGGGGGAAGATGTGTTTAAATTATAATTTCATTATTTTGTTGTTTTTGGATTATGTTTGTTCTTTGTTATTTTGTTCCCTTTTGTTTTTTTTTTTGTTTCGAGTGCTAAGAAAAGTCCAGGTTGGTGTCTCCTCCGATCTGTCTCCTTCTACGAAGATGGTTTCAAACCGTCCGTTGCGGTCGAACTCCATTCACCACTAACTTTGAGTCTTCTCCGTGATGCTTTGGCGAAGGTGGTGAACCCACGGATGTGGTGATTGGACTGGAAGACGTCGGCGACAAAGATGCCGTTTTGGATCTTTGGGAAAAAAATCCAAAATCCTTGGTGAAGGAAGGTGCGCGGCGACGAAATATGGGTGAAGGTCCGGGAGTAAGGGTCTGTCGGATGGTTTTAACGACTGGCTTGCGGAAGGGTTTGATTCTCAAGGGTATACACCTTTATTATTTTCATATTTGTAATTAATAACTATCTGAAACAATTGTGAAACAATTTTGAAACATATATGAAACAATTACATAAATATTTATAAATTTGTGATTGGTTTATTTTTTTTTTGTTTTTGTTTTTATTTGAAACTCTTTTTCACCAATTGATACTCGGAGGAAGATGACAAAGTTGAGCCTTCTTTGAAACTTGGCGTCTGCGAAGTGAAGTCGAAGTCATGGTTTCACAACCTTGTATTATGTTGATGAGTATTTGCTTCTTCCTCGTAAGTTTTTATTGTCTTTCATGTTATTTTTTGAATTGTTCCTTCTTTTTTGATTGTGTTTTATGTTCATTTTGCAAAAGATATTGATGTGTTTTTCTACTATTTGAGGAAGAAGTTCCTATACGGGCATAGTGCTCGACATTCACAACAACTGATTTGATATTTGACCGGTGCATCCAAATCATTTATAAGAAATTTTGCCAAGTGAACAAAAGAAAGAAGAAACATTTTGATCTGTCCATGATCAATGTCAATCCCACAATTGTGGACTATATCATGGGATATGATATAGTGTGCGGATGACCATGGTCAAGTTGATCATATCTTGTTCCCATACATTGCATTGATATGGAGCATTGGGTAATGGGGCGGTTGAGCGTGAATGAGAGAACTATCTATCTATACAATTCGTTGAAGACATATGATTCTCTTAAAGTCACTGCTGAAGCTGTGAAAGCTTACAGCTCTCTCCTTCCTTGGTTTCTGTCCTTGGTAGCCTTTTATGGCGTCTATCCCAATGTTGTTCTTGGCGAGGTTGCGTATTCCGGTGATCCAAATTCTGCTATGAAAGTCGTCGTTGTGAAAGACATTCATTTGCAGACCAAGAAGTAAGTTTTTTTTTATGTATTTTTGAATTGTTTGTTCTTTTTTGTTGTTTTTGTTTTTGTTATTTTATATGTCTGACTGTCCATTTCTTCATTTCTTTTTGTAGTGACTGTGGCGTTTTTGTTGCGTGTTACGCAGAGTATTTTGTTGCCGGGAAGAAAATGGATGCTGAGGCGTTTGACGTAAAGAATGAGCGGTCAAGGTTTATTCATTTGCTCTACAATCACGCGAAGCTGAAGCAACAAAACATCGATGAAGGCGACAACGACATTGAAATTCTGCCTCCACTCCCTGAGGATTGTAGGGAATTGTTGTTACGAAAATCTTGATAATTTGTGTAATCACCGAACAAATTTGTCTTAAGTTTGGTACTTTTGGTAGTATGGGATATTTGGTATTTATAATAGCTTTCCTTGGAGGATTTGGATCGTTATTGGCTGTTTTGATTCACGATTAGATTTTGTGGGTAGTACGTTTTTGAACAATTTGGAGACGAGTTATGATATGTTTTTCGATTAATGTATTGTTGTTGCTTGGTTTGGAATTCAAATTATGGTGTGTTTTGTGTTACGTTTCTTATGGTCTCTATTTGGTAAATGGTTTCGTTGTGTAATAGAAACATATCTCAAACACATTCAAACAAACATTTGTTTTGTCATCTTATTGTAAGAAATATATTTGAAACAACATAGAAACAATTTGCTTTTGGTTTTCTATATGTCGAAGTCAGATCAATTACACGTATATTCGTAATAGTAATATTCTACTACGAGTCCTATTTTGTTTTTGGTTGATTTCTACATGTTTTTCTATTATGACCAGGATCCCCACATCTTCCACATTTGGTTTTGCACTTTTCTCCCAAACTCCTTGTGTCTTTTTTTCTTTGCCTTCCGTTTTTGCTTGCCCCTCCGTGAGAATCTTCATTTGTTGATTTCTTCCGCATGACCCATTATCTTCATGTGAGATTGGATACACTCGTTTCCAAATAAGTCGCTTCCATTGTTTCCTTCATGTAGTATGCCGAAAGCAAAGATTGGTACGATTTGCATTCAAATCTTTTACTACCGCTAAAGCATGTGGGCAAGGAATTTCATCCATTTGAAACTTGTTGCATGTGCAAGTCCTTTTTTCCAGGTCCACAATAAATGTTTTCTCCGCCTTCGTGACTTTGAAGATAAAGTTATTTGATCGCTTCACTTGAAACATAAATGAAACATATAAGAAACATGTTTGAAACAATGGACCATCTCATGAAAGTTTGCATTAAATTACCCTTAAATTTAGTGAAATGGTATAGTTTTTTCCCATATACTCTTCACTCTTTTTCTCATCCTTGTGAATGTTGATCTTGCTTTAATTCGATGTCTCAGACGTCCAATCTTGAACTAAAGATCTCAAGTATTCGAGCTAAATCATTTCGATAGGTCTCTCCCGCCACTCCGCCGCATTCCGTGATTCTCGCAATGTTTGAAGTCATGATAAAGTATCGCTTTGCTCGACGGCGGGGAATCGTGTCCATTTCTCGGCCGATGATGGATAAATAGGGTCTAATTATGCTATTTACGCCGTGCGCGACATTTGCTTTTTGAACTCTTTATTCGTGTATGCTTTTGCTTTGCTATGAACGAATCTCATATTTCTTTTTTTCCTTTTGAAGTTTGCTTTCAAATCGTTTAGTAGATGATATGTGCACAAATTTCGTGTGAGACCCTGTGATATACCGATTGTTAAAATAATATACTTGTGAGAAATTTGTAAAGGGGAATGATTTTGAAACTATATGTGAAACATGAAAGAAACATATATGAAACAAACGTGAAACATCATATAAAGAAATATTTACATTCTCACCTCCTTTATTGTTGTTTCGATACTCACGTGTTCTGCTTTGATACTATGCACATCCCTTCCCCGAGACCAAAGGTTTGTCTTATCTTTGTGAAAAACCACACCCAGCTCCCATCATTCTCGTAATCCACTCTCTTGAAAAAGCCATTGGGAAAATGCTCTCATTCCCATCCTGTGTAGGCGGACAACAAAGTCCCTCCCATAGCTTGCTTTCGAATGTACCGTCAACAACAATTACAGCCTACAAAGGTTTCCATCTTTTTATTGATGCATTGATAGACATGAACAAGAAGAGGAACGTGCCATCTTAATTTCTTACTATTTCAATGATCGATCCGGGATTGTCTCCTCCAACATGTACAAGACGCCGGTAGTTTCGATAAGACTCATCCGCCTTCCCTTATTATTTCCAACGCTTTCTCTTTTGATCTCCACACCTTTTTGTAGTCGAGACTTATTCCATGCTCGCCCTTCATGCCTCTAATTATATCTCGTTGGCGTGTAGATTGGTTTGATGTTGTTGAGATACTTTGATTTAATAAGGTCCCCAACTATTTTTGTCGCGGCGTGCCTATTGTCGTTCATCCTCTTATTCAAATGACATATGTGTGTTGTTTCGTGCTTTCTTACTATAAATCTTGTTGTCCCCGATGTGGATGAGGCTTTTAAATGCCAATTGCAATTTTCATTGAGACACTTTACATAGTAATTCTTTGCACGACTTCTTCACCTTATATTGGAAGTGATTTTTCAACGCATAACAACCGAAATTTTGATCGATTCCTCCTTGGTGTTGTAGACATCTCCCTTTTTGAATTATTCTTGACATGTGTACTTTCTTGAATTTCCGTTGTGTATTCTTCTCCCACCACATTTCTACTTATGAGGTTTGCATAGTCGATGTAGTCAATCGCGTTTTGGCCCATGTTTTTCTTGATGAGCTCTCTATAGACATCTTTGCTCGTTCCTTCCGTTGTATTTTGTTGTGTTGTTATTGCCAAGCTCGGTTCCTTTCTTACTATGTCTATGCACAAAAGAAACTTCATCCAAATTGTTTCTTTGCTTTTCACTTCCAGGTAGAATTTGAGATTGTAATCACTTTCAATCTTCAACGGTAGAAGAGTCTCTGTCAATTTGTATATAATCTGCATAGCTTCTACATAATTTTTGTATTGAATTTGTTATTCAAAGATTTTCTTTAGTGCGCTGAATATGCAATCCATTGGAATGAGTATTCATGTTATCTCAAAGTTCTTATACTCTCTATTTTCTCTCCATTGTCCATTGTGGTATACGGCAAATGATATTTTCTCCATGCAACTCGTGGAATTCAATGAAAAGTTTCCTAAGTGAAACATATAAGAAACATAAATGAAACATGTATGAGACAATGTTTATGTACGTCAAGAAGCAATGTCTTTTGTATTAGTAACGAAACAATTGTGAAACATAAAAAAACATATGTGAAACAACATATGTAAAACAATCACGTAATGTAACGCATTCAATTTTTTCCGATTCACGCGATTTATTTGTAGATAATCACGAGAAGCAATTTTTGTAGAATTTTGGATCATAATTCGAACAAAATAAGTATTTTGAAGCTCACAACAATCACAGGTTTTGGATTCGCATGCAAAATTACTGGTTCAATTCAATGTCAATGTCATTCAATACACATTGAATCCTAATTTTCTATCTCAGAAAATCATGAAATTGATCGAAACAAGGTATTCTAAGAACAAGATAAACAGACGCTTTGTTGTTAATCGTTTTGGTCTTCTTCTTCCTCTTGATATTGAGCTTGAATTGTGATCTCGAATAGTCCAAAGATTTTCTCTCGATTTGTTTCCTCGTATCTCTGGGTTTCTTCTGTTCTTCGTTAATATTTGGGATGGGAGAATTGTATTTTTGATCAGAGATGTTTTTTATCAGCATCGTGATTTTTGGAGGGGAAATGTTGCAATACGCTGAAGAGTTGTATTTTTGTCCACAATTTATCGGATCTTGTATATTTGTGAAAGAACTGGGCCTAATCTGGTATATTTGTGAAAGAACTGGGCTTGGTAGGTATTGTGTAGGGATTGAGTATGGAAAATGGGGTATTCATGTCCTTTTCCCAAAAATGATTAGACCAGTCTATATATATACTTTGTGTGCAAAAATGTAGGGCCGGGACATTTGCCCAATTTTTTTCTAGCCTAAAAAACATGGCCCAATCCGGCCAAAATCTCGGGCCGACTTGATTTGCCACCTCTATCAATTATCGTACAGACCTGAGACCTTGTAGGCTCTCTAAAAATTGTAATCTTATCATCAACCCAATCAACAAAATAAAAAAGAAGTTAAGTGCTTTACTTTTTCTTTAAAGGTTTAAGCTATATGAATGAGTAATTTTTCCTCTTCCCCAAGAAAGAGGAGATAAATATTAATTCACAAATAAGCAATTATTCTCTCAACTTATTCATTTTTTAGTACATATTTTGGAAGAGATGAAATGATTGGAATCGAACCCAGATCAGATGTCTGAGTTTGAGAGTTTTAATCAGTCTACCTTAATTTGATTCTCTCTATTTATGCATATTAAACCTTCCGTTGCTAGAGAAACAGGTGAGCCAATCGATGGGCGAAAACATGATGAGGGCAACATCTGTGTTGCACAACATGGATAGCTCATTCGCCTTTCTAATGATACCATCATTCCGCTTTGTGTAGGTTAATTGGCGAGTGAGCGCATTTTCAATTTGCCGCATCGTGAGCTTTTTTTGCGCCCCATCGTAAGAGAATCACATGAATAGGGAAAGAAAAAAAAAGAAAAGTTGAGAAGAAATAACTTTTATGACTTTTTCTCACATATAAAACAGTCAACTCATTTAATTTTGAGCCAAACAACATATTAAATGCTCTATGTGTGATGATTTATTATTTGTGTCATAATCAATTGAGAATCTAGTTTGGCAGATAATGTGAGATTTGGAGTTGCACAAATGTTGGTGAGTTTGTGGGTAGCAATTCAATACCCAATCTCAAAACAAACAACGTAGATGTTGTGAGGACTTTTTATAGAAAAAATTCTTATCTCCATCAATGATTTCACACTAGATAATGAAATTGCCATGTAAAACTAATGGCATAAATTGTCATTGTTGCCCCTTCGTGCGTATCTAGTGGAGTAGGGTGGGTTTTTGTCTTCTTGAGACAAAAAGTCTCAAATTTAATCCTCACTTGTACACCACTTGGTCGAGCTTGCCGCACTAAATACCTGACTGACGTGGTTTGGTAAAAAAAATGAGATGTACTGATGTATTAATAGTATTTTATTAATAGTATCAGAATCTCCCCCCAAAAATGAGATGTACTGATGTATTAAATAATTTTATTTCATCAATAAAATAAAGTTTGTTCGTAAAAAACTCTAAAACTAATATAGGTTATAGAGCTAAATACAATTTACCCTCCGAACTATGCCCCATTTTGATGCCTACCAAACTTTATTTTGTTTCACTATGCCCCCTTTACTATGCGAAAGTTTACCCTTAACCATATATAGATAATTTTGCCCCTAGTTTTTGCAAATTTATTTAATAGTTTAAGAAGTCCATCTAAACTCCAATTTGTTGCATCGACCCTCAAAATTTATAAAATTAGCATATAAACTAATCAATATGAATTGAACTCCTAAAAATTTTTCGTTCCATGATTTATCGAGGCAATCCGAACCAAATTGGGTTTTGATTTTAAAATTGGATATAGTCCATTTTGATCATATCGTGCCCAACATGCTTCCGTAAAATTAAATTATCCCTTAAAATTCATACCTTTCTTTGATCAAACAAAGACCGGGTGAAATGACTCGCAACACCACCAAATCGGAAGATTATTGCCCCTATACCGTTTGACAAACGGTTTGTCTTGTTCAACTCCAACCAATTAGGGAATATGATCTACAAGTTATCGACTCCTTCAACAATCGCTCAAAGACAACCTTGGTTCGTTTCTACTCCGGCGTATAAAGTAATCTTTAAACGAGATAAATTAATAGAACATTATGAACACATGTTGAAGCGAGAAAGCCTCTTTTTATTAAGAACTTATAGAAATATTTATTACATTAGTAATCTCCTTTTGGGAGGAGAATACTTGTTTAGCCTCTCATAGATGAGGCTTGCACTCGTAAATACATAAAACTTAAAACTTAAAAACACTCACTAATACAAATTTTTACTCAAAATTTATTATAAGAAAACTAAGGAAATGTTCGATGTCCTCGGCTTCCTTCAAAGCCTGTTATTTATAGAGATCATCCGCACTTCAAAGCCGGACTTTAAATCTTGTTGATATGTAAGACGTCACTTCTTACGTCATACTCCTGAATTATTGCCTCGCCATCTATCTTCCTTTTCTTTCCGCATGACTCAACCCATGTGATGGTTGTCGGGAATCTTTTTAAAAATTTGGTTTTCGTGGTCCCCCGAGAATAACGCGTTTTGTGAGATGGGCCATTGTCCTTTCTAGCGCATGGTCTTGTCGGTCGAGTTTGGGTCGAATCCTTTCCCAAACTCGGGTTCTTTTCTGTTTGGGGCATTCTTGACGATTCGATCAATCCATCACCAACATGCGCCATGTTATAGAATTTTCGGTAAGTCTCTTTGCTTTGCTAATTTGGAATCTTGTTTTCCCATATAATTCTTCTCTTTGTCTCGAAAAGTTCCTCTACAAATCTCGTTGTTGATCCCGTCATTGAATTGAAGGAATGATCAATTTCTTTGGTTCTTAAGAACTTGAATGGATATTTGACTTTGTCCATTTTTGTTAGACAAACCCAAAGACCCCATGCTCGTCGTCTAGAAGCTTCATCTTGAAATTGCTCCTACTAACATTGGTACTTCTTCCTGAAGATGCCTTAATGTATTTTAAAGCATTTCCATCCGGTCTTCTTAGCTTGATGAAATGAAAAGCTTCATTAAAGTCTTTCTTTGTTTGGTTCGAGCCGCACCGATAAAATACTGGGCCAAAATATCTCCCCTGGCCAAATGTGGATTGTTGGCCCAAGTCTCATATAAAATTTGCTTCCCCAATCCATTTTGGTAATTTTGAAATTTCGGGAATCCAGGTGACACAATATAAATTGAAGCTAAAGCTCCAAAAGTATACCATTCTTGTACTTCATTTGGATGACTTCCTGGTTTCATCCAAACTCGGGATACTTGCCGAGATATCCACCATTGTTTTTTCTAGGTTAATACCTCTTCTTGTAACCAATTTCTCCCATTGTCGTTGATATACCCGCATTGGAGAAATCTTAATCTCGTCGGTTTGAACCTTAGATTTTCCTCCTGCGTGGCCTAAGATTCAACTCTCTCTCTTTACCCCAGTCTTTGGGTTGACTTGAAGATTCGGGTTGTGACACTCGGAGCTTCAACATTCGCTACTGATTTGTACACCCTCCAGGATGCATCACCTGCAACACTTGTGATTATGGTACTTGGATCCATAACCTCCGGTTAGAGCCCCATTCTCTATTCGCCCTTTTTTGCACCGTAGGAGATGCGGCTGGAGGAGAGGCCCTTGCAGCGCTAAGAACAATTGTCCTTGAACGAATCGGCATGCTCGTATTTGACTAGAAATGGATTTCTAGCCAGACTGTTGAAGTCGTCCAAAACCAGCATTGAGACGTAACGTCTCAAAATATCGCTTCTAGACTCTCTAGGTTTTCCCGAGATGTCTTACTTGTTTAAGGACCTCGTCGAAGAACGCCCTTCCATCTCGTGTCAAAAAAACTGCAAGAACATTTTCATGAGATTTTATAATGACAATATCATAATCATAATATTGACATTGAGCTTGCCATATAAGTAATCTAGCCTTTTCTCGGTTTAGATTCAGCTTTTGTTTTTTAGAAAAGCCTTGACACTCGAATTATCAATTTTTAAAATAAATTTTTAGCCAAGAAAATAAAGGCCATTTTTGAAAGTCTTTACGATCGCATAGAATTCTTTCGTTGATATGACATCGATTCGCTTCATCATCACGTAAAAAGACCACCGCAATATCGCATGGCACTTCGCCATTTGGTGTGGCTTTTGTAAGAACAAATTGCCCACCAATAGTCGCTGCATCCGTGTATAAAACTAGTTCATCTTCATCTTGTGGAATTGCAAGTTTTGGAAGCTTTTTACAAACTTCTTTAAGCTTGTTTTATTCCTTTAGTGTATCTGGAAATCCTTGTATCTTTTCCACAATATGACTTTTTAGGATGATTCCGCATTCATTAATTTCAATTAAAGGAATTCAATCATCTTGTAGCAATTACGCCTTCTTTTTCTCGAAAGCACTAATCCTTCCTTGTGGCAAACATCCGAAAATATTTCCAAGTGTTTGAGATGCTCTTTCATGTTCTTTGATGCGATAAGAATGTCATCAATATACACGAACATGAAACTCAAATAATCCTTGAATAGATTATCCATCTCCCTTTGATATATCCGAGGTGCGTTAGCCAATCCCATAGGCATTACGTTCCAAATATAATGTCCTTGTGGTGTGGAGAAAGCTATAAACTTCTTACTTTCTTCCTCCATCTTAATCGGTAAAATCCGGACTTGCAATCGAACTTTGAGAATATCTTGGCACTTTTGATACAGATTAACCGATGTTCTCTGCTTGGGATATAGTATCCGTCGAACTCCGAATGTTATTAATCCCCTTGTAATTAATAACAAGTCTTGCTTTCCTCTTTTGATTTCTCCATGGTTTCGACTAAGAATCCTGATCATTTGTATGGAGAAACTCCTGGTGAAATCAACTTAAGGTCAAGATGTTCCTTAAGTATCTTCTCGCATATCCTCACGATCCTCCCGATTCATAAGGATTGGTTTGAATCTCACGAACTCGTACTCCTTTCCTAGTTTAACCTTTAAGGATGCTTTGAGCTCGTTTTTGTTTCACCATGTCAAAGGATTTTCATTGTAATTCCTTTGGATCTTTTTCTTAATATCTTGAATGATATTTGTTCTTCTACTTCAGTAACATCACTATGTGGTTTTTCCATTAGGCTCATCATCGATCCCGCAATAGCCTTTGGAGGTACTGCGTTCTTCCTCGCTTGTATTCGAATGAATACAAGTCATTATCCCATCGTTTTGTATCTTCTTGCATCGAATCATATTGTCGAAAGGATAATAAGGCATCCCCAAATCTTCTTTTATACGCCATTTTTGGATTTAGAAGTTTGGCTTCATCACCACGCTTGTTTGCGAAAATTAATAGGCATTTTTTTGTAAAATGCTCCCCCTGATCTACGAACAATGATCTTATGATCACACAATGTTGTGAAAATAAGTCGTATTGTCTCATTTTCCGTGTAAATCTCTTAAATTTTGTAGGAAATTGTTTCCTAGCAAGATATCTGCTCCCGTATCATAGAAATAGATTGGTGGCGTCTTCACTTTGTACCATGGGGTACCACCGCGCCTCCGATCATAATTTCCGCTTGTTTAATTCCCGATTAAAGATAAGAATCCTTTTAGAGAAATCTCTTTCTCGTAATAGTTGGTAAGTCTTCTCTGATTGTTTTAGGAAAAACATCCAACTTTGCGCACATATTTCGCTCCCGAATCAATATAGGCGGCGAAATATTCTGCCTTGTATTCAACATATAACATTCCAATAGAAATGTATATGGAGAATGGACTAGTGATCATCTGATTCTATATCTTTTGTCAGCCACTGTGAACTCCATTCCATCTTGTGATCTTTCCCAAGGCCTATGATCCTCAAGAAATTCAATTCCCAGTATTAATTGTTCTGGGATTTTTCTGCCCGTTCCGTGATAGTCACTCAATTTCACCCATTTTTAGGCTTCCTTGATACATTCCAACTATAGGTTGTTGGAGATAATATAGAACATCACAAGGAAAAATATTATCCTTTTGAGTAATGTCGAATATTACTTCAACTTCTCTCTCCATCCTTCCTCGACATTTCAGCTCTCTTTGTGTTTTGAAGACATCTGGGATTCGCTGAATTGTACTCGGTCTCTTTTCTTCCCAACGGCTACTACTTATCATTCTGCTTATTGGAAAGACATCCTCCTTGCTCAACTCGAGACTTCGACTTTTGTTGAAGACTCGGTTGATCTTGAATTTGCATGTCGATCTCCTTTATTGTTGAGACTCAATAAGTTCTCGTAGAACTACCCCGGCAAAGTCCTCGAATATTCTTGGGACTTCAATAAATTCATTCCTTAAGAATACTTCAATGATGCGTATTCGAAAGAGCATAGGAAATCTTGTATGTGATCGAGTAGGGCCTATTTCCATCTTTCATCAAATCATCCTTTTGATATCTTGATGAAGGGTTAAGGCTCTGTTGAAGTCTCGATCTCCCAAATTGTATGCAATTATAGGATAGACATTAAATGCCAATTTTCCAAAGATACAAATTTCACAAATCGCTCCAAGGCATGAATCATTGAGATTTGAGATTCGCTTATCAAAGATGGCTAAGTTGAGTGCCAAATCAATTCCTTCTTTGAATGTTGCTTTAATAATAACTCTTATGGCTCGATGTGAATCCACGAGAGTGTACTTGCAACTTCTCTATTGACTCGCTTTTGATCTCCCGAACTTCTCGGTAAGGGACCAACGCATCTCGATCGTTACTAGTGAATTCCATCGAATGGCAAATTCTCCAAGAGTTACTCGTGGATAATTTGGTGTTTTCTATTTACGAAACTCAATCTTATCCAATGCCTTTTCCATAGCTCCAATTGTAAAACCATCGTATATCCGAAGCTTTGGATCTTTTTTTCATAATTCTCATAAGAGTCTTATGAGAAACCGTAGTGTGAGAGAGGAATCCCGACGTATCCTCCCGACCGTCTCACAAGAAATTCTTCTTCACTCCGATTCTCGAACTGGATTCACTTCCATCGTCGAATAGATCTCTTCTTCATATATGCTTTCATCCGAGGTAAATCCTCAAATTGATACACTTGGATCACATTTTGATAATAGACAACTTTCTTCTTGAATTCTCGTGTAGCTTTGAACCGCTCGACTCTTGTTTATTGGTTCTATGGGCAATCGGTTGAAATATGCCCTCTTGCTCCGCATGTCCAAAGAATTACAGTCTTTAAAATTTTCATTAGCTCTAGTGTGAGCTCATCTAAAAGTTCTTCTCCCTGGGTTCTCACGTACTTGCTTGATTTGAACCCGATGATGAGGCTCTACTCCGCTTGGTGTTGGTCTTTGCCCCGATTTGTAATGCGGGCCTTTTATTTTGACCAAAACCTTCTAGGTCTCCATGAAGACCTACTTCTTTTGTTGCTTCCCGGCGGTATTGATGGATTCTCTCATTTTTCTTCTTATGCCGCCATGGTTGACTTTCCACAATCTGTTGGGATATCATCGTCTACGCAACATAGAGGAACTACTTTGTTAATTCCTCATAATCTCTTATAATTCCAAGATAAGATCTTTGTCGATAGCACCATTCGAGATAGCTTGGCTTTTAGAAAAGACATTCTTCTAGCCATCGTATCCAAATCGTGCATCCTTGTATTCCCTAATAAGCATTTCTCTCCGGGCTCGGAATCTTCGCAAAGAATAGGCTGCGAAGCTTCTTTGTCTCCAATCTTGGATTTCCACCGATACTCGGTGAACAACTTGATATATTCGTCAATATGACAACTATCATGCAACTCGAGGTCAGAGAGGGCTTGTTTATATCTTTTTCTTTTTTCTTCTTCTAATCCCTCAAAGTAGCCTGTGCCGCTAAAATGGATTTTAAATAATTTTGCCATATCATCGACAATTCCTTTTAATGATTCTCCAAATTTTGTGGACCGCGCTTTTCATATTTGCTTGGTCATATTCCATGCAGCTTCTTACGGATCCTTCCGACTCATTTCTAGAAGTAAAATGAATCATTCTTTCGTAAGATCGAAGGTACTTGTTGCTATACTTATAGCCGATGCCCATTCATCAATAAAGACTTCTCGATTTTTAAAATATAGGATATCCGATTTAGCATCAATCCATATGGATGTACCGGATCAAGATGTGATCTTCCATATGGCGTCGATAAATATTTGGCCTTCTAGAAGGTAGTCGAGTTCTGTAAGAGGTGGTCGAGCTCCTGTTCTGAAAGTGGTTCACTTCATGTGGTGAAATCTCCAACGTGATGCATTCTTTTGTCCTGGATTCCATTTAAACCCGCACTTTTTGTGACATTGGGATTTCTTGGTGGAGGTGGTGGAATTGGTCTACCTTGTGGATCATAGGTAACCAAAGTGATCTATCTCCTGCGTTCATCTTTAAATCTATAATACCTAATCCCGAAGGATTCTCGCCAGTCATGTAGATCCTTGAGATTTATCTTTTCTATATTCATCCTTTTAATTTATGATGGATTTTCCTTTAATGATAGCAATGAGCTTTTCATCTTCCGTCATTTTTGTACCACTTCGGTTGGTTTCCCCTTTTGGTGTAAATAAGGTACTATTCCAAAATTGATACGCTTCTTTCCTCCTGGAAGAACTCGGTTTGTCCTTTATGAATATCATGAAGGATTTCAAGAGTTTCCTTCGATATTTCACCATCGTCTCCATCCGGTTTTGGATCCATGAACTTGTGTAGGTAAATGAATATGGCGGTTGCCATAATTACGCACCGTCTTTCTCGACTTCCTTAATATCTTCTCGAGATCTTAGATGTGTCGAAGTATCTCGTTCCATCTTTGGTACTCCATCGGAATCATGATTTTGATGAGCATTCTCATGGACTTCTTCCGATGATTCATCGATCAACATATAATATCCGATTTACCGTAAGAAAACTCGAGATAATATGTTGTCTTGTCTTCGCGCATGTCTCAAGGTTTCCTATCGGCTCCTGCATGTTCTTTTTCAACATATTGGTTGTTCTAATATGCTATCTTGTCCTGGTGTTCTTGTGCATATATCGTCAAAATTTGACGATAGTCTGTATGGTAAACATATTGGACAATTGTCCGAGATCCATATTCTTGGAAAAATTCTCCTCACCAATTGTTAATTACATAAATATAATAAATATAACTTAAAGTTCTTAATAATCCTAGGCTCGATACCAATTATAAGGATCGGAAAACTCAATAGGAGTGAATATAAAAGATATAATGAATTTATAAATTAAAAGGTAAGGCGCAACGATTTTGAAGTTCGGAGGGCAAACCGAAACAAACTATCAAATTCGAGAGGGTATTTCGGAAATTTTAGGCTAAGTGTAACAATTTATAAAGTTCAGGGGTAAAGTAGAACAAATCAAAGTTAAGTAAGCAAGGTCGAAAATTACGTATTGTTTGGGGGCAAATTAAATTTACCCCTAGATTATATATATATATATATATTAAATTTTAAAATTTTATCAAATATTTTTAAGAAAAATGTAATAGTGTATGTTAAACATGCAAACAATAAAATCTTTAAAAGTTCCATATCATGTATTTAAGTATTCTATGACTAGAAACATCTCAACTCGCGTATTATGCGTATGCTAGTTAAACACTCAATTTGAAGCTTATACATGCAATTTGAACCAGCATTAGTAATGAGATAATGTCGTCTATGACATAAACAATAACATCACTTAAATTTGTATGGGTTAAAGCTTCTAGAGAAGAAAAACACGGTTTATGAGTTTTTTTGACATTGGCCTCAATATTACAAAATTTTCTATAAGAGGAAGCAAGCAAGGAATTTTTCCAAATTAATGAAAGATCGATGATAGCGAATGAGCTTGTAGAGCTAATATGTGGTAATGTAGATTTTGTTCCATGCCACCAAGTTCGCAACTAACCAATGCGTGTTGAGTATTTAACACGATATTTTGTAAGACTGTGTTAGATTGTTGTAATAATTATTATTTAATAAGTTGTATATTATTTTGTTCGGATAAGACGTGTCAACCTGCACCTCTTTCCCCCGTTTAAATAACATGACAGGTTTGAGTCTTGAGATATCCAGCCTGCCTAGCTCTATTAGCATTCCTACAATATATCAATTAAATAATTACAAATTTTACAGTACTTCATTATATTATATTTCGTGCATCGCACAAGTGATATATACTAGTATTTTATAAGACTTCCTAAAGCTCATATCTTAAAGTGTTTGGCAAGATTATCAAAATTAAAATATATGAACATTTAAAAATTAGATGCTTATTTCCCTAAAAAAAAAGAGTTTTAGATGCTTATATATATTTATTCTTGAAAGAAAAGGGACTAAATGGATTCTAACTTTTTTTTAGTATCAAAATGAATTTTATTATTAAGAAAAATCTTACTAGAAACAGTTGCAAAACATAACAATCTTAAATATGCGTGATCTTTTTTTTTTTTTTTGAAATAAAGCTTCATTACGAATTATGAGAAGTACAAATATCGTCTAAGTAGGTTACCACAAAGGTTGGTGGCTCTACCCAAATATAAGGACTAGCATAAGAAATGGATGCTTTAGCTATAGCATGGGCAACTATATTCGCTTGTCTTTTAATATGTTGAACCTGAAAATAAGGTTCCGAAGATAAGATACCAACACACTCGCTATTAATGTGACCAAACTCCGAGATATCCAACTATTTCTTTCGTAGCGCATCCACCACTCCTTTTGCGTCCATCTCAAAGATAACTTGTGAATAATTCAAGCTTTTTATCCATTTCAATCCTTCCAACAAACCTATTCCTTCTCCTTCCCAAAACACCTATCGTGCCATTATACCAACATGATCGACTCGAATAACTCGCACCAGATTATCCCGTAAGACCATTCCAACTCCAAACTTATTTTGCTCGGTAAAAATCGCATTTATATTACACTTCATAATCAAAAGTGCGGGTGCGTGCCAATTTTCACATCCATCCCGATTTTTTTCAGTGTAGCTTGCTTTGCCATGCTTCTAGCATCCAACCATTCGTTTAGAAAGTTTATAGCGAGTGATTGTAATCCTTGCATTCTTGTGTGCTTTATTCCAAACTGCGAGTTCATTTGCTTCCATATGTTCCACAAGATCATACACATACGGCCGCAAGTAAGTACTTGGTCATTTGGTCGTATTCTGTCATCAAAAGAGAAGAACCATTCTTCAAATGATTCACTCTATCTCGCCACCCAATTTATCACGCTAACAACAACTTACCTTCCTCCAACATTCAGGTTGCAAAATTACAAGCAATAAAAGTATGCCAATTAAATTCCGTGTGCATTTCACAGAACACACAAGTTTGTAAGACATTCACCCCTTTCCTACCCAAATTTGTTCTTGTTTGAAGACACCCTCTACAAGCTCGACACAAAAGAATTTCACCTTCGATGGGATTTTCATTTTCCAAATTTTGTTCCAATCACCTTGGCATCTAAGTTGTTCATCAATGATATCTTCCACCAATTTTTTGTACCCTGATTTAACCCTATAATCTCCGGTCTTTGAATAATGCCATATCATCTTATCATCTCTTCCCCAATAACACAAATGTACCTTCGAATTTGTTCTTGATCACGATCGCAAAAATATTCTTCAATAATATTGGAATCCCATTCATATTCCAGGAATAAAAAGATCAAAAACTTTCAAATCCTCCATACCTACGATCCGAGGTGTGTGTATCTTTGAAATCCGCAGGGATCACGTAGCCAATGAGTATCCCGTACCGAATAGAATTTCCATTACCAATTCTCCATATCATCCCCATCCTAAGCACTTGCCGCGAACTCCGGATACCACGCCATGTGAAACTCGGATTATTTCCAAGATCCGAGTTGAGAAAGTCCCCATGTGGGAAATATTTAACTTTTAGAATCTTCGATTAGAGCATCCGGGTCGAAATAAGTTTTCCAACCATGTTTCGCCAACATCTCTATGTTGAAGAAGTGGAATTCCACGAAACCAAGTCCTCCGACTTCTTTCGATACACATAATTTATCCCAATTAAGCCAATTAATCCCTCGAACACCATCCTTATTTGAACCCCACCAAAAAGAATTAATCATTCTTTGTAATTCATCTCTAAGTGAAACTCGGAGTAGAAATGCACTCATACAATATGATGGAAGAGCTTGGGCAACCGACTTAATTAGCACATTTTGCCGCTTTAGAGAATGATTTATACCTCCAGTTTTGCAAGTGCGACCATGAGTTATGACGAATATACCCAAAGATTTCCTTTTTCGTTTCCCTATAAAGGAAGGGAGACCGAGATATTTCCCTGGTTGCACTTGTTGTTGAACTCCCAGGCATCGTTAACAACCTCTTGCCGCAACGATTTTCGCACATTCGAACCGAACGTAACGCTTGATTTTTGCAAGTTAATAGCCTGACTAGAAACCATCTTATATTGATGTAAAATTTGTTTCACTTGTTGTACCTCATCCTTATTTGGTTGAAAAGAATAGGTAGCTATCGATGGGGGCTATTTAGACCGACCTATCTATGTGGGCTTGATGAAAGACTTGGGCCAATGATAGGCTTAATTCCGAGCTGCGGGAGGGGATAATGCCGACCTCCGTGGCTAGGCCGACCTCCGAGAGGTAAAGGCTTGGACTTGGGCCTATAATGGATCTGGAGTTGATAATTTGGCAAGGCCCAAGCTCAACCCAATAGGCCGACCTATTGGGTTGGACCCCCAAATGGGTCAACTTAAGGGCCTACCGATCTCTTGGGTCGGACACTCAAATGGACCAACTTAAGGGCTTCAACTATTGGGCTTGAGAGGCTTGCGGTCCAATATGAATGATTAACCTAGGCCTGAGTGTTAATTAGGGTTTTAGCATGGCTTGAGGCCTAGGCAACCCTAATTACCAAACCTATAAATAGGGCACAAACAAGGCACGCCGTGAGTTAGTCTTTTAACACACCATTATCTTGTGCTATTTCAAATATTCTCTTTCTAGAGTGATACTAACTTGAGCGTCGGAGTGGGTACGCCATAATACCCTTTCGGCCCCCTCTAACGGTGGTTTTGCGGGTTCTCGGTCAATCGCATATCGAAGCATGGTTTTATTGGGCGGCGAATATTCTAATGCCGACAAATTGGCGCTGTCGTGGGAAATTTGAGTTCTAGGACGTGAGTTTAAGGTAGCTATAGAGGATGTACGACGGAATCTGGGGATGATCTGGATGAAGTTTCGACGAGACGCGCTGCGGTGGTGACTCGGAAGCGCGCACGTCCCATTGTGTGCACCTGGTGTGGAGTTGATTGCCCTTCTCCCGGAGGTGGTTTGGGGCCTGGTTTCTTCCAAAGAAATGTCTTCCTTCATTAAGGTCGTTGTGGAAGTGTAATAACCATTAATTAAATCTAGGGGTTGTATAGCTTTTTAGGGGACAAATTAGGGGTTAAATTTAGGTTTAGGGGTAGGATTATTTAGTATATAAATATGTTAGATAACTTCATACTTAATTTACACCTAATTTCATATAATTAAGGTAATGATATCTTTTCTCTACTTATTATTCAAGTTTTATATATATATATATTCATAATTCACAAGCTTCTTTCAATATTTTTCACAAATTCTTTCATAATTAGTTTGATTTATTAAAATCACATATTAATTATAATTTTATTTAATGCGAAAAACGAAGGGGTCGAGGATTAGGACTTTTTCTTGTTCATTTTTCTACATCGAATATCTGTGATTATTAAGGTAGAGATTTCTATATTATTTGTCTTTATTTAATGTTTCATGATTGTACTTCATTGATTGCAATATATGTCAAGAGGAAATAAATTCATATAAGCTAGGGGCCATGAAAAAGGTACGGGATCAAAAGTATCTTGAAGTGAATCCGTAATGCTATATATGCGAGAATCTGGCGATCGAGAGGAAAAAGAGGAAATTAATAAATTTATTGTTGTAATTATGTGAATGTTTTTCATGTTATATTAAATATTGACAGATATATCCCTATTGAGCGAGATGAAGCTCACCCCTATTATTATCATGACTTTTAGGTTGAGGAATCCGGCCGAGGATATGATGTGGATGGTGGAATAAATCATGCTATATTTATATTTTAATTAATTATGATCGGACTAAATTTTAGATTCATGTCTTTAATTTTTCCGGTTTATGTTTGGAACAATTGTTGGATATTTAATTTGGAAGATGTAATATTATTATTATTATTATTATTATTACTATTACTATTACTATACTATTATTATTATCATTATATTTATTTTCTTAAGAATTAAAAATTCTCAATCAATTTTTTGATAATTATTGGCATCACTTTAATTCATAAATTCGTGTTTTCTTAATAATATTTTAGAATACTTTAATTTCATTAAATTGGGTCATTACAAGTGGTATCAGAGCAGGTCCACGTTTCTGTAGGCTTGTTAAAAAAATTTATTACAAATTAAAATGTATAGTTTTTATTTTTGCTCAGTAAAAAATCTAAAAGTCAAACTTTGTACAAGATAAAATGATATAATAACATCCACCTCCATCATATCTTGCCGATCTCCTCAAGTTATGAGAATTATTAATGCAAGTTACAATATACAATTGTATCAATATGCTCATTTATATCATGATGTATTTTATTATGATTTCATGTTACTATATTCTGCTTGAGATATATAATACCAGTTTAAATGTTAGAAGAATAGAAATCTTGTATTCTTTCAAAAAAATAAATGTAAAAATAGACTTATGGTTGCAAATGGACATATATATAGATGGCAGGAACTACTTTTCGCCACACCGCAAGAAAGAACAATAATAATAATAATAACTGGTCCGAACCATCCAATTAACCGACTCAATCATTATTTCAACTATCAAATTGAGGAGGGGATATTATTGGAGAATATATATAGTTAAAATTCACCAATTGTGGTACAATGTGAGGAATGTCATCGGGGCTCCAAATGAACGTCTTGCTTCCCCAGAGTGATTGATAGCTTACCTCTTTTTTGGAACGTCAAGGTGAAAAGCTTTATGCCTCACTATTAGAGTATGACAGGCATGATGACCGACCCAAAATCAACTACGAGACATTTACTGTCAGGTTATATCGTAAATGGATTGAGTTTTTGAACAATGAGGCTATGGCGGAAGATGAGAACCGAAGGAAACTTGGAAGAAGACCCGGAAGAAGATCCATAAGAAGATCCTGGAGAAAGATGAAGACATGGATCAATAGAGATAGATGAGTCTATGTATTGCAATAATTGATAAATAAATCATATTATATATAAAGCTTAGTTGTCTTTTAATTGATACTAATGTATTTGACCATTATATTATGATATTTAGATTTTAAATGCAAAATTCATTAATAACTTGGGATAAATAATAATAATACACTATGTATGTCCTTAGGAATATGGCTCCCCATCGTGGAAATCAAGTCAACGGTGAGAACTCCACTAACACAGAAATCAAACCACTCTCTGCTGGAGATATAATTGATGAGTTCCTCGAGGTGTGCGAGAACAACGGGGACAACAACAAAAAAACGCACGAGTTGTGGAACAATTCGCCACTATCGCCCACCCATATTAATTCAATGGACGTGATGGCCCGACGGCAATAGAAGAATGGTTCCGATCGCTAGAGAGGATTTTTTGACTTATTGGTTTGCACGCAAACAGAGAGTTGTATGTGCTACCTTCCAACTCACCAAGACGCCGATCATTGGTGGAAAGGGTATTGGAGGACTAAAACCGGGAAGAGAGGAATGCTTTAACATGAGATGAGTTCAAATTGATTGTAATGGAAAAGTTTTTCCCACAATCATATCGAGACAAGAAGGAGACATAATTCCTTAACTTTAAACAAAGAAACATGAATGTCACAGAGTATGAGAGACAGTTCAATAAACTAAGTTGGTTTGCTCCACACCTAGTGGATACGATTTGAAAAAGGCTCGAGATTCGAGAAGGGGACTTGAGCACAACTATCGGAATATTATCTCCGCTCAAGGAGATTTGGAGTACTCGATGATGGTGAGAAGGGCTCATGAGGTGGAGACAAGTTTTTCCGGGGATGAAGAGGAGCAAAAGTGGGTCGTTTTACGAGAAAAGAAAATGGGATGGGACAAAACATAATAAAAATGAAAATTAAAATAAACAAATAAAGACTAATGAAAATACACGCCCAACTATGCAAGTAGACAGGCTGAACTTGCCCAAAATGCAATAATAATCATTTTGGAGAATGTTTAGGCTGGACAAAGAAAATGCTTCAAGTGTAAGAAGCTAGGACATGAAGTCTCTAATTGTCCTCTTTTAAAAGTTGAGTGGGAAAGAAGAGAACAAACATCTAGAGGTAGAGCTTGAATGTATGCCATGACTCGGAAGAAGTTGTCGATCGAACCCGGGTACAATGTCGGGTATGCTAACCATATCCGGAATACCGCTTTTGTACTTTTCGACACGGGTGCCACACATTCATTTTTATCTGCAAAATTTCATGCTATATTAGGACATAAGAGTGCTTTGAGTAAGTGAACCCCTTGAGGTTGGTTTGCCATCTGGAAATTCGATAACAACTGACTTAGTGAATAAGGATGTTGAAGTGAATATAGGAGGAAAATATCTTAAAGCTGGTCTATACATGATTAAGATGAAGGATTTTGACATAATTTTAGGTATGAATTGGCTTAGTAGATATCATGCGGACATTAAGTGTCACGAAAAGAGATAATATTCAAACCGCCAGGAAATAATGAGATAAAATTTTATGGGATTAAGTCTAAAAAGATTACCATGAGTGATATCGGTAATGAAGGCAAGAAAGATGTTGAAAAAGAAAAATTATCGGGATATCTAGTGAATTTAGTAAATACCTCGACAACCAAAGTGACATCTAATGATGTACCAATTGTACAAGAATTTTTGGATATATTCCCAAAGACTTGCCGCAATTCCTCTAAATTGCTAGGTTGAATTTGGAGTAGATTTGGTACAGGGGCAGCACCTATATCTAAGGCACCCTATAGGATGGCGCCAAAGGAGTTACAAGAGTTAAAGGCGCAAATACAAGAACTTTTGGATTTGGGATTCATTAGACCTAGTGTATCACCGTGGGGAGCACCGATTTTGTTTGTAAAGAAAAAAAAAACGGGTCACTTAGAATGTGTATCGATTATAGAGAACTTAATCGACTCACGGTGAAGAACAAGTACCCACTACCGGGATTGAAGACTTGTTCCATCAATTGAGAGGTGCCAACACTTTCTCTAAGATTGACTTGAGATCCGAATACCACCAGTTAAAAGTTAAAGAGAGTGATATTCTCAAAACGACATTTAGAACCAAATATGGACATTATGAGTTTGTAGTAATGCCATTTGGGTTAAGTAATGCACCAAAGAAGATTCGGGGACTTGATGAATAGAGTGTTTCATCCGTATCTAGACCAATTCATCATAGTCTTTATAGATGATATACTTGTATATTCAAAGAATAGAGAGCAACATCGAGCACTTAAGAATAGTGCTTAAAAACACTTCGCCAGAAAAGTTATATGTGAAATTCAAGAAATGCAAGTTTTGTCTAGATCGAGTGGTATTTCTTGGACATGTAATCACTTTGCTCAAGGAATTGAATTGGATCCGGTTAAAGTTGAAGCGATCAACTAATGGAGTGCACCTATGAATGCGAATGAAGTTCGCGAGCTTCTAGGTTTTGCGAGGCTATTATCGTGAGATTTATTGAAGGATTCTCAAAGATAGTTCCGCCTATGACTCGTTGACAAAGAAAAGGGGAGAAGTTCCAATGGAATGAGAAATGCGAAGAAAGCTTTCGGAGATGAAGCGAAGGCTAACTCTGCATCGTATTAACAATTCTGACCCCACTAAAGACTTTGTTATTTATAGTGATGCATCAAAACAAGGCTTGGGATGCGTGCTAATGCAACATGGTAAAGTGGTTACCTACGTCTCAAGACAACTAAAGCCACATGAGTTAAACTATCCTACTCATGCCTAGAGTTAGCTGTTGTAGTGCATGCATTAAAAATCTGGCGCCATTACCTATACGGAGGGAGATGTGAAATATTCACCGACCACAAAAGCTTGAAATATTTTTTTACTCAGAAAGAGCTAAACGTGAGGCAAAGAAGGTGGTTGGAATTGGTGAATGACTATGATTGCACTATCAGCTATCATCCAGGTAAAGCTAATGTTGTAGCCAATGCATTAAGTCGTAAAATAAAAAGAGAAATGTCAAGTTTGATATCCGAGCAAGAACATCTTGTGAGAGAATTCAACTGGATGAGAATTGAAGTAGTGGTGCCACCTAAAAAAGCACGAGAGATAATAGTACTAGCATCTTTGGTGGTGCAACCTACTCGAGAGAGAAGATAAAAGAAGCTCAACCTAGAGATAATTTTTGAGCAAAATGAAAGAAAAAGCTCGTGAAGGGAATGTAAAAGTATTTGTTATAACAAATGATGATACTTTGACTTATGAAGGGAGATTATGCGTTCCTAAAGAAGAAAGGCTTAGAAAAGAAATTCTCGAAGAAGCTCATTGTACGTCGTACCACTCTCACCCTGGAGGTACAAAAATGTATCGAGATTTAAGAGAAGTATTTTGGTGGTGAAGTATGAAAAGAGATATTGGAACTTTTGTGGAAAAATGTTTGACTTGTCGGGAAGTTAAAGCCCAGAACATCAAAGACCATCTGGTTTGCTCAAACCACTTGACATCTCGAATGGAAATGGGAGCACATAACTATGGATTTTGTGGTAGGGCTTCCACCATCGATCCAAGGGAAACAAGGTTGTTTGGGTTGTAGTAGATCGGTTGACAAAGTCAACTCATTTCTTACCATTAAGATGACGTTTAGTATGGAGCGATATGCACAAATTTATAGTGAGGAGATAGTGAGACTTCATGGAGTTCTTGTGTCAATTGTTTCAGACAGAGATACTCGTTTTACTTCTAAGTTTTGGAAAAGTCTACAAAGTGCCTTGGGAACAAAGCTAAACTTTAGTACGGCTTATCACCCGCAAACAGATGGGCAGTCTGAAAGGACTATACAAATATTGGAAGATATGTTGAGAGCATGTGTGCTCGACTTAGAAAGTAGTTAGGAAACATTATTACCCTTGGTAGAATTCGCTTGTTATCAAGCCACTATTGGGATGGCTCCATACGAGGTGTTGTACGGAAGAAAGTGTAGATCACCATTATATTGGAGCGAAGTTGGTGAAAGAAAAATTTTGGGGCCTGAATTAATTCGGCAAACTGTTGAGAAGATAGCTATGATACAAGATCGAATCAAGATGGCTCAAGATAGACAAAAATCGTATCTTTGATAGACGAAGAAAACATATACGATTTGATGAAGGAGAAAAAGTATTTTTGAAAGTAGCTCTATCAAAGGGTGTTATTCGATTTGGTGAAAATGGAAAGTTGAAACCAAGATATATTGGACCATTTGAAATCCTTACACGGGTTGGAGATTTAGCTTATCAACTAGCATTACCACCGAGTCTATCAAGTGTGCACAATGTTTTTCACGTCTCTATGCTAAGAAAATGCGTTCACGATCCAAGTCACATCGTGAATTATAAGGATCGACAATCAACAATGGCTTAACTTACGAGGAAGCACCGGAAAGTTTTTTTGGAGCGCAAGATTCACCATTTGAGAAATAAAGATATTGCTCGATCAAAGTACAATGGAGACGTCATACGGCGAAAATGAAGCTACTTGGGAGCGTGAAGAGAGATTCATGTCAAGTATCCAAGTTTTTCAATCCGGGTAAGATATCAAATTTCGAGGACGAAATTATATTTAAGGAGAGTAGAATGTAATAACCATTAATTAAATCTAGGGTCGTATAGCTTTTTAGGGGACAAATTAAGGGTTAGTTTTTTTTTTAGGAGTTAAAATTAGGTTTAGGGGTAGGATTATTTAGTATATATATGTTAGATAACTTCATACGAATTTACACTCAATTTCATATAATTAAGGTAATGATATTTTTCTCTACTTATTATTCAAGTTTCATATATATATATATATATATATATATATATTCATAATTCACAAGCTTCTTTCATTATTTTTCACAAATTCTTTCATAATTAGTTTGATTTATTAAAATCACATATTAATTATAATTTTATTTAATGTAAAAAATGAAGGGGTCGAGGATTAGGACTTTTACCGTTTATTTTTCTACATCGAATATCTGTGATTATTAAGGTAGGGATTTCTATATTATTTGTCTTTATTTAATGTTTCATGATTGTACTTCATTGATTGGAATATATGTCAAAAGGATATAAATTCATATAAGCTAGGGAGCCATGAAAAGGATCCGGGATCAAAAGTATATTCAGGGTGAACCCGCAATGCTATATGCGAGGCGCGATCGAGAGGAAAAAAGAGGAAATTAATAAATTTATTATTGTAATTGTTGGGAAATTAATTTTTAGATTTTGATGAATGCCATGTAAAACTTAGAATAGAAAGTTGGCACCCAATTTTTGTTGTAAATTGCATTGTAATAGATAGGGTGATCGAAATGAGTTAAGTCGAAGATGCCAAGATATGCAAGAAGTCAACTAGAGACTAGAAGGAAGACTCCGCTTGAGGCAAATTGAGTGTGGCAAAGAAGAGAAGACAGAACTCGACTGAAGGTGCAGCTGAGATGCAGCTGAGTGAAGTGTCAGTCAAGTCAACTCAAGATAGCCAAGTCTCAAGTTGAAGTGACAAAAGAGTCATCCAATGATTGGAAGCTGACTCGAAGTCACCTGGGGAAGTCAAGGAAATGCAGTCAAGTCGAGATAATCGAAAGAGATTTGCCGAAGTCAAGAGAATTACTTAAACAAGTAATACTTCCATACTGCCTTTCTTGAAGTGCTTAGTCCCAGAAGCGTGCAAAAGGAATAAACCAATAGGAAGCATCTTTGCATCTGTGTCGAACTCAAAAGTCAATACTCATTCATACGTGGAAATGTCAATTTCAAGGATCGCAACAAGACAAGCCAACGACCACAAGTGTCTTTTTGAAAATTAGCCTATCTCTTCAACGGGCAAATTTTTCAAAAGAACACTATAAAAAGGCCGAGGAATCTATTTGAGAGAATGTTGGTTACCTTGACAATCGAAAAACAAATACGAGCAAGAAAGCAATATCTCGTAACCAAAAATATTCTCAAGTCATTCAAGTTCAATCCTCAAGCCTACATTACAAAGGAAATCAATCCAACACTCACCGTGAAGGAAAGACGACTTCAATCAGTTGAAGAGGAAACATTTAAAGAATCAAGGGGTCTACATTCCACGGAGGATTGTAGAAAGGTTCAAGGTCGAACCAGTCTCAAGTTTTTGGAGGGCTTCGTGATCAAATCCAAGAAGCTTGAGCAAGTGAGTCTGTAGTAGTAAGGCAGCCCTGTGAAGAAGCCGAGTCGTGCGAGAAGCCACCGTGTGTGACCAAGGCATCTCCCGCAGACGAGTCCCAAAGGATCAAGTTAGGCTGTGTGATCAAGACTTGCATTTGGACTGTTAACCACTTTGTATATTGATCAATACTTAGTGGATTCCTCCAAAGAATTGGAGAAGAGAGAGTAGAAGAATTACCCTATCTTGAACCTCTATAAAAACTTATTGTGTCATTTACATTTCAAAGACTTTAATTTCTCGCACATTACTTTAATATCTGCTAATAAATTCGCTATCCAATTGATAATCAACAAAGTGCTAAAACCAAGCATTAAAACAAACTTAACCAAATTCAAGGGTGTTAAGTCTTCCAAAAAACATATCACGATCGAGTTAAGCCTTTAGTCAAAACAAATGAGTTATTCTATCAACAAATCGGTCAGTGCGTTGAGTGACTAACTCTGGCGATTAACTAACTTAGTCCATCAAGGACTCGGATGTGAAGTATTAACTCGAACGTTTTAAAAGGACTAAATTGAAAAGTTGGTAAGGTTTATTCAACTCCCCTTCTAAACCTTACACTCACACCCCTTGGGACCTACAAAGAATTTTGTGAATGTTTTTCATGTTATATTAAATATTGACAGATATATCCCTACGAGCGAGATGAAGCTCACCCCTATATTATCATGACTTTCGGTGGAGGAATGCAGGTGGATATGATGTGGATGGTGGAATAAATCATGCTATATTTATATTTTAAATAATTGTGATCGACTAAATTTTAGATTTATGTCTTTAATTTTTTCGGTTTATGCTTGGAACAATTGTTGGATATTTAATTTGGAAAATGTAATATTATTATTATTACTATTACTATTACTATTACTATTATTATTATTATTATTATTATTATTATTTTTAGTATTATTATTATTATTATTATTATTATTATTATCATCATCATCATTATATTTTTTTCTTAAGAATTAAAAATTCTCAATCAACTTTTTGATAATTATTGGCATCACTTTAATTCATAAATTCATGTTTTCTTAATAATATTTTAGAATACTTTAATTTTATAAAATTGGGTCGTTACGAGGAAGAGGCCGTGAGTAGTGAATGAGAGTTTGTTCGACTGCGCGTATCTGACTGGACCGGTGCATGAGATGAGGCCTCCCTCGCTAGGCTAGGGGGCGGGCGAAGAGCGTCGATGTTGGAGGAAGAAAGTGCCTCCGCGGCCTTTACTCAAATGGCCACAGACAGATCCAACTTGGAGTGAGAGGATGGATGACTTGCATAGGGAGGTGAGAGAGTCAAGAAGAAAGTGTCCGGAAGTGGCTCGGGCCGATCGAGGAGGGATACTCATTTCTCAAAGGAGATTATGGCTGATGAACTCACTCCCTCGTATCGAGCGCTGAGTTTTGAGTATGATGGCACCACTGACCCATGGGATCACCTGTGCCGCTTTGAAAATGTTGCGGTGCTCCACAGGTTCTCCGATGGGGTGATGTGCCAGGTGTTTCCTACCACGCTGACTAAGTCCGCGCAATAATGGTTTAGTCAGTTGTTGCCGAATTCGATCATGAATTTTGAGGAATTCAGTTCTATGTTCTTGCGCCAATTTACCAGCTATAGGAGGTACCAGAAAACCCCGTTGACCTTATTCAGCATCAAACAACAAGATAATGAGGACTAAGAAGCTACATTCAAAGGTTTACGGAGGCAAAGTCGGAGGTGCCTTCGGCGACTCAGACATATTAGCCAACACCCTAGCTCGGGGTTTAAAGGATGGGGCTTTCTTTGAGTCCCAAGTGATAGAACCAATGTGCATATTCGATGAACTCTTGGCTAGAGCTGAGAAGTACATTAACCTGGAAGAGGCCAAAAAGATGAAGCGTGAGAAAGGAGATAAGAGGAAGGATCGGAAAAATGATCGAGATGAGGAGGTCCCTAGTAAGAAGCCTAACATCCCTAAGTCTTGAGTTGATGGGATGAAGATCATGGTACAAGTTCACACCTCGGTGGCTTTCTAGGGGATGTTTTCATGGGGATTGAGCATCATCCTGACCTAAGGTGACCAAAAATTTGTGTAATGAAGTAACCATCAACGAAGCTAATTTCACACAATGTTAGGGGGCAAGACAAGCTCGAGCTTGGAAGCTTGTCCTCAAATGAAAGATTTGATCAAGTGTTTGGAGCTCGGCTCGAGCCAAAACTCCAAACACCTCGGCGCGATGGCCCGGAGGGCGGTCAAACTTGAGCTTGGAAACTTGTCCTCAAATGAAAAATTTGATCAAGTGTTTGGAGCTCGGCTCGAGCCAAAACTCCAAACACCTCGGGCGCGATGGCCCGGAGGGCAAGACAAGCTCGAGCTTGGAAGCTTGTCCTCAAATGAAAGATTTGATCAAGTGTTTGGGCTCGGCTCGAGCCAAAACTTTAAACACCTCGGCGCGATGACCCGGAGGGCGTCAAGCTCGAGCTTGGAAACTTGTCCTCAAATGAAAGATTTGATCAAGTGTTTGGAGCTCGGCTCGAGCCAAAACTCTAAACACGTCGGGTGCGATGGCCCACAGGCAAGTCAAGCTCGAGCTTGGAAACTTATCCTTAAATGAAATTTTTGATCAAGTGTTTGGAGCTCGGCTCGAGCCAAAACTCCAAACACGTCTGGCGTGATGGCCAGAGGGTAAGTCAAGCTCGAGCTTGGAAACTTGTCCTCAAATGAAAGATTTGATCGTGTTTGGAGCTCGGCTAGAGCCAAAACTCCAAACACCTCGGGTGCGATGGCCTAGAGGGCGGTCAAGCTCGAGCTTGGAAACTTGTCCTCAAATGAAATATTTGATCAAGTGTTTGGAGCTTGGCTCGAGCCAAAACTCCAAACACGTCGGGCGCGATGCCCGGAGAGGGCAAGTCAAGCTCGAGCTTGGAAAATTGTCCTCAAATAAAAATTTGATCAAGTGTTTGGAGCTCGGCTCGAGCCAAAACTCCAAACACGTCGGGCGCGATGGCCGGAGGGTAGGTCAAACTCGATCTTGGAAACTTGTCGTCAAATGAAAGATTTGATCAAGTGTTTGGAGCTCGGCTCTAGCCAAAACTCCAAACATCTTGGGCGTGATGGCCAAGAGGCGGGACAAGCTCGAGCTTGGAAACTTGTCCTCAAATAAAATTTTTGATCAAGTGTTTGGAGCTCGGCCGAGCCAAAACTCCAAACATGTCGGGCGCGATGGCCTAGAGGGCAAGTCAAGCTCGAGCTTGGAAACTTGTCCTCAAATAAAAATTTTGATCTTGTTTGGTGCTCGGCTCGAGCCAAAACTCCAAACACCTCGGCGCGATGGCCCGAGGGGCGGGTCAAGCTTGAGCTTGGAAACTTATCCTCAAATGAAAGATTTGATCAAGTGTTTGGAGTTCGGCTCGAGCCAAAACTCCAAACACGTCGGGCGCGATGGCCGAGTGCAAGTCAAGCTCGAGCTTGGAAATTTGTCATCGAATGAAATATTTGATCAAGTGTTTGGAACTCGGCTCGAGCCAAAACTCCAAACACCTCATGCGCGATGGCCGAGAGAGAAAGTCAAGCTCGAGCTTGGAAACTTGTCTTCGAATGAAAGTTTTGATCAAGTGTTTGGAGCTCGGCCAGTCAAAACTCCAAACACGTCCGTAAGCTTGGAGGCTTGCCCTCGATTGAAATTTTTAACCGAGTGTTTGGAGCTCGGTTAGAGAAAAAAATACCTTGGGAAAGTTTGTACTCTTGCCCTCGAATGAAAATTTTTGACCAAATATTTGGAGCTCGGTCGAGCCAAAACTCCAAACACCTCGGGGACATAACTAAGAGGAAGGATTGGAAAATTCTAGACATAGATCGATCTTATAGGGTTGAAGTAATTATGTCCATGGTTGTAACACCTCGGGACAAAGCAGTGGAAAAAAATTATTATCCAATTGCTAGATTGATTATGGAAGAAGTGGACGTGACTTGACTAGGGGTGGGAATACCTAGATGAAGCATATGTACCGAGGTGTATGATGTTTGATAAATAGTTTTATCTTGATTTTGATGATTTTGTTTGTACACCAAAATAATGTTTTTAAATGTTGTCCAAATACTCCTAAATGATTTAAATTGTTTTTTACTAATTAGCGTCGACCGGTCGACACCTCATCGACCGGTGCCGGATGTCTTTTAAAAACAGAATGCTCAACTCCATTTTGGCTTTGGTCGAACGGTTGGGCACGGGGTAGACCAGGTCGGCCCCGTCGACCGGTCGCCTGTGTAAATTTGTGCGATCTAAATTTGAATTTCTATCTCTGCGCGACCGTTCGCCCCTGTAATCTTTTGACAAAGAACATTTGTACCGTTGGACATCCATATCGCAAGATTTACTTTATCAATTTTGTACTATATTTCTACATCTTGTGATCTTCTTTTCGTAGACAAAAGTGAAGATGAAGGAGCCTATGTGGGAGATCCAATCTTGAAGACTCTCCTATAAATAGAGGATGATTTGAAAACACAAGACATAACAATTGAGATACAATACAACAAGATACATTCAAGCAAACACATTAGTTCTTCATTGTTATCATTCTTGTTGTAATTTGTCTAGCTTATCACTTTCACATCTTGAGGTCTAGACTTTCATTTCTTGATTACACTTGCACTCAAATTGTAATATTCATTATTGAGTTGTAATCTTGATTTTGGTCATCATTCAACACAAGACATCCTTGTGAGTATTCTTGTGGAATGAATACACTTGGGTAATCTAGGTGATAGGTGTTTCAAGAGTGTAGTGCTATTGAAGTGTTTGAAGAATTTGGTGTTCTTCAAGATTGAAGATTGTGGTGATCTTCACAAGGTCTTTGTTGAAGGAAGATTGTGGTAATCTTAAAGAGAGATTGTGGTAATCTCAAGGTGTTGTTGAAGAAGAGTGTGGTGCTCTTCAAGGTGATGTTGTAAGGTGTTGTATTAATTTTGGTAATTAATAAAATATTTTTCTTTTTGAAATCCATCCCTGGATATCTTTGGGGTGGTAGAGGATTAGGCCCTAGGTGGATTGAACCTCTATAAATCGATGCGTGTTGTTTACTTCCCGCACCTTTATTAGTGTCTTGGCTTGTTTGATTCGAAAAAGGGGCTAAATCGAGAAAATGGAGATAATCTATTAAACCCCCTCTAGATTATCGTAGCCGCTTGGACTTACAAGTGGTATCGAGCCAAACTCTTTGGCAAGCTCGTTCCACAAATGAAGTCTACCTTACCGCGCCTCCACCACCAAGCCACCACTATTTGATTCCAAAAATTTTACATTTTGGAAAGAAAGAATGGAATGCTATCTACAAGGTTGCGTGTTCGATATTTGGAACACGATCGTCAATGGAGAAACTATTCCGATGAAAGACACACTTCACACCTCCAAAGTCCTCAAGGAGCTCAATGATGAAGAAAAGAAAATCATCTCCTTAAATGGTAAAGCTCTTAATATTTTGTATTGTTCACTTACCATTTTGGAATATGATCATATTGTAGGAATTAAATTGGCACATGAAGTATGGAGAAATTAGAAGAAGTATATGCAAATGAAAGGAGCCACTCAAAAGCATCTACTTCTCAAATGGGTACAACATCAAACCCAACAACATGAGATGAGTTTACTACAACTTCCAACGACGATGAAAACGAACGTTGTCTTATGGGCTCCCAAGAAAACGAGGTAAGTTCTAAACCTTCTACTTCCTATGATAATGAATTACATAATGATTATAGTGATTTGCAAAATGATTTTGATGAGCTTCAAAATGAATTCCAAAGCTTGCTTGTTAAATACAAAAATTTAAAAAAGGAATTCAATGTTTTGAAAAATGATAAGGATATTTTATTTGTTTCTTATGAATCACTATCATGTGCTCACACCACCACACTTGACAAGGTTAGAAACCTTGAAAAAGAAAATAGTACTCTTGTTGAGGATATTAATTGCATGAAAAAGGATTTATCAAAATTTAACTTGAGTACCAATAAAATGACCAATATTGTTGATGTTCATAATTGTGATAAAGAACTTGATCACAATCCTAATGTTATAAATCATATGAAAAAAATCAAGTCTGTATGCATAATGGTCATTATGCTCCTAAAATTATTTCTTGCTTTTATTGTGGTAAAAAGGGTCATACGGCTAATACTTGTCAAGCTAAAAATAGCTCTAATCATTATTGGAGACCTAAAAGTCTCAAAGCTAATCCCAAAGGACCCAAACACTTGAGGGTACCACAAAGCAATGTCATATTAGGTACCCGGTGAAATAATAATCAAAGAAAATTCATACCGCTTAGAAGACATCAAATGACCGTCTCATTTGATCAAAGGAGAAAACATCACCAAAATGAATTTCCAAGAGAAAGACACTATCAACAATGGGAATGATAGAATCCTTGAAATGGAGCAATTGGAAGAGCTATCATCAACAAGATGATTTTCAAAAGGAAGATATCATCAACAATGGTAAGACACAACCCATGAAAATGGCGTAATTGGTAAATCGTATCTCCCTATTTAAATATGCATTTTATTTTGCATATTTTTATTTGTACTTTAATTGTCAAATAAGTTTTCAAATATTTGTTTAAAAAAATCAAGGTCTTCAAAAATTATTTGAGCTTTTAAGATCTTTTGAAAATGAGACCTTGCATGATGTTTTTAAAACTCTTGTGCATTTACTTAGACTAAAGTTTTATAATCTCCTATGGATTTTTATGGCATAAGCATACTTGTGACATATATCATTGCTCTAGCCTACACTATTACAATTATTCTTGTGTGCAAGACTTGTTCTAAGAATTGTGTAGGATTTATATATCTTCATCAATGGTTATCCACTCATTATTTGACAAGAGACATAAACTATCGAGGTACGCTCACCATTGTTATTCATCTCTTAGACTCGATATAATTTTTGCCATATGCCTATATGCTTATTTTTCAAGATATTTCAAAGTATCTCATACAAGTGCCATTAAAAGGATTTTTCGATTTTTGAAAGGCACTATTCGATAAAGCTTGTTTTATCCGAGGATTATAATTTGTTTTGATAAAAACATTTGATTTTCATCCTTATCTCAAAATTATGCATTTGATTGCTTATATTCATTCTTGTCAAAACTATTGTTCAAATGCTTCTTTTAAATGAGGTCTCAACTATATGCTCTTGAATTTTTCAAATTTCAAAAGAGACCTTATATAGCTTTCTATAAGCTTATTTGAACTTACATGTTTTATGAAACTCTTGATGATTTGTTTGAAAGCATAGTATGTGTTACTTGTTATTGTATCTCTATTATTCAATATTACTATGCTCTTGTGCAAAGATATCTTGTTAAGATTTTGCAGGAATTTTTGGTATTTCGAAACAAGCTTGATAACCAAGGCAAGGTTAGTAGCTCAAAGGTAATGTCAAAAAGAAGGTATTGATTTTGATGAAACATTTACACCCGTAGCATGTTTTTGAAGCTATTCGTATTTTACTTGCCTATTCTTGTTTTAAGAAAATTTCAAACTTTACCAAATGGATGATAAATCCACTTTTCTAAATGGTTTTATTCAAGTAGAAGTCTATGTAAAAACAATCGGGGTTTGAAGATTTTTTCTAGGCCAAATGATTTTTATAAAAGGCCTTGTGTGTTTAAAACAAGCACCCCGTGTATGGTTTGATAGACTTAGCTATTATTTTGCAAAATAATTTTACAAGAGGTAAAACTGATCTACTCTCCTTGTTTTTTGAAAAAGGGCAAGATTACTTACTTGTGCAAATTTATGAGAATATTTTTGGTGTCACTAATGAATATTCGTGCAAGATATTTTTCTAAGTTGATGCAAGGTGAACTTGAGATAAGCATGATGGGGGAGCTCAATTTCTTCCTTGGAATTCAAGTTAAACAATGCCAAGAAGATGATTATATTTCACAATCAAAGTATACAATAGAACCTTTGAAGAAGTTAGGCATTAAAGAAGGAAGAACCATCTCAACCTCTATGGCAACCAATGTAAAGATTGACAAAGATTGAGGAAGGCATATTGGTTAACAAACAATTCGAGGTATGTTTATCTACGTTTATTATTTCTTTACGACTCGACATTTTCTATGCCTTATGTCTATATGCTCGACTTCAAAACTATCCCAACGAATCTCATTAAAGTGTCATTAAAAGAATTTTTCAAATATTTGGAAGGCACTTTTTCTTATGGCTTGTATATCCAAAATTTTAAAACGTTCATATTCTTCTGATAACAAGTCCGCGATTACAATTTCTCAAAATATGGTTCGTCATAATCGAACTAAACATATTGAGATTCGATATCTTTTTCTAAGGGATTGCGTTTCTAAAAATGAAAAATTGAGACGTGTTTAATTCCATCTCAAAGATAACTCGCGGACATTCGTTTTTAACCATTAACCGCCGAGTATTTTACCTCATTTCGAGCTTGTTTAGGCATAATGTATATTGAATGAGGTCTATGTTTGCAATTTGCATGTTTTCAAAACTTAGGGTGAAAATCGGATTTTTGGTGTAAAATTCGGACGGGTGAACTTAATCGGTGTTCGGGCATCGGTCGAGAGAGAGGTCAACCGATCGACCCAGTCGAACCTTCGCCTACCCGTCGACCGGTTGCCTAGACATTTTCATGCTTAAACGACTTCGTCCTTCAATTGGTTATTTTGGTTATTTTCTTCCAAAATCGAACCCCTTGCATTTTTCACTCAAAATTCACTCAAAATGATTTTCTTCTTATAAAATTGTTAGAGATTTTTCTAATCGAAACTATCCATATGAGCATCGCTTGGTTCAACCTGGATCGGGTTTCCCCAATAAATGTGCCAAGTAATTCTTCCAAGGAAGATTTTTCTCCCCAACTTGTGTGCTTGTGCTTGCTTGATTTTGGAATCCAGGGTGGTTGTAACACATTTTTGGTATTGCTATAAGAAAAATTTCGTGATTTCTAAGACCAAGATGATAATGAGTTGGCAATTGATTCTTGTTAGAGATTTTTCTAACCGCAAGTCTATGGTGTCAAGTTTTAATATAGAGAAGTAAGATTGTCGAATCCACAGGAATAATTATCGAATTATCGCTAAGTACTATAATATAGTAGTCTAACTTTATTTAGAAATTCAATATTTGGTGGAGTTGATTATACTAAAAATACCAAAAATAGATCAAGAATATGAAAATATCAATGAGTTTATACAAATGATTAAATGAATTCTAGAGGTGTGATGAATCTAGTTATCCCTTATGTTATCAATATGGTTTATCAATCATCAATTACCCATTTATAAGTCAAGATTTCTACAATAATCATTTCCTCTCTCGAGTGCCAAATGATTTTAGATTTCAATTGGGAAATCAATGTCTCTATAAAAATCACCAATTGAAATCTCAATAAAAGCTATGAATCTTGATAAATGACTTCAAAGGATTCACAAATCTCTCAATTCTATGAAATCCTAGGTTATGCTATTTCAAGGTCATTGTATTCAATTACCTCTCTCAAGTGTCAAATCAAATACACCAAACAATCTAAATTATTGATCAAGTAATTTAGAAGCAATAGATCCAAATAGCACAAATAAATTGATAGATCTAGATTGACAAACCACAATCTCAAAACATAAGTTCAAACATAGATTACATCATCCCTCTAGAATTATAGAGTTTAGCTCATGATTGAAGAAAATGAATCCATAAGAACATAACAATACATCTTACAAGATAGGGAGAAAGTAACAAAATAAGAACAAGAGTTGAGGGATCTTCTCTATTTCTAGATGATAAGAGCCTTCAATCTTCTTCTCCAAGCTTGTCCCAAGATGTTTCTATTCTTCTCCATTGTCTTCTTGTTGTTTTGTTGTTTTCCAAATGGTCCAAGATGCCCGAAATCACGCCCATGTCTTTCTATTTATAACCCCCTCAAGATCCAAGAAAAAGGTAAGCAAGCATAGGAATTTACGCCCGCCGGTCAGTATTGGGCATTGGCGGCGCTAAAAAAATCTCATCCGCAAATTACCGCCGGCACCGTAGCGCCCACACATGCCCGCCATCCCCAATCCCTATCGCGGGCGCTGCGGCGCCTGAGGCCAGGCCTTGCAAAGACCCGCCCATCCTTAGGCATAAAATGCGATTTTTTCTTTTTTTCAAACGCGATTTTTCTTTCTTTGCTCCGTTTTTCATCATTTTCTTCATTTCTGGCTACGGATCTGTATTGACTCTTCATCGACACTAAATGAAATAAATTGGACTCTAACGACTCTAAAAACACCCAAAAATAAAACCAAATCCTAATCTAACATACTCAATTAATTGGTAAAATACCAACTTAACAAATACCCCCAACTTAAGCTATTGTTTGTCCTCAAACAATTATAACTCTAAAATGAAAAACAAACAATACAACAAAGACAAGCAACTACAAAACTCCACAAACCAATAAAATTTGTCTAAATACTCATTTCACTATCAATCAAGCATGCATTTTGACATTGTGATCAAAAGTGTTGAATATTCATGAAAATTCTGTTTACATTATTCAAATTGATTTACGCAATCGAACGTTATCAAGATTATCCACTTCTAGGTATCAAACGATAATGACTATCGGATTCCATAAGCTTGTTATTCACACTAATCTCCACTAATGTAGGCTAATATAACACAAGGATCAATAGGACTTTCAAAGCTTGTAATGTAGCTTAGGGTCGGGTAGGAAAAGTTAGGATTAAGTGGCTCAACTCACCCAAACACACAATTATCTCTTCAAATCACCAATTTCCAAACAAAATGGTTGGTCACCTACACTTTTGTTGAATTCTCAATTAGTCTCCTTTCCGAGCCTCTATTTTCATTTTTTTTTCAAACCCCCAAACTTAATCTTTTGCATATTTTAACACATGGGGTTTCATATTTTTTTCGACAACTTCATGTGAGTGAACACATACCCTACTTATCATATTCTCTTCAACCTTCAATCATTTTGTGTGTATGAGTGATAGGTAATTAGGATTTTCACATGTAAGCTCAAGGTAAAAGATAAGTTGCCAAAGAACAGGTTTAATAGGCTCAAAAGGGGACACTAGTAAAATTATATCGTATAAAGGTAGGCATTTAGGCTCTAGCTCATTCAAGATGGCCTAAATCATTTCCTTAATGTTATTTCACCTAGGATTTCTCCTCAATTAGTGATCGAACAAGTTCTAGAATCCGGTGGGATCATACAAGCAACACTCAACTTCATTAATCATTTTCAAATAAGTTAATAGAATTATGCATGAATATGAAATTCAATGAAACAAAATATAGATCACCACTTTAAAAGCATGCTCTTGTGATTCAACTCGTAATCAACAAATCTATAGTTCAAAAACTACCCGACTCGACTCAACTCGATTTTTTTATTACTCAAAAACACAAAAACACACGACTCAAAAGACACAAAAAAAAAAACAGATACACCCCCAAACTTAAATTAAACATTGTCCTCAATGGAGAGTGAGAAAAACTTTCCTCGCAATGGGAGGCGCTAGGACTCCTCATCGGAGTCGTGTGGTGAAAAATGAGCAATAGAACCGGTGGTGGTGGTATCGGGAATCGAATCGCTGGGTGCGTCTTGCCATAAATGCAGGCAAGTACTCGGTTGTGCTCATTCACATATTCTTCCCGTGCCGCTCTGTGGCGTTGCTCAACTACAAAAGCCCTTCTCAATTCTCGTACTTCGCGAACTAATGTGTCGAAGGGTTGTTATCATGATGTGAGCGTGCTGAACGAGAATGTTTTGCCGCCGAACCGGATAGAGCGTCGATATTCTCGTGGTTGGGCGTGAGTATCGAGCTCAATAGCCGTAAGGCAAATTCAGGATCAAGGATATATCCCGTACCCTTCGGATTAGGCACACCGTCCGCCCATTCGTCATAGGAAGCAATAGTAGTCGAGTCTATAGGTCCCTTAGGCTTTTACAACGGCTCGGAGCTATCCCATTTAACACTCCTCTTTTTACATAACCCACAAATTAAACTCGGTAAGATTAGTCCCGGTTTGGGGTGTAGCATTTTTGATGAAGGGACATTGCAATAATTACATTGGGTCGAATGTATGTCGAAGAACTAATGCGTATAGAAGATGGGCTCGTTCCTTAGTTACATCACTGACATGCTTGGTTGGTATCAAATTGTTGCATATGAAGTGGTACCAAGCTCGCCCATACCGACTAAGACTCGTGTGCGGAAAAGCAGAAGCACCTCCCACAACTTTAATATGACGTACTTCAGTTCCAGGTCGACATAAGGTATTACAATCGCCTCCATACTCGGTGGTTGCGAGATAAATTCAACATACGGTGAGTGATCCACCTCCGGTAGTCCATAATATCTTCTTATCGCTTCTGTATCAGTGTATACTTTTTGTACTCCACGTATGAAAACCTCCGAGTGATAGCCTGTTTTGGACTTCGCATTCGCATAAAACTCTCGGACAATATTCGGTGCGAATGGTCCAGGTTGGGCACAAAGTTTTTTCCATTGCTTCCGATGTATCATTTGTGCTAGTTCACCATAATGTGTCATAATACAACTGTTGTGCTTCCAAGTTAATAAAACGGTCTTCAACATTTTCCTCGGAAGTACTTGCCACGCTTTTGCCCTTGCTTGCATTCTTTGTTCTTGGCATTGTAATTGATCTGGAAATCACCTGGAAAAATAACACAAGCAAAATAACACATAGAACGCACAATACGAGTTAGGGGTTAATTTTGCAACAACTCAAGAATTATGCATCCTTGTCATAAATTCATGATCAAATAACCTTTAGTACACAATGAAGACAAGAATCAAATGCCTAGGTGTAATATTTTTCATTGAGGCATTTTAACAAACACCTTGTAGGCATATATGCAAAGAAGAGATGAACACCAAATTTGAAATTTAATTCATGCCCAATTTTCAACACCAACTAATTCAAGCACAATATAGTCATATATCATCACAATTTATCAAGAATTTATCAAGAATTTGAAATTACAATGATATTGAAAGTTCCACATTTCAACCCTAAAGCTAGAAAATTTGAAGAAAAATGGTGTACACTTGAAGCATACTTACCTAATTGATAGAAAGATGAAGAAGATGATCAAGTTGCTCAATTGTCAACTTGAATGATGTATAATTGAAGGCTTGTGTGAAATTTTGTAGAAAAATGGAAGAAATGGCGTGAGTGTGTGGGTTTTGTTTAGAACACAAGGCTAAAATCAGCCCCCTTTTTTTTATAAATCGATCGGGCGACTGGTCATAGGGGCCGGCGCTGCCAGGCCCGCACATACCCCTTTCCTTTCATCGTCTGTCATGGGCGGCTGCGCTGGTCAAGGTCCTGGCGCGCAGCAAAGGTGCGCCCTTCTCTTTGCCAATTTTAATTTTTTTTTATATAAAATTTAAAATCACAATCAAACTCAAAATTTAAAATCACACACGAATTGATTCACACAAAAATCACACCAAAATTCAAATAAATACACACCAAACTAAAAGAAAATAAAATCACACAAAAATTGCGATCACACGAAAATCACTTGGGTTGCCTCCCAAGAAGCGCTAAATTTATAGTCGTTAGCCGACTCAACTACTCGGGCTTAAGAAATTTCATCACCGCAAAGTGTACGGTGTAGTTTATAGGATAGGGTAAGCAAGGTCGTATCCACGGAGACTAATAAATTTATGCGCTAAGTATTGAACTAAGATAGTCTTATTTTTATTTAGACGATCGAAATTTGATAATTGTAGTAGAAGTAAAGACAAGATTAACCACAAAAACACAAGATACTAAGAATAGTGGAATTATCAAGGGAATGAAATGGATTACCGGGTTATGGTTTCAATTAATATTCCTCTTGTTGTCCGATTTAATCAAAGTCAAAGTTATTATCACTACACCTATAGGACGATCACAACGGTATTTTATCCTCCCTCTCGAGATGTATATAAAGTGTAGATTGAAATATCTATGCTAGCATCTCTACTCAACATAAGATACACAACTCCCAAATGCACAAAAGATCATATATCCTAACAAATATTCACAAACCTCTCGATTATGCTAATATTCATGTCAAGTACTCAAGATCTAATATTAAACTCATCTCTCGAATTATGAATCAATATATCAAACATGCTAAATCATTGGCCAAATGATAAAACAAGAATAAGAACAAAGTACTCAAATAGGCTTCAAGACAATAACTTCAATTAAGATTAAAACATTCAACAAGAGTTCGGTTAATCTCTTCCAAAACCCGGAAATCACAAGAAGTTTAGCTACTCATTACAAATAAACAACCCATAGACAAATTGTTCATATTCATGACAAGCTAAAATGAAAGATTAAAGCACAAAGAATGAGAAAACTTAGGGAAATGGATAATCTCTCGATTGATCTTCAATCCTCAAGCTTCGATTCGACCCAATTCTTCCTTGGTTCTTCCTTGATGAAGTTGATGTATTTCTTGTGTTCTTGGGTGTATTCCCTTTCCTTCCTTTTGTTTTTCTTTTACAATTTCTTTAGCCTCAAGGAAAGAATAAACTCAAGCAAATCAATATCATCACTAACTTCATCATCACATTTCATTATTGAATTTATCAAACAATGTTCTAACGAATCTTTTAAATCTTGTTTTATAACTTCCGTTTGATCACATTGTTCGATCATATCAATAAAATGACATGTTTGAGGTTCTTCTTGAAATTTCATTGCTTTATAAATAATAAACAATACTTCATCATCATTTACCCGTAATGTTAACTCTCCTCGTTGCACATCAATTAGAGCTCGTCCCGTTGCTAGAAAAGGTCTTCCAAGAATTGGCATTTCATGATCTTCCTCCATATCCAACACCACAAAGTCCGCCGGAAATATGAATTTATCCACTTTGATCAACACATCTTCAATCACTCATCTTGGGTAGGTGAGTGATCTATCGGCTAATTGCAATGTGATGATGGATGGCGTTATCTCTCCAAGGCCAAGTTTCACGAAAATAGATAACGGCATAAGATTAATGCTAGCATCTAAATCACAAAGAGCTTTATTAAAATAAGAATCACCAATAGTGCAAGGGATAGTGAAACTCCCGGATCTCTTAATTTTCGTGGTAGCTTTTGCAAAATGACGCTACACTCTTCTCGTGAGATTGACCGTCTCGTATGCCTCCAACCTTCTCTTTCTCAACATCACATCCTTCATGAATTTTTCATAATTTGGCATTTGCTCAAGTGCATCGGCAAAAGGAATGTTGATGTGAATTTTCTTGAATATTTCCAAGAACTTGGAAAATTGAGCATCCAACTTTTTCTTGAAACCTCTCGTGGAAAAGGAAGAGAATTTGGTAATACATTATCGAATTGGAAATTGGTTTTACCTCATTTTTCGCACTTTCGATTTCTTATCAATGCTCTCTTCATTGTGGAGTGTTTGAGCTTGCTTCGTTCATTGGTGGCGTGGATAGGCATCTTTGGTTCATCATATTCCGTTCCACTTCTCAACTTAATGGCCTTGCAATGCTCACGTGGGTTCACCTCGGTGTTACTTGGAAACGTATCAACTTTCTCTTTGTGAATTAATAGCCGTGGCCAATTGACCCACATGTGTCCCCAAAGATTTGAGATGACTTTCAATTGTTGTAACCCTTGAACCCAAATTTTCTATGTTAGAATCGGCCTTGTTCATCCTTGCTCTTGTTTCTACAAGGAATGAACTAAGTAATTCTTCCAAAGATGGCTTTTGTTCTCCCACGTGTGTACTCGTAATTGCTTGATTTTAATATCCGGAGGTGGTTGCAACACATTTCTCGTATTGCTATCACGAGAAATTTTCATGATTGCGAAGTCCCTGATGATAATGCGTTGGCAATTGATTCCCTCTATTGTTGAAACCACGATTGTTCACATAATTCGCTTGTTCCGTATCGGGATTCACTAATTCTTGACTTATCTCCATGACTACCTATGGTTGTGGTTTTCCACCCGAATTTAGAGTAGCAATTTGCTTTGACAAGGCGGAAATTTGAGATGCCAATGCGGACATAGTATCAAGTTCAAGAACACCGCGCCTTTTCTTGGCGTAGATCTCTCGAGAAAGGCCATTGATAGCTATTGGCAGCCATTTCTTCTAGTAAAAGCATGGCTTCACTTGGAGTTTTAGCCATCAATGTACCTCCCGCTGAAAGATCTATAATAGTTCTCGAATGCCCATTCATACCATTGTAGAAATATTGAACTTTTTGCCAATCTGCATACCCGTGTTGTGGACACCTCATCAATAATTCTTTGAATCGCTCCCAAGCTTCGTAGAGTGGCTCAAAGTCGAGTTGATGAAATTGAGCAATCTCACTTTTCGATTAAAGTGTCTTACTAGGTGGAAAGAATTTTGCCATGAATTTTTCGGTGAGATCATCCCAACTAGTGATACTTCCAGGTGGGAAGGTTTGAAGCCATTGTCTAGCTTTATCACGAAGTGAAAACGGAAATAACCTCAACCGAATAGCTTCACCGAGAACCCCACCCCATTCATTTTGATAGTGTCACATATCTCGAGAAAAATAGCCGGATGAGCATTCGGTCGTCTACGGCACTTCCCCGAACCGATTCTATTGCACCATGTTTATCGGGGCGGCTTCAATTCAAAATTATTTGCATTGATAGGTTGGCGAACAATGCCCAAAAATTTTGATTCGTGGTTGGTCGAAAATAATCCCGAATGGCCCTCTCCCGGTGGTGCAATAACGGGTAAGCGCTTTTCTCTTCACCATTTCACGCCATTTTTGTGAATTTGATTCTTCGTGCGGCTCTAATCTTTCGGAGTGTTCGTTCAATTTTTCGATCAAATAAGATTAAATTAGCACTTTTATTTCTTCACATCAACAAGAGAACACAAAAATGACAATAACCCTATTTTAACAAAAACCAATCTAAATTAAAGTAAACTACTAAGTAATAATATTAGCGCAAATAAGATGAATTATTCCCCGACAACGCGCCAAAAACTTGTTAGAGATTTTTCTAACAACAAGTCTACGATTGTCAAGTTTTAATATAGAGAAGTAAGGTTGTCGAATCCACAGGGAATAGTTATCGAATTATCGCTAAGTACTATAATATAGTAGTCTAACTTTATTTAGAAATTCAATATTTGGTGGAGTTGATTATACTAAAAATACCAAAAATAGATCAAGAATATGAAACTATCAATGAGTTTATCCAAATGATTAAATGAATTCTATAGGTGTGATGAATCTAGTTATCCTTTATGTTATCAATATGGTTTATCAATCATCAATTAACCATTTATAAGTCAAGATTTCTACAATAATCATTTCCTCTCTCGAAAGTGCCAAATGATTTTAGATTTCAATTGGGAAATCAATGTCTCTATAAAAATCACCAATTGAAATCTCAATAAAAGCTATAAATCTTGATAAATGACTTCAAAGGATTCACAAATCTCTCAATTCTATGAAATCCTAGGTTATGCTATTTCAATGTCATTGTATTCAATTACCTCTCTCAAGTGTCAAATCAAATACACCAAACAATCTAAATTATTGATCAAGTAATTTAGAAGCAATAGATCCAAATAGCACAAATAAATTGATAGATCTAGATTGACAAACCACAATCTCAAAACATAAGTTCAAACATAGATTACATCATCCCTCTAGAATTATAGAGTTTAGCTCATGATTGAAGAAAATGAATCCATAAGAACATAACAATACATCTTACAAGATGGGGAGAAAATAACAAAATAAGAACAAGAGTTGAGGGATCTTCTCTATTTCTAGATGATAAGAGCCTTCAATCTTCTTCTCCAAGCTTGTCCCAAGATGTTTCTATTCTTCTCCCTTGTCTTCTTGTTGTTTTGTTGTCTTCCAAATGGTCCAAGATGCCTGAAATCATGCCCATGTGTCTCTATTTATAACCCCCTCAAGATCCAAGAAAAAGGTAAGCAAGCATAGGAATTTACGCCCGGCTGCTGCGCCCAAAAAATCTCGTCCAAATTACCGCCTGCTGCGGCTAGCCCCGGGCGTTAAGCTGTGCAGCGCCCACACATGCCAACCATTCCGCAATCCCCATCGCAAGGCGCTGACTCCGCCCATCCTTAGGCATAAAATGCGATTTTTTCTTTTTTCAAATGCGATTTCTTCTTTCTTAAACGCGTTTTTCATCGTTTCCTTCATTTCTCGGCTACCAAATCAGTATTGACTCTTCATCGACACTAAATGAAATAAATTGGACTCTAACGACTCTAAAAACACCCAAAAATAAAACCAAATCCTAATCTAACATACTCAATTAATTGGTAAAATACCAACTTAACAAAAATCTATATTTTTTAGTTTATGTAACTTCTATTTCATCCGACTTCAATTGGTAAGAATTTCTCCTTTTAATCTCAATTGGTGAACCCTTGAGAATGTGCTTGTATCTTGTTATTTTGATGAAATTCTTGTATTAGTATGTTGTATATGATGATTGTTGATGGATGAATGTTGTTGTATTGGAATTGGTGATAAGTTTTGGCTTAAACGAATTACAAAGGCGTTATATATCTCTTGTTTTATTCGACGCACGCCAAGTGTTCGACAAAATGTTTCTATGAAAATTCATCACCTATATGATTCTCTTGATTTGAAAAGTCTTATAATGTTATAGAGATCATGTCTTTTCAATCAAATGAGCTTTTGCAAATCAAATGAGCAACTTTTCCATTTTATTTGGAATTTAAGCTTCATTGTACAAAATGCTCGATAAATCGATTAACTTGCGCACTTTGATATGATTGTATGATGTTTTTATCGTGCTAACATTATTTTTGATGATTCCAAAGGGGAGAAACAGGAAAAATGCTCATATGCTCAAAGAAGCTAAAATAAGCTCGAGAAAGAAGCTATAAGTTGTGGCTATTAAAAGCCATAAGTTGTGGATTATACTTAGTCCATTTGTTGTAGTATGGACTCATATTCATGTCTAATGATGTTTTGTTGACAGAGGAGCTTATAAGCTCTTGATACTTAAGCTCAAGTTGTAAAAATGAGCTTTTAGCTTTTGGTTGATTGCTTCTACATTATTTTTGTGCATGTTGATAGGGAAGCTTTTGCAAAAATGTTTTTGAAAATATATACTCCCATCCTTGTGTTTATGTTGCGTGGAATGTTGTCGCCACAACGGATAGTTCTTTTTTAACCGGTAAAATTGTTTTGTTTTCAAAATCGACTTTGGTAAATTGTTTTGGTTTGTAATCATCAAAAAGGGGGAGATTGTTTGATAAATGGTTTTATCTTGATTTTGATGATTTTGTTTGTACACCAAAACAATATTTTTAAATTTTGTCCAAATACTCCTAAATGATTTAAATTGTTTTTTACTAATTTTTCTGAGTATTTCTTCAAGTTTATTTTAGACAAAAATATTGGACATCACTTTTGTTGATTTTGTGTTAATGAGTTTTTACATCAAAACTATGTTTCTAAATGTTGTCCTAATACTCCCGATCGGTCTAAAATATTTTTTTACTATTTTTCGGAGTATTTCTTGAAGTTTATTTTCGATATAAAATTGGACAACACTTTTATTTTGAGGCCAACCTACGCCCTATAGGGCATCCCGTACTGAAAGTTGTGAAAAACAGTAAATAAGCTATTTCTTTGAAAAAATCTTTGGTTGGCCGACCGTCGACCAGGTGGTCAACCGATGGCGTCGATCGTCGACACCCCCACCGACGCACAGGATGTCTTTTCTAAAACAGAATGCTCAACTCCATTTTGGCTTTGGTCGACCTTGGGCACAGGGGTTGACCGGTCGGACCCCCGTCGACCGGCCGCCTTGTTTTAATTTGTGCGATCTAAATTTGAATTTCTATCTCTGCACATGACCGTTCGCCCAGTAATCTTTTACAAACAACATTTGTACCGTTGGACATCCATATCGCCAAAGACTTACTTTATCAAATTTTGTACTATTATTGGGAAATTTATTGTTTAGATTTTGATGAATGCCATGTAAAACTTAGAATAGGAAGTTGGCACCCCATTTTTGTTGTAAACGCATTGTAACAAATAGGGCTGGTCAAGCCGAGTTAAATCAGCTATGCCTAAACATGCAAGAAGACAACCGGAGACTAGAAGGAAGACTCATTGCCAAGACAATTTGAGTATGGCAAAGAAGAGAAGACGGAACTCGATCAAGGTGCGGTGAGTAAAGTATCGGTCAAGTCAACTCAAGATAGCCAAGTCTCAAGTTGAGTGACGAAGAGTCATCCAATGATTGAAACCGACTCTAAGTCACCTGGGAAAACAAGGAAATGCGCGATTAAGTCGAGATAATCGAAAGAGATCCGTTACGTAAATCAAGAGAATTACTTAAACAAGTAATACCTCCATGCTACCTTTCTCGAAGTGCTCGGTCCCGAGGAGCGTGCAGGGAATGAACGAACGGGAAGCACTACACCGTGTCGAACTCGAAAAGTCAAGAACAATTCATACGAGGAAGTGGCAACTCCAAGGACTGCAACAAGACAAGCCAACGACCACAAGTGACTTTCAAAAAATAAGCCTATCTCTTCAACGGGCGATTTTTGAAAGATCACTATAAAAAGGCCGAGGAATGACTCTGAGAGAAGGTTACCTTGATTACCTCGAACCATGAACATTCAAGCTAACATCTAATCAGTAATCAAAATATTCTCAAATCATTCAAGATTAATCCTCAAGCCTACACTACGAAGAAAATCAATCCAACACTCACATGTGAAGGAAAGATAGCTTCAAACAGTTGAAGAGGAAACCTTTGAAGAAAAGGGGTCTACATTCCACGGAGGATTGTAGGAAGGTTCAAGGTCGAACCAAATTCTCGAGTTTTGGAGGGCTTCGTGATCAAATCCAAAGAGCTTGAGCAAGTGAGTTGTAGTAGCAAGGCAGCCGCCCTGTGAAGAAGCCGAGTCGCACGAGAAGCCACCTGCGTGACCAAGGCATCTCCGCACCGAGTCCCAAAGGATCAAGCCACCGGTGTGATCAAGACTTGTATCTGGACTGCTACCACTCATATCTTGATCAATACTTAGTGGATTCCTCCAGAGTTGGAGAAGAGAGGAGTAGAAGAATTACCCCATCTTCGAACCTCTATAAAAACTTATCGTGTCATTTACATTTCAAAGATTTTAATTCTTGCACTTTATCTCTGCTTAATTTTGTTGATAAATTTGCTATCCATTTGATAATCTCTAAGTACTAAACTAAGCATTAAATCTATACCAAAACAAATTTAAGGGTGTTAAGTCTTCCTCAATGAAAACAAACTACAACCGAGCTAAGTCTTTAGTCTTAACAATGAGAGTTATTCTATCAACAAATGACTCGGTCGATCCGTTGAGTGACTAACTCTCTTGATTAACTAAATTAGTCATCCACCAAGGACACAAATTGTGTAAGTATCAACTCAACTTTTAAAAGGACTAAATCGAAAAGTTGGTAAGGTTTATTCAACCCCCTTTCTAAACCTTACACTCACACCCTTGGGACCTACAAGTGGTATCGGAGCGGTTGGTTCATTGAGCCTTCCGCACCGTTTCTTGAACTAGATCTCCAAATTTTTCAAAGTCCGGTTTAGTACTTAAGTTTTGAAACTCCTTTTTAATCATCAAAAGTTATTATCATGGAAGCAAATTTGACACGCATCCCTATGTTCACAATTGAAGAATTTGATGATTGGAAAATTCGTATGCGGGCTCATCTATCAAAGATTACATGATGAGATGTGGATAGTGATAGAGGATGGGCCACTACAAATTTTAAAAGTGAACACAAATTTTAGGAGAGCCGCAATGAGGCGAAGAGGATGTTGCTCCTAGACCAACTATGGTTGAAAAACCAAGAACTCGAATGGACAAATGCTTGATAGAAAAATATATAATCTGGACAATGTGGCCAAGGACATCCTTTACAAAACCTTGACAAAGCCATGCTCAATAAAGTCAAATCATGCGAACGGCTAAAGAAATGCAGGACAAGCTAACATTGATTTGTGAAGGCTCGTGAGCAAAATCAAGGAAAATAAATTATCGGTGGTTGTACAAAAATCGAAATTTCAAGATGATCGCAGAGAGAACCTGGATCAACTGGATGCTCGGTTCACGAAATTACCAACGAGCTATCTGCTCTTGGAAAAGAATATACACGAGAAGAAATGTGTATGAAGATCCTAAAAAGTCTCCCACCGAATGGGAAATGAAGCTCATGGCACTAAGACATTCCATGGACCTATCAAAGACATCCAACCATGAGCTATTCTCGGATCTCAAAGCCTACGAATTTGGTGAGAAGAAAAGACCAGGAAGAGACAGTTGTACCCAAAACAAATTTGCTCTAATTGTTAAGGATGACAAGAGAGTGAGGTCAAAGAAGTCATTGACCCAGAAAAATAGCCGATGGTTAAAAGGTTCAACAAGTTCTTCAATAAGAACTACAAGAGAGGCAAGGGCGAATCCTAAAGAAGACACTCAGCTCCTCCAAGTCAAGGAAGATAGGCCAACCAAGAGAATAGATCATCAAAAAGTCAATATCAAAGGGTGACAATCCAAGAATGGAAAGAGTTGATCAAAAGGTTGAATATCTATGCTTTGAACTGTAGGCAACCGGTCACTATGCCATTGATTGCCCATATCCTGTAGTCAACAAATACATGAATGAAGAAAGAAAAGTCTTGAGAGAAAGAAGACAAGAAACGAAAAAGGCAATGTTGGTCATGAGATCGCCGAGACAATGAAGTCAAGAGACATAGCCGATTGAGTAGTGAAGTCGATCGCTCAAGTGACTCGAAGAAGAAGCCTTGATCTGTCTCGATGGCCAAGGAACAAGACCAACCCGACCAAGAAGATGAGGTACACTCGACTCATCACACTCGGATTCTAGTGATAGTGATCGTGACACACACACTTCATCACCCACTCCATCTTTATGATTCATTAGGCAAAATGATGAAAGATTTTGAACACATTAAATCCTCACACACACTACTAAATGAGGAAAACAACCTACTCAAGAGCCAAAACTCACAAACCGACTAAGGAGCCGAGTACTCTAAGTCAAATAGGCCGATGAGAATAAAAGTTTAAAGACTCGAATCGCAAGCTAATAGCGAAAATAGCTGCCATAGAAAAGAGGGAGAATGACCTCAAAATGTGATTGCCTCATTCACTAAGGCATCTAAGTCATTGTATGATCTTATCATGAGCCAAAGAGAATGTGGAGACAAGGACAAAGCTTAGGATTTAATTCCTCTCGTGCTATGTCAAGCTCCAAAAGTGATTTTGGAAAAAGGATCTTCAAGCAATGAAGTATCTCAAAATCCAAAACTCCAAATGGTGCACACACATTTATTCCAAAGCACAATTACAAGCAAACGGCATTGGTTATAAAGGAAAAGGAAAACACCATTGAGTGTCTTTGAGAGGACGGCCGAGAAGAAATCCAAATGAGTTCCTCAAAAACTCCAAATAGAAAATACTCCGTAAAGAAGAAACAGAGCTACCAAAACCCCGTAAGTTCTATAAAAGAAACACATATGATGGGAATGGTAGAAAATACCCAAGCCAAGCCGATTGGAATGATGTGAACTATCGAAAGACCTATGGAATATAAGCTAAATGTTAAGAAAGGCCATTCCAAAGGAATAAGAGCTTTCATCAAAGACACATATGCACCTAGGCACTACACTCGGAGATATCACAACTACCCAAAGAAGGCAATTGCTAAAACATATGTACAGCATACGACAAAAGAGACAAATCAGTATGAACCTAGAATCCCCAAGCAATTTGCCAAAGTTAATTATGATTATGGCACCGATAGATGACAACCTCTTAGAGTCAAATCATTTGGCTATATGTTGGTTGGATCATCTTACAATACTAACCCCTCAGGACCCGCAAGTATGGGTACCTAAAACTTAATTTCCTTGTTTGCGAGTTCAAGAACAACCGAGTGCGGGAACCTGGTACATGGATAGTGGTCATTCCCGGACATATGACAGAAACAAGAAAAATCTGTCAAAAATTCAAGGAAGTCAAAGGCGCAAAAGTCATATTTGGAGAAATGAAGCTCCGAAAAAATAAAAGGCATTGGATCTATCAAGAAAAATGGACTAGAAGTCACGAGATGTGGCATATGTTGAAGGACTCAACTTCAACTTGCTAAGCATCGACCAACTCGTGACAAGGGTTATAATGTTGGATTTAACATGGGTATATGCCAAATCAAGATCTTGAATCAAATGAAGTTGTGTTGCAAGGATGCGGATAAAAGAACATGTATGTCGTGGATTGGTCAACCGCAACACCAAGCACTCTTTATTAGCAAAGAGCACAAATTGAATCAAGTTGGTCAGGTACAAGAAGCCGAGTCACCCGAATTTCAAAACAATTAACAAGCTTGCGAGAGTAATCTTGTGGAAGGACTTCCAGACTCGAGATACAAGAAGAGAATATATGTGACGCATGTCGAAGGGAAAACAAATCAAATCATCATTCAAAGAAAAGACATGCCCATCTTCAACAAGAATATTGCATCTCGCTACATATGGATCTATTTGGTCCAATTGAACCAGCTAGCATAAGTGGGAAGAAATATACCTTGGTGGTAGTAGATGACTACTCAAGATATACATGGACAATATTCATGTGTAAGAAGAAAGAAACTCTACTGAAACTACCACAAATTGATGAAGAGGATTCAAAATGAGAAGAGCCAAACCATTATCAAAATAAGATCGGGATGAGGAACCGAGTTTGTCAATGGTATAATAACTCGATATTGTATTGAAAATGGCATTGTTCATGAATTATCTCGCAACAAGGACTCCACAAAGCAGAATGGAGTTGCGAGAAGAAGGAATAGAACTCTCAAAGAAGCAAGCGGCAAGGACCATGTTAGTCAAGCAGGTTACCAAAAAGATTTTGGTGAGGCAATCAACACACGACTTGCTACACTCAAAATAGATGCATGATAAACAGACAAAATGACAAAGACTCCTATGAGATTTGGACAGGAGAAAACCAAATGTTGCATATTTCAAAATATTTGGATGTATATGCTTCATCCATAATAATGGCAAAGATAATCTAAAGGCTTTTGATGCTAAAGTTGATGAAGGTATCTTCTTGGGATACTCACCAAAGCAAAGCCTACAGAGTACTCAACAAGAGGACTATGGTTACGGAGAGAATCCATTCATGTGGTGTTCGAAACCAAATGTAAATGGAGAAGACATTGAAGAATCAAATATAAGTTTGAATCAACCAACCATGCGAAGAGTCCCTATCTTTGAAGTGAAGCCGGAATTATAAACTCGAGATGAAGATGAGTTAGCTGAGTCTCAAAAACAATGGAAAATTTGCGGCTAAGTGATTGCGAGATAGCTGATCAAAGCAACACACAACTAGATGATGAATCCACTAACTTACTCCAACTTTGATGTAAGATGGCCGAGAGACCATCCACGAACTTGTCATTGGAGATATAAGAGAAGGTGTCAAAACAAGATCCGAACTCAACAAGAAGCTATGTTCACATGCTTTATCTCACAAATAGAGCCCAAAGATGTGTCACAAGCATTGGATGACACACATTGGATTCAAGCTATGCAAGAAGAGTCAATCGGTTTGAAAGAAACAAAGTATGGGAGTTAGTTCAAAGACCCACCCATCAAAATGTTATTGGCACTAAATGGGTGTTCGAAACAAGATGAACGAGGAAGGTTCGGTGGTAAGAAACAAAGCAAGATTAGTAACCAAAGGATATTGCCAAGAAGAAGGAATCGATTTTGATGAAACATTTGCCCTGTAGCAAGATTGGAAGCTATTAGGATGTTTCTTGCCTATGCGACTCACAAGAATTTTATTGTATATCAAATGGATGTAAAAAGTGCATTCATAAATGGTTTATTGGAAGAAGAAGTGTATGTTGAACAACCTCCAAGATTTGGGCGAGAAGACTCTTGGAGATAAGGTATACAAACTCAAGAAAGCTCAGTATGGATTGAAACAGGCACCCGTGAGCATGGTATGATACTTTGTCACAATTCCTAACCGAGAATGGATTCACAAAAGGAAAAGTAGATAGAACACTTTTGAATTCAAGACAAGAAGAGCATACTTGCTTGTTCAAATATATGTGGATGACATCATTTTTGGATCCACAAACAAAGAGTCAGTGTGTGATAAATTTTCAAACCTCATGCAAAGCAAATTCGAAATGAGCATGATGGGAGAGTTGACATTCTTCCTTGGACTCCAAGTGAAGCAGCTGAAGGATGGAACCTTCATAAGTCAAATAAAATACACCAGAGATTTAATGAAGAAATTTGGTATGGAAGAGAAGTCTTCCAGAAAATACCAATGAATACATCATCAAAATGGACATGGATGCAGATGGCAAGCCTCAGATCAAACAAGATACTGAGCACTTATTGGATCATTGCTTTATCTCACAGAAAACACGGGACAGATAACCTTTGTGTTGTAGGTGTATGCGCAAGATTTCAATGGCTCCAAAAGAAAGCCATATGACTGCACTAAGAGGATCTTGAGATATTTGAAAGGAAGCCAAGAAATTGGCTTATGGTATCCAAAGGAAGGTGGATTCAAGCTAATTGGCTATTCGGACTCGACTATGGTGGATGTAGAGTTGACAGAAAGCACTTCGGCACATGTCAAATGCTTGAAACAAAGCAATTTCTGGTTTAGTAAAAAAGCAAAATTCAATAGCCACCTCTACAACAAGAATACATAGTTGGGCAAATGTTGTGCCCAAGTCCTATGGACGAGACAAAGAAGAGAGACTATGAAATTGAAGAAAAGGAAATTCCAATCATGTGTGATAACACAAGTCAATTGCAATCACTCAAAATCATGTGTTGCACTCAAGAACAAAGCATATCGATGTCGATATCACTTCATAAGAGATCATGTTGAAAAGAAAGACATCACCTTGAATATATTTCAACCGATAAACAGATTATGTGACATATTCATAAAACCATTACGTGAGTCAAGATTTGAAGAACTCAAGCATGAGTTAGGGTTAATTGAGCCGAGTGACACTCGAAGACTCAAAGAAAAGAAATGAAACACAAAAAGGAAAAAAAAGAGTTGAATTATCAAAATCAAGAAATGAATCACCAGATCGGAAAAGACAATATACCGAATTAGTGACAAATGAGTCACCGAGAGAACTGTGACAAGAAGAGTTAAATCGGCTAAGGGATAAGCCGAGTCATTTATGAGCAAAGTGACAAAAACGCAAATGCGTTTTACTAAGCGGGAATGTTTTTAAGAATGACGTCAGCATAATGATGATGTGTACAGGCAAAAGCTGCACACCAAGCTTATGATTGGATATAAATGCTGCCGCATTAAATTCGAGACATTAAATGCTAATCGGCGTGCAAAATCTAAGCCATTGATTTCGATCACATTTAAAAAACCACCCGCACGCCCTTTCGTAAACCATACTTAAACCATTTTCGTCCGCTTCTCTCACATATTACCAAAACTGTTCATTTCTCTCTCAGAAGCAAAGGCAAAACTCTCTCAAAACCCTATCAATCTTCAAATCAACTTCTAAGTTTCTTTCCGTGAAATACTGAAAAATGGCATCGACTTATGATTTCGTCAAGCTAGGGAAGCAAATCCACACTGGGTCTACCGTGGTTTCGAGGTATGGTCAAACAGGGTCCGATGAAGCCCTCATAAAGAAGATTGAAAAGCTCGAAAAGTCCGGGCTAAAACCATTTCTCGACGATGGAGCTCCCGATGACCTATGTGGAAGAGGTCGCTCGCCTACGTGAACGCCGAGATTCACGATGAGGGGATCAAATCCTCCTTTCACGGGAAGGAGTTCATCATCTCTCGCCAAAGATTTGGCGTAACACCGCTCATTACCGGCGGAAGGAGCACCGAAATCAATGAAGTGATGTAGACTTGGCTGCTTTGCTTGGAATGAAGTAGCCAAGACCAACTATGCTTTGATAAGATAGTCTACACAGACCAACAAGAGGCTCTTTGAAGGAGGACTACCACAAACTGTTGGACATAGTTGCCAAATGCATAGACATCAAATTTGGCAGCTTTGGACCAACTATCCAAAGCAAAATTGATCGTCATGGCTGCGATCATTGAAGAAAAGCAAGTAAACTGGGCTGAGTTTGTCTACAGCAGACTCTGCCAGAATGTAGGGAACAAATCCTTCAAGGAGAATGGAGCATTTGGAGGATCCCTGGGATACGGCCTGGTGATTGGCCGGCTGATGGAGGTAAAAGGAGTCCCTCTTCGACATGGAAAGGCGTTCCATGTAAACAAGAGGATGTTCAGATCAAACCTCTCTGGCGCACAGAAGAGAGCCTACGCCAAGAGAGCTGATACAAGTGAGGGGGAATCAGCTGACCCTGAAGATACAGCTGTTTCCTCTCCACCAAAGAAGAAAGCTGCCCCTGCAGCTGCTAAGAGAACTGCTGCCCCTGCAGCAAAGAAAACCAAATCTGCTCCTGCCCCCGCAGCCGAGTCACCTGCCCCCGCAGCCGTGTCTCCTGCCCCAGCAGCAGCGGCTGAGAAGGAATCTCAAATACCTTCTCCGGTCGTCAAAAAGAGGAGAACTGATAAGCCAAGACGGCCAGCTCCTCAGAAGAAAACAAAAAGACGCCCCCCCGCCCCCAAGACTCGAAGACGCTCTCTCCGAACCGTAAATCCTCTCGGTACAAACTAAGAGACGAAGAAGAATCATCAAGCGCTCCGAGCTTGAGAAACCGGGCCGAGTCGCCACTCACCAAACAGATCTCGAGAGACTCGCTGGAGAAGTAGAGTCTCCGAAATTATTGATGAAACGCCTGGTCAGTCTGAAGGCGATCAGCAGAGGCAAATCAAGACCCAACAGTAGTTCGAACAATTGAGACACAAGAAGTAGGAAAGCTAACTACTTTGTTGACAGGATCGTATCCCCTCCCGCAATCATGCGGTGTGATATGGAGCACCATAGCTTGCTACCTTCTATCCCCGAGAATGAGGGACAGCAAGAAAAGCGATAGAGATGATGATGTGATGATCCTATCCCCACCTTATCCGACATCCAAAATCGTCTGCGAAAGTGGAGGAAGTGGAAGTTGAGTCGATCCAGGGAACAGTTCCAACGGCCCGAGTTTATCGAAGAAGAAGAGAATCGATGAATTTTCTTGGAGTGACCATCTGTGGTCCAAGCCCTGGATGAAGAAAAATCGCACGATATCTTGCATCTTCAAGGACAAGGAAAAGGAGAGACAGTGCGAGGAAGCCGAGGCACGTGAGAAGGCCAAGATCTCGCCCTATCACCGCACCACGAACATACACATCCTCTCCTTGACGCGTCTATTCGATGATGAGGATCTGGACCTGTTCTTCGCCACGAGAAGAGTTGCAAATGCAGAAGCAATGCACGAATCCGAGTCCTTCATGAACAAAGAATGATGGAGGGACCAGGAGAGTCCTCCAAAACACAAATTGGAGATAAACCCAATGGGAGTGGTGCGAGATATTGCCACCGTTGTTCTTTGCCACCACTTCCCCACTCGGAAGAAGGAAATAAGGAACTGGCGATGAAACTCAGGTTAGTGGGGACCCCAATGAGCAAACCCCTAATGAAGGTGTCTTACCACCGCCCCTAACGGCTGAACACTCGAGAGAAACAGCCGGGAGTTTGGAGACGAGTGACCCCATTCCAAGTCACTCACCGGTGCGTGCGCCCGAGTGGGGAAACTCCTCCACCGCAGCAAGGTCGGAGGATGCTGCAGATGACTCTACTACGAATCTAGGAGGCGAAGTGGAAAAGGAACAACCACAAAGTACACAACAAGTTGTCATCAACGAAGCTCGAGGCATGATTGAGATCTGTCTCACCGAGGTGCCAACCGCTCCGAAGGCTAATGACGCTGCGATGCGAAGAGAGGCACAGGAACAGCCACGGGAGTTAACACTGGGCGATGAAAGTGCAATCCATGGGGTTGAGACTCCAATGGATGCCACTGCGCAGAAGACCCTAAGACACCGACACTCGAAAGGGATGACAAGTGCCTCGCCGCATGGAGACTGCAGGAGGTTATGAAGGCCAACGAGAGGTTGAGACTTCCCGGGTAACGGGTCGGGCGGCGAACATCCCTCCCGCTATCATTGATCCATCCGAAAAGGAGATAAGCGCTTCACGATTCCCAGGATAATCCCGATGTAACCTTTCTCGGGATCGGAAGAAGACGATGAAGCCGAGTCATCCCCTCGGGATCGATCCAAAAGACTCACCGAGGATGTTCCAACCACGAGCAAGTCGACCTCAAGACTACTCGTCAAACTTTCAATTTTGATGATGAGCCACCCATGGAAATCTCATCATCGTCCGATGATGCTTCGATAAGGCCGAGGACCAGTCCAACTCAATGGAGAAACCAATCGAGACCGAGGCCAAGCCGTTGGGACACAGGCTCAAGCTCAAGGCTGAGTCAACTTCCCAACGGACCCCAAACAGTCCATCACAAGCGAGCTCCCAAGTCTGCAGCGATTTCCGACTCCCACAAGGAACTTCACGCGCACCTCTCATTATTGAACAAATCCCGCTTGCCCGTGATGATTTCTTTGTAGAATCATTTCCCTTCTCTCTCGGAGGTACCCGACCTCCCCGAAGAGTCGAAAAAGAGATCTCGCGCTTCCTTACGACTGATCCTGTCATTCCATCGATACCATCATTCCAAATGACTATGATTTTGACGTTGCTTGGCCGTCACCGCAATGAGGGGAACAAATTAAGTTCGGGAGGTGTTCAAAACATTATTTGCTCAAATTGAACGGATGGAGAGGCACCAGGCCTCGATGGACATGAGACTGGATAACAGAGATGCCAACCTTACTGCACGACTTGAGAGGCATAATAGTCGAATCGGGGAGTGGTGGCAACAAAGAAGAAACAATGCGTGTGGAACAAGCTAGATATTTGAAACATTGTTCAACAAGTCGTTGGTCCGGGCGAGCCGAGAATGCCGATGCAAAGACGCAATCGAGAGAACACATAGAGCACATGCATGAATCTCACACCGTTGAGATAAAGGCTGCTGCGTGAGCAAAATAAGAATGAGCTCCTGCGTATGGAAGAAAACATGGATCGAAAATTCACCTTCTCATGGCCGAGATGAAGTTGCTTAAAGTCAATCCAACACTACTGCGTTCGAGTTTCGTGCGGCAAGATACTCCGCAGCTGACTCGACTTTCTCGCTTGCTAGTATGTTTCCAGCGTTCCTCTCCTTTGATGATGCCAAAAAGGGGGAAGAGGAATACCTTAAAGCAATGAAGAGATCCGCGTTGAGAAGGAGGGAGCGATTGTAAAGGGAAAGACAATGAGGAGGTCTCAAGAGCAAAGAAATGAAAGCCTGTTGAGGGGAAGGATCGGGAGATGTCACCCTAATGATTGCACAAACCCCCAACAAGGTCTTGTCACAAATATTATCAAAGCAAAGAAACTCCAAGTGACTCGCCACTCCAACACTCTGTTGTGTCTATGGTCGAAAAGAGAAAGACAAATGAAGCGAAGGGGAGGAAGTGGAAGGAATGATGAATGCCCGAGTTATGGATATCTTGAAACAACATGGAGGCATTCCAAAGAGAGAGACACTTATGCCATCTCGGATGCCGAATCGAGCCAAGATCGGTTGATGAATTTAAAACGCTTCGCATCCAAAGGATACTTCGCAAACATGTCCATGGCTCAAGCCTGGACTTGTCTTGGGAAAAGAGTCTCATGTTATGTGAAGAAGCCGACAGGCGGCGGACTACCTACAATCACTCTGCTGGTCACTCACTCCGTCACTCACTCAATTGGGAAGAAGAAGACCCGGTGCTGATACATGCCCGGAGGAAGAGGTAGAGGAAGAAGCGTTGGTGGAGGAAGAGGTTTCGGACCTAGGCCTCGCCAAAAACATTGAGTACATAGATCCGGCAAGAAAAGAGGGATCTCTTGGGTGGTTTTGATGAAGTAGCCAATCTGCAAGTGGCTAAGAACAATCTTTGAGTATGTGAAAAGAATTGAAGAAAAAATAAAAGACAAACTCAGCTATGGGAGGAAAGACAAGAGAGACTAAGAAGAGATGAAGCCGCCCTAAGGCATATGAAAAGAAGAAGAAGGCCAAGATGAGAAAAAGAGAAGATGACAAGAATCAAGAAAATGAAAGAAGGAGGCAGCGAAGGAGATGAAGTGTTGATGTCCACCCCTTCATGTATTTTACTATGTAAATACATACTATGTAAGTCTTCTGTAATAAATCTGTAAAATTCTCTATTTTTGCGTAGACATAGATGTTTGCTCTGATACACCTTGTAAACAGTTGTGTAAAGGACAAGAATGTTATGATCAATAAAAGGATTGATTCTACGCATACATTCTCTGTAAATACACTATATGTATGTATCTATGCTATTTACATTTTGAATGTTTTAAGTTTTGGCATCATCAAAAAGGGGGAAATTGTTGGGAAATTTATTGTTTAGATTTTGATGAATGCCATGTAAAACTTAGAATAGGAAGTTGGCACCCCATTTTTGTTGTAAACTGCATTGTAACAAATAGGGCTGGTCAAGCTGAGTTAAGTCAGCTATGCCTAAACATGCAAGAAGACAACTGGAGACTAGAAGGAAGACTCAACAAGACAAATTTGTATGGCAAAAGAAGAGAAGACGGAACTCGATGAAGGTGCAATGAGATGCACTGAGTAAAGTATCGGTCAAGTCAACTCAAGATAGCCAAGTCTCAAGTTGAAGTGACAGAAGAGTCATCCAATGATTGAAAGCTGACTCTAAGTCACCTGGGAAAACAAGGAAATGCGGTCAAGTCGAGATAATCGAAGAGATCCGTTGCAAAATCAAGAGAATTACTTAAACAAGTAATACCTCCATGCTACCTTTCTCGAAGTGCTCGGTCCCGGGAAGCGTGCAAGGGAATGAACGAATGGGAAGCACTACACCGTGTCGAACTCGAAAAGTCAAGAACAATTCATACGAGTGGCAACTCCAAGGATCGCAACAAGACAAGCCAACGACCACAAGTGACTTTCAAAAAATAAGCCTATCTCTTCAACGGGCGATTTTTGAAAGATCACTATAAAAGGCGAGGAATGACTGAGAGAAGGTTACCTTGATTACACGAACCACGAACATTCAAGCTAACATCTCGAACTGTAATCAAAATATTCTCAAATCATTCAAGATTAATCCTCAAGCCTACACTACGAAGAAAATCAATCTAACACTCACCGTGAAGGAAAGATAGCTTCAATCAAGTTGAAGAGGAAACCTTTGAAGAAAAGGGGTCTACATTCCACGGAGGATTGTAGGAAGGTTCAAGGTCGAACCGAGTCTCAAGTTTTTGGAGGGCTTCGTGATCAAATCCAGAGAGCTTGAGCAAGTGAGTCAGAAGTAGCAAGCGCAGCCGCCCCGTGAAGAAGGCGAGTCGCACGAGAAGCCACTGCGTGACCAAGGCATCTCCGGATCGAGTACCAAAGGATCAAGTCACCAGTGTGATCAAGACTTGTATCGGACCGTTACCACTCGTATACCGATCAATACTTAGTGGATTCCTCCGGGAGTTGGAGAAGAGAGGAGTACAAGAATTACCCCATCTTCGAACCTCTATAAAAACTTATCGTGTCATTTACATTTCAAAGATTTTAATTCTTGCACTTTATCCTGTTTAATTCTGTGATAAATTTGCTATCCATTTGATAATCTCTAAGTACTAAACCAAGCATTAAATCTATACCAAAACAAATTTAAGGGTGTTAAGTCTTCCAAGAAGACAAACTACATAAATGAGCTAAGTCTTTAGTCTTAACAAATGAGTTATTCTATCAACAACTCGGTCAGTCTGTTGAGTGACTAACTCTCTTGATTAACTAAATTAGTCATCCACCAAGGATACAAATGTGTAGTATCAACTCAAACTTTTAAAAGGACTAAATCGAAAAGTTGGTAAGGTTTATTCAACCCCCTTCTAAACCTTACACTCACACCCCTTGGGACCTACAACTATATTTCTACATCTTGTGATCTTCTTTTTGTAGACAAAAGTGAAGATGAAGGAGCCTATGTTGGAGATCCAATCTTGAAGACCTCCTATAAATAGAGGATGATTTGAAGACACAAGACATAACAATTGAGATACAACACAACAAGATACATTCAAGCAAACACATTAGCTCTTCATTGTTATCATTCTTGTTGTAATTTGCCTTAGCTTATCACTTTCACATCTTGAGGTCTAGGCTTTCATTTCTTGATTACACTTGCACTCAAATTGTAATATTCATTATTGAGTTGTAATCGTGATTTTGGTCATCATTCAACACAAGACATCCTTGTGAGTATTCTTGTGGAAAGAATACACTTGGGTGATCTAGGTGATAGGTGTTTCAAGAGTGTGGTGCTCTTGAAGTGTTTGAAGAATTTGGTGTTCTTCAAGATTGAAGATTGTGGTGATCTTCACAAGGTCTTTTTGAAGGAAGATTGTGGTAATCTTCAAGAGAGATTGTGGTAATCTTCAAGGTGTTGTTGAAGAAGAGTGTGGTGCTCTTCAAGGTGATGTTGTAAGGTGTTGTATTAATTTTGGTAATTAATAAAATCTTTTTCTTTTTGAAATCCATCCCGATATCTTTGGGGTGGTAGAGGATTAGGCCCTGGTGGGTTGAACCTCTATAAATCGACGCGTGTTGTTTACTTCCCGCACTTTATTATTGTATTGGCTTGTTTGATTCGAAAAAGAGGTCTAAATCGAGAAAATGGAGATAATCTATTCACCCCCCTCTAGATTATGGTAGCCGCTTGGACTTACATATGAGGTGGATGTGTTTTGACATAGGTGTGATGATCGAATGAATAATAGCCTTGATGCTTATTGTAAGTCCAAGCGGCTACGATAATCTAGAGGGGGTGAATAGATTATCTCCATCTTTTCGATTTCGCCCTCTTTTTATAACCGAATGCTCAAACACAATAATAAAGGTGTGGAATGTAAACAACACACGTCGATTTAAAGAGGTTCAACCCACCTAGGGCCTAATCCTCTACCACCCCAAGATATCCGTGATGGATTTCAAAGAAAAAGAATTTTATTAATTACCAAAATTAATACAAATTCAACTTACAACACCTTGAAGAGCACCACACTCTTCTTCAACAACACATTTGGAGATTACCACAATCTCCCTTTGAAGATCACCACAATCTTCCTTCAACGACACCTTGTGAAGATTACCACAATCTTCAACCTTGAAGAATACCAAATTCTTCAACACCTCAATAAGAAGATCACCACAATCTTCTTTATCACCTAGATCATCCAAGTGTGTTCTTACCACAAGAACACTCACAAGGATATCTTGTGTTGAATGATAACCAAAAATCAAGATTACAACTCAATAATGAATAATACAATTTGAGTGCAAAGTGTAATCAAGAATAGCCTAGACCTCAAGGATGTGAAAGTGATAAGCTAAGCAAATTTACAACAAGAATAACAATGAAAGACCAAGTATTTGCTTGAAGTGTATCTTGTTGTGTTGTATCTCAATTGTTGTATTGGTTGCTCCAAAACTTCCTCTATTTATAGGAGATGATTGATCAAGCATAGGCTCTCTCGGGGATTGAAAATCTACAGAAAAATACAATTAAAAACAAGAATATAGTCATTAGAAATCAATCCCACAATTTAAGGAAATGTGTCTCAAAACGGTCATATTTTTTTGTCATACGTGCAGGCGGCCGCGGCCGCACGAAATAAGAGATTTGAAGAACACTTTGGAAATTACAACAGGCGGCCGGCGACATAGGCTTCGACCAGGTCCGACCCTGCCTCAACCGTCCACCTTAATGAAAAACCGAAGAAGATTTGTTCTGCTTTCAAAACGAAACATGCAGTGTCCTGGCCCACTGGGGACACGGCCGATCGACTGGCCGGCGACGCGTCCAGCGGCCGGCCGACCGCCGATTTTACTTCCGTCTCATTTTTTTCAAAATCATCTTGATGTACGGGTTGCCCTATGGGTGACCGGTTTATCGACCACGAGACATTTAAATGTTGTCCAATTTTTGTTGAAAATAAAACTCAAGAAATACTCCGAAAAATTAGTAAAAATATTTTGAACAAATCGGAAGTATTTAGACAACATTTAGAACCTTGTTTTGAAGTAAAAACTTATCATTTGAAGTGTTGTCCAATTTTGTCGAAACTAAACTAGAAGGAATACTCCTAAAAATATTAAAACCATTTTAAATCATTTAGGAGTATTTGGACAACCTTTTAAAAATATTGTTTTGGTGATAAAATAAAATCATCAAAATTAAGATAAAAACATGTATCAAACAATCTCCCTTTTTGATGATTACAAACCAAAACAATTTTTACACAAAATAGGAGAACAATTTTAGAACCGATTTTCCTAAGTAAAAACATTTGACCGTTTGGAAGCAACCAAAATTTCCAAAATATAAAAGCAACCAAGTAGGGAGTAAATATATTCACCAATAAGCATAAGCTCCCCTATCAACAAGCATATCAAGAATAATGTAAAAGCAATTATCCATAAGCTAAAAGCTTTAGCTTTTAGCTTTGTTCAAGAGCTTATAAGCTCCCCACACAAAACATCATTAAATACTTGTATAAGTCCATCAAGCAATAATTGGACTAAAAATGAATCATAACTTTATGGCTTTTATGAGCCATAGCTTATAGCTTTTATAACAAGCTTTTATTAGCTTCTTGGAGCTAATGCGCCAATTTCCTATTTCTCCTCCTTTGAAATCATCAAAAAGAATGTTAGGATGATAGAAGCATCATATAATGTCATCAAAGTGCACGAAAAGGGACGGTTTATCAACCGTTGAGCAATTTAAGCTTAAAAACTCCAGAAAAAAATTGGAGAAATATATCATAAGAAATCCATAAGCTCATTTGTTAGCCAAAAACATGATCTCAAAAGGATTTTAAGACATTAGGAAGCAAGAGAATCATGTAGAAGTTGAAATATTCATTGCGACATTTCAACGAACACTATGTGAGCGTGAAAAATAAAAGAGGTTGTATATAACCTTTGTAAATGGTTCAAACCAAAAGATTTCCATATCATCATCAATCATCCTCATTTCAAAGCTCAACAATATCGTATGCAAAATATGCAACATTAGTCCATCAAATAAGAGGCTCAAACAAGGTAGATTCTCAAGGGTTCAACCCAATTGAGATAATATAAGCTAAGAAGGATCAAGGCATTACAAATGCCAAAAATTAGAGCATCCATCGAGTAATATAAGTCATGTCTTAAACAATACATGTATGATATATCAAATGTCCCAACATATCCAACTAAGATAATGATCAAAGCATTAAAAGAAGCACTTTTACCATCAAGACTTCATACCAATTATCAAACAATGCTAAATTAGAGTATTTTTACCATCAAATACTCCACCAATACCATGATCACCCACAAGTCATTATCAACTTGTAATTTTCACCCTTTCAAGAAGACAAGCAAATTTTATTAGTACGAAAGAGTTTTACAAAGGTTAATAAGAATACAAAGCAACATGAATGAAAATGCTAGCGTCTTTTTAGTCTCATTTAACCTATAATAATAAGAAAAGGAAAAGACTTATTATATATATACGAAATACTGTAACCCATCATAAAAAAAAATGAGTATTTTTGGAAATACTCGCAAAGAGGGATGTACTTTTTTTTCTGTTTTAATTTTAAGAAAGGGAAAATCCTATGGATCGTTGTACATTTCAATTTGAATTAGGGATTCCGTGTACAACTCTAAGTGGCTCTTAACTACATACCCGATCATATATGCATTATCTTTATGTATTACAATAAATAAAAAAGGAGGTGGTAAAATTTTTCGCAAACCTCTCGAGATGAAGAGTCTTTTTTGTGCAATTCCAAATATGAAGTAAGTCTCCTTATTTTAGTGGTGAAACTGAATACTTGAAATTCAACAGCACCACTTTGTTTTCTTCGTTTTCTTTTTTGAGAAATAACCGAAATGAATGAATTTTTACCATAAAAATTTCCTTTCCTTTTTACGATATGGATTTTACCGATCGAATAATAATGCCATTAATTTGAATGTGGTATATACAATAATATGATCCAAATTTCTTTATGAACTCCCAATTTTACTAAAATCAACGAATCCAATTTCAAATTTGATTCATTGATTTAGATAGGATAAAATAAGAGGTTGGTACATTTTCGTATAAAAGAATTTGACTTGAGACTTAAAATGAAGAAGGTTCTTTGATTCATTTCGAGATCTAATTGAGATATTAATGAAATGTGAGACAAGACATGTGATCCGTGTATTTGTATTTGTTTGCTTTCATATACCCTATATTATAATAGGGTATAGGATATATAGAAAAAGTGTATTATCCACAAATTTTCAATCGTGATACTGATGTATCCTTAACATATCAAACGATTGCCATTATTGGTATCAAACCAATAACGATTCATACAAGCTAAATCTTCTAATCGGTAATTGGGCCAAAGAAAGAGCTTGAATTTCATTAATTGATTTTCCTCTCTATCAAGATGGTTATTGTCATGTGAAACTTTGTCATTGCTTTTTTTCACGTTCTTTTCATTCAAAAATACTAGATTTCTATCTATATCATTTCGATTCTTTGAATTGAAACAAATTAAAATTCTGAATTTTCTCCGATGTCTAAACGATAAAATATTTTCAGAACAAGCAAATCAAAACGATTTTTGTTTCTATTTCGATTAGTCTTTGATATGGTGAAATAGCTTCATCCAAATTATTCTTAGAAACATATCTTTGCTCTTGGTATTTTTGATTAGTTTGATGCTTACTCTTATGAACCAACGAAATACCGATGGTTTGATACATAATAAATTGTCCATCTTTTTTTCCAAACAGACGAATGGGTTCTATAATCAATACTCCTTTTTTCATCAATTCCGTAAGAGTTAAATTCTTCCAATCAAAGATTATATCCAAACTCATTTCTCTCTTTTGAAGCGAGGATATAGTAATTTTTCTTGGATCTACCGATCTAGCAGGAGACAATATACCTTGATATTATTGATCATTCTTTGATTCAAAGTATCGTCCCATCTCAATTGAAAAAGCAAATAACGTTTGAGGAAGAAATCTAGTTACTCGCTCTTCCGTCTTGCTTTTGTATTGTTTTTCTTTTTCCTTTTTTCATCTTTGATCTTGCATTACTTTCTTCAATATCTTTTTGTTGTGAGAGAACGGATCCAAGATCTCCTCGACTTAATGGTTCTTTTTCTTCGATTTCGATGCTTTTTATTCGATGCTATCAAAAACTTCTCTTTTCATTGATCTTTTTATTTTCATTTTGATTTTCACTACTATTTTCATTTCTATTCAAATTTAAAAGTAATTTGCTTGGTATAAACCAAGGTTTCGTTTTATATGCATTATAAAGTAATACAAATTGCGGGAAGAACCAATGTTCCAGTTTGATATGGACGCTTTAGCATTTTTTCATTCATTCCTATCCAATCAAAAATCCTTTGTGGGAGTTTGGTAGATTTATTTCTGAATCCTAAGATAAAAAGATCTTTTTTAGAATTTTTTGAGAATTATTAGTACGAATTTCCGTATTTTGATTCCTATTGGTATCGATCATGATCCAGCCTCAATATCTACTTTTTTCTAAGATCAAAATTGAGAATTTTCCAATCAAAATATTTTCTATCACCATTTTTTCCATATATAGAATATCCACCCTTCTAGATAATTATTAATAGGGATGCTTCTCAAAGATAGAAAAAAAGGTCTCTTTATCATATACGGCTTTGCGAGAGTGTATCACTTTGGGAATTCCAACAATTTGTTTAATCGATACAAATTGTGACCACGATCTTGCGATATTTCGATTCCTGGCGAATGATGACGCTATATCCTCAATCCGCTTAATTCTTAACAAATTAGTATTCGCAATTTGTGAGGTCGTTTAGCTATATAAGAAATCTTTGATTAATAATAAGATAAATTACTTTTACTTCAAAATTCGATAGTTTTATGGAATCGGTTATTATTTATGAATTTTTAAAAATAGATAAAAATAACTCGAGGATATTATGTGATTAGTTTAGTATTCAAAATATTAGTTGGTATTGAAAATATCCGATTCAAGCCTAGAAATTGATCACGATCCAATTTGAGTACCTCTACAAGATAGACCTCAACGTAAAAACTCAAGAGTAACGTGAGAAGTGATTGAGTTCATGAGTTCCTCATATAAAATTATTGACTCTAGAGATATAGTAATATGGAGAAGACAAAATTGTTTCAAGCACCGACAGAACCTAAGCGCCCCTTCTTTCAAAGAGAGGAGGACGGGTTATTCACATTTCATTTGATGGTCGAGGCGAATTGAAAGCTAAGCGTGGGAATTCTAAAGATTCCCCGGGAAAATAGAGATGTCTCCTACGTTACCCATAACATAATATGTGGAAGTATCGACGTAATTTCATAGAGTCATTCTGGCCTCAATGCTACATGAAGAACATAATCCGGATGATGGAACGGAAGACCTAGGATGTGAAGATCATACCATGAGTGATTCGGCATTTGGATTCATATAGATATCCACCCATGTGGTACTTCATTGTACCATATATATAAGATCCATCTCAGATAGATATCATCATCTACATCCGTAAAGCCGTATACTTTGGAAGAAGCATGCGATTTGGGAAGGGGTTTTGATTGATCAAAAAGAGGAATCTACTTCAACCGATATGCCCTTAGGCACGGCCATACATAACATAGAAATCACACTTTCGGAAAGGGTGGACAATTAGTTAGAGCAAATTAGTGGTCTTTAGTGAAACGATTGCAAAAGAGGGGAAATCGGCGGAAGATCCGGAATTTGAAACTTTCTACACCAAAATATTCTATTAAACGGGTATTCGTGCTTGGATGGCGGCTCAAGATCACCTCATGAAAACCTTATATTCACCGAGGAGGTTCTACCACGTGGAAACGCTCTTTAATGGAACTTTAGTCAGTAGGGCGTCGTGACCAAGAAACCACCGGTTTTGCTTGGTGGGCGGAAAATGCCCGACTTATTAATTTATCTGGTAAACTACTAGGAGCTCATGTAGCCCATGCCGGATTAATCGTATTCTGGGCCGGAGCAATGAACCTTTATTTGAAGTGGCTCATTTCGTACTGCAGGCTTTATGTATGAACAAGGATTAATTTTGTGGGGACATCATTCCTCATCCGAGAGAGAAGCAAGTTCCGAATGAGATCTTTGATGAATTTCTTCAACTTGCCGATAGACTTTTGCATTTTGGAGGTCTTTTGCTCCAAAGCCTCATACCTTGTTTCATGAAAAGCCCTCATCTCATCAAATTCGGCTTGGGTATACCTCCTAGGGTTGAGCACCCAGATTACCCTCCGGATTGCTCGGTTCACCTTCCTCCGCCAATCTTGCGGCCTCGGCGTCATCAAAGTAGTCATTTGGATCGGGGAATCTTAACCTCTTCCTCTAGCCATTTTAGTTGGTCGGATGTCCATATTCTCGCGCATCGTGACTATTTGGGAGATGTTATCAACGCGTCAAAGTCATTTTGAAATACCTCGAGTTACACTCGGCGAAGGTAGTCCCGATTGAATAAGAAGTTTACAAATCCAATTTCCCATAACCAACTTCTTATTACCTTGAGTGATGGACTCAATTAGACATTGAATAAGTATGGCTCCAAAGTTAAGTGGTTCCCTCCTAGCAATCTTATAAGTCAAAAAGTAATCCATGTTGCTAGGCATCTTTCCCGACTTACCACAAATGCAATATGCGACAATGACCGATAAAAAATACGATGCTCAAGTGTCATTGCCAACAATGAATACTTTGGCCAAACTCCCAAATACGTCTTAACTTCTTTCATTGACACCCCCAACATTTCATCATTCCAAGTCCCACAAGAGAAATAGTCCCAACCTCCTTCTCTAACATGTAAAAGCCGGCAAATATCATTGGGAGACCATCTAAAATGATGACCCCTTATAAGCGAATTTACGCAATCGGCTTTCTCTCATTATCATATTGCACCCACATATTAGCATAAAAATGTTGGATAATATCATCATCATACAAAACATAAGCATGCTCCCATAAATACATCCAACCTTGCTCCTCAAAAATCCTCTAATGGTTGGATATTCATTTGTAAATGAACTAAAACGACACATTTTAGTCCGAGCAATCGATTTTCCTCCCATCCCGAATCCTCATAGTACCATTCCGCATACTTATTGATGAAATTAAGAACATTGTGGGAATTAGGAGCTTGAGGAATAAAAGATTTTTTACCTTTCGCCCAACGACAATTTTGGAGCGAAATTGTTCCGCTGCTCGGGCAATTTGGGCCCGAGAGAGAACGGGATTTTGAACATCATCACCTTCTTGAGCTACGTTTCTCTGGGCGCTCGGATATCCCTTTGTGCGGCTTCTTCTTGCCGATTTCTCGACGAACCCTCTCCGCCCCTCCTACGCTTGGAGATGGGATTTCGACCGTGTGGAATTCTTTGGGGGAGCCATATATGTAAGATTCTTGTGAAAATAAGAAGATTAGCAACAAGAGTCGTGAAAATGATGAAGAATTGAAGATTATAGGAGAAAGGGGAAGATTTTCGCCATTGTCGGTTTTGGAAATTTCTTCGTCTGTTTTAAGAAGAAGACATGACAGTTTTATGTTGAGAAATTGCCCCGGGCGACGGCCGAGGTAGGGTGCGGCCGACGCGTGCGATGACCGGCCGCCCTTGACCGGCCCCAAAGGCAATTTTTCGTTCCCAACTTTCAAAAATTCGATTTTTCACCCCAAAAGTTTTAAAACTTTGCAAAAAGATAATCTTGGATCAAGTCCAACAAATATGGGTTTCGGAAAACATATATTCGAAAAAAATCGAGACTTAAACAAGTAGTGCCCTTTTAAGAGAATATTTGCAAAATCATTTAGGGGGCACTTAAGGGGTTAAAATGAAATATCTTGAAAGATATATGCATAAGCATAATATCGAGTTCTAAGAAAAATACGAGTGAACGTGCCTCGATAGTTTAAGAAACTTGATGACGAAATAGCCAATGAGTATGAGATATAAATATTCTACACAATTTTTAAATAAAATTTGCACAAAGACACAAGTGTAGGCAAGTGATAGGAGATATCAAAAACTTATGCTACACAAGTACAAAAGAGATAATAAACCACATAGGTCTAATTAAATGCACAAGAGTTTTAGAAATAACATGCAAGGTCTTCTTTTAAACATTTTGAAACTCACAAAAATATTAAAGACCTAAATTAAAAAATAATTGCATGAAAACTCATTTTGCAATAGACATAAATAAAAACATGCATAGAATTAAAATAAAATGCATATAAATGGGGAGATACGGTTTACCAGTTACGCCGTTTCCATGGGTTGTGTCTTTCCCATTGTTGATGATATCTTCCCTTTGAGAAGTCACTTTGTTGATGATGACTTCTTAGATTGCTCCATTTCCAAGGTTTGTTACCTTCCCATTGTTGATGGTCTCTTCTTCTTTGATGAAGTCTTTGCCATTTCCAAGGATTGTGTTCTTCCCTATTTTGATTATATCCTCTTCTTGGAAATTGGCTTTGTCGAAAATAGTTTCTCCTTCTTTGATCAAATGAAACGGTCATTTGATGTCTTCTTGGCGGTATGAATTTTCTTCGATCATTATTTTGCCGGGTACCTAATAACACATTATTTTGTGGTACCCTTAAGTGTTTTGGGTCCTTTAGATTAGTCTTGAGACTTTTAGGTCTCCAACAATAATTAGAGCTATTTCTAACCCTACAAGTATTTACCGTATGACCCTTTTTACCGCAATAAAAGCATGTAATAATTCTAGGAGCATAATGACCAACGTGCATAGTGACTTGATCCTTATTCATATGATTAACAACATTAGGCTTATGATCAAGTCCTTTATCACAATTATGAACATCAACAATTTTGGACATTTTATTGGTACTCAAGTTTGATTTTAATATATCCTTTTTCATGCAATCAATATTCTCAACAAGAGTACTATTTTCTTTCTCAAGATTTCTCACTTTATCAAGTGTGGTGGTGTGAGCACATGATAGTGATTCATAGGAAGTAAATAAACCATCCTTATCATTTTTCAAAACGATGAATTCCTTTTTCAATTTTTTGTATTTAACAAGTAAGTCTTGGAATTCATTTTGTAATTCATCAAAATCATTTTGTAAATCATTATAATCATTTTGAATGACAATATCATAGGAAGTAGAGGTTTAAGACATACCTCGTTTTCTTCTTCGATACCCATAAAACAATATTCAACTTCTTCGTAATTGGAAGTTGTAAGAGGTTGTTCCTTAGATTTGAACTTGTATCCCTTTGAGAAGTAGATGCTTTTGTTTGACTCCTTTCATTTGCAAATACTCCATAGATGGCTTTTAATTTTTGCCATACTTCATGTGCCGACTTTATTCCTACAATATGTTCATATTCTAAATTAGTAAATGAACAATACAAAATATTGAGAGCTTTACCGTTTAAGGAGATGATTTTCTTCTTTCATCATTGAGCCTTTTGAATCCTTTTGAGGTGTGTGGTATATCTTTCATCGGAATGGATTCTCCATTAATGACGGTGTTCCAAATATCGAACCCGCAACCTTGTAGATAGCATTCCATTCTTTCTTTCCAAAAATTAAAATTTTTGGAATCAAGTAGTGGTGGATTGGTGGTGGAGGTGCTTGGATAGATGAGCTTCGTTCAGAGCGACGATCATTTCTCTTCACTCGCGATGTGAAACGAGCTTGCCAAAGAGTTTGGCTCGATACCACTTGTAAGTCAAGCGGCTACGATAATCTAGAGGGGGTGAATAGATTATCTCCATCTTTTTGATTTCGCTCTCTTTTTATAACCGAATGCTCAAACACAATAATAAAGGTGCGGAATGTAAACAACACACGTCGATTTAAAGAGGTTCAACCCACCTAGGGCCTAATCCTCTACCACCCCAAAGATATCCGGATGGATTTCAAAGAAAAAGAATTTTATTAATTACCAAAATTAATACAAATTCAACTTACAACACCTTGAAGAGCACCACACTCTTCTTCAACAACACCTTTGGAGATTACCACAATCTCTCTTTGAAGATCACCACAATCTTCCTTCAACGACACCTTGTGAAGATTACCACAATCTTCAACCTTGAAGATATCAAATGCTTCAACACCTTAATAAAAAGATCACCACAATCTTCTTGCACCTATCACCTAGATCATCCAAGTGTGTTCTTACCACAAGAACACTCACAAGGATATCTTGTGTTGAATGATAACCAAAAATCAAGATTACAACTCAATAATGAATAATACAATTTGAGTGCAAAGTGTAATCAAGAATAGCCTAGACCTCGAGGATGTGAAAGTGATAAGCTAGGCAAATTTACAACAAGAATAACAATGAAAGACCAAGTATTTGCTTGAAGTGTATCTTGTTGTGTTGTATCTTAATTGTTGTATTGGTTGCTCCAAAACTTCCTCTATTTATAGGAGATGATTGATCAAGCATAGGCTCCTCTTGGGGATTGAAAATCTACAGAAAAATACAATTAAAAACAAGAATATAGTCATTAGATATCAATCCCACAATTTAAGGAAATGTGTCTCATTGTCAAACGGTCATATTTTTTTGTCAATACATGCAGGCACCGGCCGCACGAAATAAGAGATTTGAAGAACACTTTGGAAATTACAACAGGCGGCCAATTCGACATAGGCTTCGGCCGTCGACCCTGTCTCAACCGGTCCACCTTAATGAAAAACCGAAGAAGATTTGTTCTGTTTCAAAATGAAACATGCAGTACCGTCGACCCTGGGCGACCAATCAACCGACCGGCCGACGCCCAGGGCGTCCGGGCCGACCGCTGATTTTACTTCCATCTCATTTTCTGTTTCAAAATCATCTTCGTGCACGGGTTGCCCTATAGGGCGACATTAATGGCCGACAACTTTAAAAATGTTGTCCAATTTTTGTTGAAAATAAAACTCAAGAAATACTCCGAAAAATTAGTAAAAACATTTTGAACAAATCGGAGTATTTAGACAACATTTAGGAACCTTGTTTTGAAGTAAAAACTTATCATTTGAAGTGTTGTCCAATTTTGTCGAAACTAAACTAGAAGGAATACTCCGGAAAATATTAAAACCATTTTAAATCATTTAGGAGTATTTGGACAACCTTTTAAAAATATTGTTTTGGTGATAAAATAAAATCATCAAAATTAAGATAAAAACATGTATCAAACACTTATGACTTGGCCGACTAGCACCTCTCCTAGAGATGCAAAGAGAAGAAGTCTCAGTTCGATATTGATGAACACAATTTGAAAGCCTCAAGGATCCATGTGACTTGATTGACGATCGCCCTCAATGTACAAATGATCACTAATTAGAATTGACTTCTTCAAAAAGTAGATGGCTTTTGGTTGGAGCAACATGGAATTAATTATTAATTATAAAAGCTTCACACAATATTTGATGGGCCCACCATGTGATTCTTTGAAAAACTTCATGACCGAAAGCATACTCGAGAAATGCGAATGGAGGGAACCGGCGAGTTTGGGACTAAATGTTTGGGTCGGTCCCATGAGCTCAATAATTAATTATGTTTTGAGTTGGAAGAATTCCTCTCCAAACATAATCGGGGGCCCGATTGATGGGGGCCTATTTAGATCGATCTGTCTATATGGGCTTGATGAAAGACCTGGGCCAATGATAGGCTTAATACCGAGCTCTCACAGGAGGGGATAATGTCGACCTCTGGGGCTAGGCCGACCTCCGCAGGTAAAGGCTTGACTTGGGCCTATAATGGAGCCGAGTTTGATAATTTGGCAAGGCCGAGCTCAACCCAATAAAGGCGACCTATTGGGTTGGACCCAAATGGGCCAACCTAAGGGCATACCGACCTATTGGGTTGGACCCCCAAATGGGTCAACTTAAGGGCCTACCGACCTCTCTGGGCCGACACTCAAATGGACCAACTTAAGGGCTTACCAAACTCTTGGGCTTGAGAGCTTTAAGGTCTAATAATGATTAACCTAGTCATGTGTGTTAATTAGGGTTTTAGCATGGCTTGAGGCCTATGCAATCCTAATTGTCAAACATATAAATAGGGCACAAATGTGAGTTAGTCTTTCAACACACCTTCATTATATTGTGCTATTTCAAATAATCTCTTTCTAGAGTGATACTAACTTGAGCGTCAGAGTGGGTACGCCGAAAACCCTTCCTACCCCCTTCTAACGGTGGTTTTGCGGGTTCTCGTGTCAATCGCATATCGAAGTGTGGTTTTATTGGGCGCGAATATTCTAATGCCAACCACTATCATCGACAAATAATAAATGGGAGATAGACGGAGCCCCTCGACAAATTTTTACACCATGTATTCTACTCCGCCATTTAACTTTAGTCGAAGCATACTAGTTAAGCCTTCAAAGACACAAAATAAAAAGATATGGGGATAAAGGATCCCTCGGCGAAGACCCTGTTTGGTGTAATTGGCCCTAGTACATCACATTAACTACAATCGAGTATGAGACCGATTAACACATAACATAAGCATTTTCACCCATCTAGAGTGAAATCCCACTTTCAGATAAGATCATTTCGAGAGATTCCCAATCAACTCTGTCATACGCCTTGCTTATGTCGATTTTTAGCGCGCCACTCTTTTCTTGCCTTTTTAGTTTTTCGCTTCATATGGTGTAGAATTTCAAAAGCTACCAAAACATTGTCAATAATTGATCTCCCGACGAACGTTGATTGAGTGTCGATATACATGTGGTAAGACAACCCTCATTCGATTTGCAAGCACCTTGGATATAATTCGATACAAAACATTGCATAAAGAGATTCGCCTCAAATCTTTCATAGTCTTTGGATTCTCGACATTTAGGAATGAGAATAATATTGGTATCCATAATGCCACGGGAATTGGAGATGCTTGAGCCACGATGTTCCAACTTTAAATATGGACTCACCAATTAAATTCCATAATTTTTGGTAAAATGCGGGTTAAATCCGCCTGGCACTGGTGACTTATCCGGGTGTATTGCATCAATGGCTTCCTTAAATTCTTCTTCGACAGAGAATGGCCTAGAAGGAATTGATTTTGTTCTCATCGATATTTTCATATGCACCTGTTCATCTTTGCATTCTCGATCTCTATCTCTACCGAGAAAAGCTCCCGGAAATAGTTTAAAGCTATATTTCCAATGGCCTCATCCTCTTCATGCCAATCACCATTATTATCCTGGCTTGAGGATTACATTATTCTTCCTTCGAGTATTGGTAACCGCGTGAAATGTTCTTGTATTTGAGTCCCCATCTCGAAGCCGAGAAAATCTTTCCTCTTTTTTTGTCAACGAGCTTCTCCTTAAGCAATAAATTAGCATACTTCGCCTTAGCTTCCTTATACCGATGTACCGATCTGAGTCTTCAAACTTCCTCGTATACTCCATTTCCTTCTGACATTCCTTCAGCTCTTTTTTAAAGATATTATATTTAGTCCTTCCCCATCTTATGAGATAAGATGAACAAGCCTGCAGCCGCTCCGTAATATTCATGTAAGAATTTAGATCTGAATTACATGCTTCATATACAATGTCTTTCAAGTCTGGCTCCATAAACCACTTATTCTCGAATCTAAAAGGTCGATATGCTAACCTTGTAGGAGGAGGTAGAGACTGAAGCACAATTGGGGAGTGATCTGAGATAGGTGCACATAGGTTCAATAATTTAACCTCTGGGAACATCGTTAACCACTCGGTGAAGCTAGAGCTCTATCTAGTCTTTCTTCCATAAAGATCTCTGAGAGCCTCGTTTTGCTTCCCATGTGAATTGATGTCCTATGAGCGGAATATCATATACATTACAATCATTCACCACTTCACGGAATCCTCAAAACAACCAATTTGGGTGATCCACCCTTCCTTTCTTATCGATGGATGCGGAGGTCATTAAAATCCCCAATACAAAGATCATCATGGAAGATTAGATAAACCATGTAATTGTCTCGAGCAAATTTCACGAGTCTTTACGTTTGTTTCTCTCTGGATACCCATAAAACATGTTAATCTCCATATGCCTCCATTATCCTCTATCACCTTCATGTCCACGTGATTCCTGGAAAAACCAAGAATAGAACAAGAATTTTGCTTTCCACAAGACACAAATTCCACCACTTCTTCCAACTTTATCAACAACGAACATACTATCGAATCGCAATCTTACTCGAATTTGTTCCACTCTATTTTTATGTGACAAGGTTTCAAACATAATAATAACATCGAGGCTTATGGGCCCGAACCAAGTCACGATGACCTGGAATTGCCCTAGGGTGGCCCAACCCACGACAATTTCAATTTAAGATGATCGTGGCCGGCGGCCCTGGGAGCCAGTCCTGAATAAAAATGAAGATTTGGGCTGATGGGTGATGGATGATTTGGGGTTTGGATTCTAAAACTTGTACTGCTGGATTGTTTGGGCTTGGGCCTCATCAAGAACAAGTATACGTTTTCTTTTCCTATCGTTTTCCCCTGTATTCGGCCAGAATCGCTCGACAATCTTTAAGGAGTTATTATCCAAAATTTGTTCCCGATTATCCGTTGATTCCCTCCAACTTTTGGACCGTTATCGGATGTAATGCCCAATTTGAAATTTGAACTCTCGCTAATGTCACTCGGTGAAGGTGGTACCGAGAACCGTTTGGCCGGAACCTGGTGTAGCGACTTGATGAAAGAGGATCGGATCTTTGTCCCCGTAGTCCGAGACTTGAATTTGAATGACATATTCTGGTTATGGGGAAGTTCATTCTCCTTCATCTCTTCTTCCGTTTCCACTAGCCAACGATCTCCACTCGTATTCGCACCTCGACGATTTGACGCCCTTAAACTCGGACCCCATTCTCTTGGTGGTTCTCCATCCAGGGATGAGAATATTTTCTCACAAAATCGATCCGTGTGACTAAGCAAGCCACAAATGAAGCAAAAAGAGCCTAGCCTCTCATATTTAAAATTAACAACCGACCACTCCCCTCCTTGCATTTTAACTTTCTTGCACCGTTTTAGTGGTTGAACATCAACACAAACTTTGATTCGCATATATGATCTCCAAAGAACAGACGCATTTTTAGCATCGTACTCCAAGAACTTTCCAATAAAATCTCCAAGTTGTTTCCGACCTTTCCGACATACATCCAACCGACAAATCATATATTTGAACCCGTGTCAATAGTATGAATATGAATAAAGTAGGCACCATACCAGGGGATAATTGGACTAGCATTAACATTAGATTATCGAAGGACCACGACCACCATCCAACACCCTTTGAAGATCAAGAACATGGTAGAATTGGAACAAGTATCTTTGATTGCCTATATCTTTCACATCACGCCTTTCACAGACGCCAAATACCTACCGGCATTCGAGTCTTCATGATATTAAAATTCACACTTTGTGATCCAAGAGAAATCTACCCACAAGACATAGGATGGATGTTGAGCTTTCCCCCACTTGCATTCGCCGCCTCAAGAATAAAGCCTTCTTCCTCATCCTCAAACAAGGATAATTTAGCCATATTATTTTCCATGGTGAATGGATAGAAGTAGTAATTACGCAAGCAAACTATCGTAGAAATATAATTTTACTCCGTCTACGGAGAGAAGGAAACAACCTCTCGACTAAGGAGAGAAAAACTTAAAATTGACCATTTATTAAAAAAATGAAACATTTACAAATTTATCACATAAAGTAATCTTCTAACATCAAAACTTAAACGCCATTATGGTGAAATATTTGTAAATATAATACTAATGAAGTGTTCGTTATATCTAATCTCATTTTCTTTAGTCAAACTAAAGAACTCTTTGTGTAAGAATTAAGAATTAAATATGCGTGATCCTCGAAATCTAACAGATTTACAACAAAAAAGTTCTAAACTTAGACAGATAAAATTAATTCATAGAATATCAATGATACAACGGACAAAACACATTCAATGAAATTTGTCTCGCTTTCATCAATAATCGGATAATGATTTATCTGATTTTTCTGAACCAAATCTCACATTTGACGACAAACTTAGTTCACTGGGCAAAAACTCACCTAAAGGGGACAAACTTATTTCATTAAGGAAACTTGAAAAACTCACATAATAGAAGACAAAGAAACTGTTATAATGGGAGACTGAAAATATTATAGTCTTCTATGGGAGGATAGAAGAGAAGGACTGAGGGAAGAAAATGATGAAGAGGAGGAGCAAACAATTAGCTTTGAAAGATTTAGAGAGAAAATATTATTTGTTGTTTTTAATTTATTTTTAGATCTTAATAAACTCATCAAATTTTGATCATACATCTTTTTTTTGGAGAAATTTTATTTATTAATTATAAATTATCATTACTAACATCTTAAGTTTTTAGTGATCGTAAAGTATGTTATTCTAATAAATAATTTAAAGTTGAAGTAAATCAATTTGATTAAAAATAATAAAATTTTACAATAGAACAATAAATTATTATAAATTATGAAAAACTCATCGAATACACAATAAATTAAATTAATTTAATCTATGATAATAATGATTCAATACACAATTAAAATCTAACTTACGACGACATTTGTTGTGTTATATATTGGGAACCATCCATTTATCACTGTCACATATCAAAATTTCAAGTTGCATCAAATTAGTAACTCTAAACATAGCTAGCATGGTGGAAGTTTATTTGGTAACCAAAAAAAAAAATGAAGATAACTTTTTTGAAAATTTTATAAGTCAATAATTTAACCAATTCATAAAAATATATTTATAAATTATAATGCACAATATGATATCCAAAAACGTTTAATCTTCACTATTACATTGAAGATGTGTATCCAATTTTATTTATATTTTAATTTGTTTTAGGTGATGGACAATGGATGTCAGATTCAAAATAAAGAAAAAGTGAAATATAAAGATAAAAAGGCCATATACATATAAAACTGTAATTATAATTAAACAAAATAATTACATATACATTATTTAGATAATTTGATAATAAAGTGAATTAAAAGGGGAAAAAAACAATAATAAAATAGCAAAATATGTGTCTGAATTCTGAAACCCTAGGCCCCATCCCCCTCCCCCATTTTTAACATTTCTTCTTCTCTCTCTTAACTAATTCTCTCTTAAAAGAATTTGATTCTGTGTTTTTGCTTCTCCAATTTTCTAACTGGTTTCGAACGCAGATAGTAAGATTTTACCTGAAAAAATTAGGCACGGATGCTTATTTTTGGGATTTTTATGTTAATGTCTTTGTGGCAGTTGATCGGTTCTATACCGAACATTCAAAATTTATAATTACTATTATGTGAGCATGTGAAATCTGATTTCATTAATAAATTACATTTTCACAGCCACATTCGATATTTCGTATGCAAACTACATCCAAAACTCGTTAGAAGAGCTTCCGTGGTTGCAGAATTGGAAAGATCTTGAGCTTTTGGATGATCTCTTCTCAATTATCATTCCCTTCCTGATTACAAGTGGTAATCCTCATCGGGGGCAAGCCGTAAGTTGTAGGGTGAGATAATTCGGATACTGCGAATCATAAAATCGAGTGAGTTTTTATATCTTAAATAATTCCTCGTTTGTGTTTAATTTCTTAATTTAAAAATATAAGCATCGATTGGACGTATATTTTTGTACTGGTATTGTACCGGAGTACAAAGTCGTTAGCTTAGAGTGTCTAATAATTAAACGCAGTGAATAAAATTGAAGTTTGAGCACTGCACATTGAGATCAGCAATGGAAGGGTCGCAAGGAGGAGGAGGAGGAGGATCAGAAAAGGAAAAGGCCAACTCATCGTCGTCTACCCCAGTATCTGCTGTTGCTACTTTCTGGAAAGGTACCTTTCAAAAAAATTCTCTTAGTTCAGTTTTTTGTTAGTATCTGCTAGATTCTTAAAATATTTCTTAGTTAATATTTACTGGGATAGTTCTTGTTTACCTTTTCCAATCATTCCCGGATCAAATCTGCTTATATTGCTGCATATTTTTATTTTGTATTGTTTGGTGCATATATTTTTGGGGTTTGTTAGGCGCAGCAGTTCTGGCTTTGGTTCAGAAATAAACTTAGGTTGCTTTGGATTGAAGGATTTGGATTTGAGGAAAGGATTTGGGAGATGGATTTCTAATAACTCCATCTAAGATGGATTTGAAATCTACCACAATTACTCAAAATTAGCTTCAAATAGGAACTTATGGATTTGAAATCTATTGTATAATGAACTCATCCTAACAAGTTCAATGGATTAGTTATTATGGATTGGAATCCGTAGCTTCAAATTCATCAATCCAAATGAAGCCTAAGATCTTTGTATTGTTCTTTTCTCTTTCGCACTTGATGAGTATTAATGAACATTTTATTTAATTTCACATTTCATCCCTTTCAATGTTATTATAAAGGTATCGATAACAATTTTGACGTCCAATGTGGTGTTGCAGCCTTAATTAAAATTGCAGATGCTAATTAGAACACTCGAAGTTGCTGTGAGACTATTTTTGTTGCAAAATATCCCCTATTTGTGAAGACTATATTTTGTGTTTATTCATTAAAAAAGTGGCACTATTTAAAAGATATTGAGTGCATAGGTGTCTGTTCATTTTGAAATAAGAAAAAGTATTTGATATCCAAATTGTAAATATGTCATTTTGCTCCTTCACAGATTTTGATTTAGAGAGAGAAAGGACCATCCTGGATGAACAAGGACTAAAAATTGCAGAAAATCAGGAAAATAGTCAGAAAAACCGTCGTAAGCTTGCAGAGAGCACTAGAGGTACTTTTTTAATGTTCCATTATTAGATTATCCTTTCATCATGCTGTTGTGCAGGCCTCTCCAAAATTTACCCTTCATCCATGTTACACTATTAATTTATCATCTTTCCTTCAATTGCTAGAGATTATGGATAAATCATCTGATACAATTCATTTATTTTTTAAATTAACTCATACCAGACTTCAAGAAGGCTTCAAATGAAGAGAAGTTAGTACTGTTCAACTCTTTACTCAAGGGTTTTCAAGAAGAGGTTGATAAGCTCACCAAGAGAGCGAAATTTGGGGAAAATGCTTTTCTTAACATTTACCAAAAACTATACGAAGCACCAGATCCTTACCCAGTTCTTACTTCAATTGCAGTACGTACCATTTCCATGAATCTTTGTTACTCTCTTGAACGTCATGAATCTTTGATCTGTCGTAGTTGTGTGTATTTGCTTCTTTGGTGAGTTTATGCCCCTATAATCTCCTTCTACAGGAGAAGGATGCCAGATTGTCTGAACTAGAGTCTGAAAACAGAAAGATGAAGGTTGAGCTTGAAGAATTCCGCACTGAATCAACTCATCTGAAAAATCAACAAGCAACGATAAGAAGACTTGAAGACCGCACCCGCCAGTTAGAACAACAGGTCATTGCATTGTCCAACAATTCTTTTAGGCTTTTGCTGTTAGCAGCTATACCTGCACTCATGTTTCATGCTTGGATAATTGCGTTTCTTTGACTACCACGAAGTTACTTTACTATGATGATTAAAATACATTTTTCAATATACTATAAGGAAAATGAAATGAGTATCTTAATAAGAGTTGAAATTTGTTTAAGAATACACAGGTAAAATTCGTATACCTGGATGGAATATGGTTTTGGAAGTGAAGTGATAAGGTTGAGTAGAGTCATCATGGGACTTGGTTTTTTTGGATTGACTCTAGAACAGTGAAGGGACTGAAACTAGGATTCTGTATTTGTACTCTCTTTTTAGCCAAGGATCATCATGGCGGTATGATCTGGATCTTGGAACAAGTTTATCCTCAATGTGACTTGGCAGACATGAAATCTGATTTGGGCTTTCGTAATTATGATTTCAATCCCTCCCCATATTTTCCTAGCAATGGGAAAAAACTAAAAGAACGTATTGAAGAACGAAGATAGTCCCTCTGGTCATTTAAGTGAGTATTACTATAAGATCCTCCAAATACACTATAGGTAGTCAGACAAACAACAACAACAACAACAACAACAACAACAAACTAAGCCTTAATCCCACTACGTGGGGTCGGCTATACGGATCATATCGCGCCATCGTTTACGGTCATAAGCCATATTTTCATTTATTTCTAGGTATAATATGTCTTGTTTAATAGCTTCTTTCCATGTCTTTTTAGGCCTACCTCTGCCTCTTTTATAGGTAGTCAGACAAAGCAGTAGTAAAATACATATGACTTCTTGATAAACGAACACTGAGTATTACCTGGCTGATATAAGCCATCAACAACCGAATCGAACAAACATATTGGTATGCTAAGAAAAATTAAAATCACATGCGAGCATGACATTTTAACTTTATAGCTGCTTTTGCAGTCTTTTTCTCTATCTCTACTGCATGTAAATTTGTCTGTTTCAATATATTCACAGTGTGGACATTCTTCAATATACGCTATTTGTCCAAAAAGTGGCAGTTATATAGTAAAAATGTAAACAAGTAGCATAAACTATCATGATTTCTTGATGCTGATTGGTGTGTTTGATGTTGATTAAGATGGAGGAAAAAGTCAAAGAAATTGTTGAGATTAAGCAACGCAATTTGGCCGAAGAGAATCAAAAAACAATGGAGGTTCTGAAAGAAAGGTACTATATTCAATGTGACTTCAGATGGAATTTTACTTTTTATCTGTGGTTTCTTAGTATTAACAAGTACATAGACTAAGACGATCATTTCTTTGTCATAGTTAGCAACACTGCATAACATTGTAATGATGCAGGGAACGAATGTTGCAAGATCAATTACGACAAGCTCAAGAAAGTGTTTCCACTATGCGAAAGCTACATGAATTTGCACAGAGCCAGTTGTTTGAGCTTCGTGCCCAATCAGGTCAATATGCTTTTTAATTTTTGTTTTTCCTTATTGTTACATATACAATCAAGTTAGCAGCAGTTCAATGCTTATGTATTCTTATTTTTTTTTTCTTTTCAAAAATAAGAAAAAGTTTAATTGAGCCATTCTTTTATTGTAGATTCTAACTCTATTGTTTCTGTAATCTTAGATGAGGAAAGAGCCGCAAAACAATCGGAAGTTAATCTTTTAATGGATGAAGTCGAACAGGCTCAAACTCGTCTTCTTAGTCTTGAGAGAGAGAAGGTAACCCAAAATGTTTTCTTGTTGATACAGAAGATTTTTCCATTCCGACTTTGTCAACATTGTAATAACACATACAAGTTGATCCTCTGTGGTTTAACTTTCGAGACCTTTGACAATATCCCATGTGTCCTATCTCATAAAACTTTGTTTAGTTTGCTGCCAGCCATGTACAAGGAGAGGTACTCTAATCAGAGTTCACCGGTTTGTCTGAAGTTTGGACATCATCAGTTGGGACTATTAGAATTTCTTTCGTTTCACAAAGGCCTGCGACTTAACGCACTTTCTTATAAACTTGATTTTGTCAATCCCCACATTAAACTTGCCTAGAACATAAGAAACAAGTTGGGATTTCGACAAACAAATTGAATTTCTGACTTTGCTTTTTTACCATTTTGTGGAACAATATCAGCTTTTGACTTGATTCTGATGTTGTTACATAGGTAGTTTATAAGCATTAGCACAATTTGACATCGAATAACATGTCGTGTAACTGTGTAACCATTAGCTGATTTAGTCAGAATTTTCTGTTTGAATAAAGTGATTTTGGAATATGATAGTATGTTTATACTTCATTAGACTCTAAACTTGTAAAGTAGAAGGATGGTACTATTAAATGCTGTGACCCATCAGGAACTTAACTGCAGTGTCCATCACGAAGGATCAACATATTTGTCGTTTATCGTTTATTGGAACAGAAAGAGATTATTCATCAAATACCCCCGAAGAAAGCTCAGCTTAATTTGGAAGATGAAATCAACTTTATAAAATTCAGTAGTTCATGTCTATCTCAAGTCTTTGATCTTCCTTCTGTATGTTGCTTCATACTTCTAACACATCCTGGAGATTCAGGAGTATCTGCCATGAATTTGGCCTTCCCCATTCACTTCTGAAATTTTCTTTTTGATGGTAGATGACTTTATACATTCTCATTATAATTTACTTGAGAGGAAATGGAACTTTATTTTTGCACATTTTGAAAAAGAACAGGAGCATTCAATTTGGGACTGGTTGAGCATTTTAAGATTCTGCTTTTTTAACTGTTGCCTGCCAACTATGAATTATATTCTCTTAGAGTGTGCCTGTTGGATTTTTCTGAGCTTCATTGTTACTTTATTAATTTACAATTCCTGTTGCATTCCTGATCAGGGTCTTCTGCAGTCACAGTTACATTCAACTAATGAAGAGAGCGGACATAAGAAAAGGTATGCCGTATGCATGAGGTGTTTCACACGGAAGGTTTTCTCATTTTCGGTACTTAGTGTCGTTTGCTCCTAATCTGAAGTTAACAACATAAGGCATAAGATGTATGTGTATCTTTTAGATTATGGAAGTTCCACTTCTTTTGGTGGCAATAGTCTGGAAGACTATTAATTAGTATACAACAATAAATCCCCACTGCTCCTAGGGAGTACTGGTATATTTTTTTCGAGATTTACTTTACTGGTGGAGTCGGCAAAACTGAGTCAGTATTTTTAATTTTGCTGAAAGCAGGAGCTTTGTGATGTATCCTTCTGTAAATTACCAGCAATAATTCACGCGAGACTTGAGAATGTACCTATCTTGAGAAGAGTCGTAATTGATGGAAGCTTACAGTTTTTGTAGAAATTATGGTTATACTTGTGTTCAGAACTAATGCATGTGGGATTTGAAGCAGCTGCCAGTTTCTGGCTGCTTGCTAGTTGGGAGATATCTCTTCTCATTCGACCTCCAGCTCAAGTAAGGCAGGGTAAATGGGTAAATACTATGTTATGATGTCTAATTATGGGTACAAACAGGATGCTATATTTGTACGATTCTATACCTGAAAAAACTGATCTAAATGGAACAATCCATTTCAATATGAATGGAGGGGAGCATATTACATGGCTGCTGTTCAGTCTTATCTCCTTTTGCCTTAATTAATGCCATGCTATTTCGTATTCTGCTTTAGGACGCGGAGCTAATCCTGGTTCGGGTTATATACATGGTTTAAATTTTTTGTTGCTTTTGTAGTGATAATCTGGATGCAACTACCATGCTTGAGCATTCTCTTAGTTCAAAGGAAAAGATAATATCTGAATTGAATATGGAACTTCACAATATCGAGACAACACTGTCAAATGAGCGGGAATATCATTTGAATGAGCTGAAGAACTTGAAGGTTATGCTCAATGAAAAGGTAACTCCTATTGTTTTTGTTTTTATCAGGTTTTGTTGGCGGGGAATCAAGGGGTTCAGTTTGACCGAATGAACATCCCTATTAGATGTCAGTTAGTTTTAAATGGATGGACTCTGTTCTGGTCACATTGGTGTAGAAGTTTTTAGCTTCAAAATTGTATAATTTTTTCGGCTGCTTCTTTACTTAAGTGTGTTCTTAGTACCTTGGATAAATTGCTTGTGTCACCATGTCGGACTATATTTTCTCAAATGACACTGCCCGCTCATTTTTTGGCGAATTTGTATACTCCAAATAACTTATAAAGATATCTAGTTGACATTCTTTTCCAATTTTCTTTGCAAATGTGTAAAGTGAACTCCCTTAGATCTAGCTTCTTTTCAGTTTTAGCTTGGTTCCAAAATTTGTTACAGTTTCTGTTTACTTATTACTTTTTTCGTTTGCAAAAATGCAATAGGAAGTTGAGCTTGAGGAGTTGAAGAAAGAGCTTCAGGCTAGGCCAACTGAAAAACTAGTCGATGATTTGCGTAAGAAAGTAAAAATTTTGCAGGTGATGTGAACTTCACTATTTTCATGAAAGAATCTAATGTTATCTTTCTTTTGCTTGACTGAGTAACGTATGAGGACATCAATACAGGTTAAAGAAGGTTTTTGGATGCCGAATGGATGACATTAACTATTTAAATGAACAGTCACTTTGGGAAAAAATCAAAACCTTAAGACCTTGAATTAACTTTTTCGGTTTTTTCTTATATATATGCCCTGAGTTTTATATTGATAATTAGACGACTGCGTTGATGCTGCTAAATGAATTAAGTTCTTTCTCATTTTATATAATCAGCGAGTGACTTATGTTTCTTCATTTTTACATATGAACCTTTCAAAGAGAGCCACTTATCCGAAGCTTCTATTCTAACCCTTACGGTGTTTTATCTATCAAAAAGTAACAGGTAACCAATTTTTAGCCTTTCCAAATCTAGAATGAGTATATAAACCTTGTCCTTTGAGTAAAAGTTAGTGCTTAAGGTTTATTATTAAAAAAAGAAAAGAAAAGTTAGTGCTTAAGGTTTATGCTATTAGGATCACAATAGCCTTGATTTCAGTTAGTTTATGAACTTCTCTACCTCTTCTATTCTCATTGTAGGCCTTTACATCTTCCAAAGATCCTTACTTGAAGAATTATATCCTTCTAATACGCAAAAATGATTTTATTGACAAAGACTAGGTGAAAAAGATATGGAAGAAAGCAGTGTTTCCACCACTGTACCACCCAGTCAATTCTGTTCTAGTAAATCCTTATTTAAAAACGTACACACACACATATATGTGTATATATATTCTTTCATAGAGTTAAGTTTTATAAACCCTTCGCCTAACTCTTTTTAAGAGATTGTACTAAAAGTATCACCAAGATGCGCTATCCATTTTTCAGTTTGGTGATCCATTATAATGGTATTCATAGGCTGTCGGCTACAATTCAATTGAAGCTGAGGATTGGGAAGCAGCTACAAGTGGGGAAGAGATGAGCAAACTGGAGTCATTACTTCTTGACAAGAACCGGAAAATGGAGCATGAACTGACACAATTTAAGGTATTATGCTCTGCAGCAGTGAATTTACCTTGAGGACATACTTGTTACGCATGGCTCTTAAATTATTATAACTAAGGGATGCAATTACCAATAGGATTATTACAGATAATTAAACTTTACACATATGGGAAACACATCACATTAGATTTTCTTTTTATTTTTCAATATTTAGTTGGGTAAATGATATCTTTCTACTCCTCTCAGGTCAAAATTGCGGAAAAGTCATCTTTGCTGGAACAAGCTGAAGTTAAAATCAGAGAACTAACATCACAGATCAACGAACAACAGAGACTTATCCAGAAACTCGAAGACGATATACTTAAGGTTAGTCCACTTTTCCCCATTTTCTCTTCCTGAGCACATAGCTGGTATGTAATAACTATATGCTCTATGCTGTTTTCCCTTTGAAATGACATCATCTATTAATTGGGTGCTGCTTATATGTGGATGGCGATGTCCTGCCAACCTGTCAGCAATCAAAATGTACTGTGCTGATGAAAGATTTGTACTCTTAACCAATTATTTCAATTAATAACTTAAAAATGCAGGGTTACACTTCCAATGATAAAAAAGGCAGTTTTTTTGATGAGTGGGACCTGTCAGAGTCTGGAGGCACGAACCAAGTTGAGGTGAGTTCTATGTCATTCTTGGTTCCTTGTGCATATGCTTATCCCTAAATGCTTGACATTGTGACTTTGTTGATACATGTTAGTGCTGCTATTCTCTACTTGCTTTCCATAAACTTCTTGATGCTCTTGTATAGTATTCTATCATATGATTATAGGGTGGCGCTATTAGCACCCCCTTTTTTGATGAGTACACCCACTCTCTAAAATTTCAAAAATGCCATTAAGTTAAAAGACTATAATACCATTACTAAAAGTCAAGTTCTAAATACACCCTTCCCAATATCTAAATACACCCACATCATTCACGACATTCTTCTTCTTCTCGAAGAAAGTTAATTTTTTATATGCAAACCCTAGATTTTTCAACACCCAAATTGTTGAAAGATTCGAACAATAAAGTATTCATATCCCCATATAATGAACGTATATTCTTAGTTTATAGCATAAAATATGTTATTTCTCAAATTTTCAGGTTGAAAAATACTGTCGCACAGTAGCAGTGCGATATAAGGCACGATCACGCGCTATGACAAAAAATTCAGCATGCCATCGTGCCACATGGGCCATCGTGCCATCATGCCATCGTGCCATGGGCATGATGGTGAAAATGCCATCGTGCCATGTTTTTGCCATCGTGCCATGTGGCATGATGGCGGAAACCAATCGTGCCATCTTGCCATCGTGCCATGTGCCCATCGTGCCATCGTGCCACCTAGGGTTTTTCATGAAAGGGTAAAATTGGAAAAAGTGGGGGGTGTATTTAACAATTGTGCCATATTTGAAAAAGTGGGGGGTGGTGTACTTAGAAAGTGGGTGTACTCATAAAAAAAGGGGGTGCGAATAGCGCCACCCATGATTATATCCATTGTGGTGGCATCTATGCTCTCGTATTTCAACAGTCTGGTCTATGATTTTACAGTCTGCTTCGACTGTATGTTTTTCTATATAACGATGCCAAGTTTGAAACCTTAACTGGGAACCCAATTGAAATAGTAGAATTGGAGAGCATAGATGCCACCGGTGAAAAGAATAAACCCTCCCAGTTGCTGATCACTGCAATATTATTGTTCTGGCTATAGGGACCGTTGAAAAGAAAAACCCCCTCAGGGGCTGGTTTTTCTTAGGGGATATCATATTTATTTACAATACGGTTAAAAATTATGGAGCAAAAGACCAAATAGGTTGGGGATGTGACCTCAATCCCCCATCCCACATTGGGATGTTTCATGCAAAAAAAAAAAAAGACCAAATAAATTGTGAATAATGCTAAAACTCCATAATAGTGAATAAAAATTAGGAGGGTGTCTCAAAGGCTATGAAGACTTTCTTTCAGTTTTTTCTTTCAGTTATTGAAAAAATCCTTCAAATTCCATGTTGAGACACCCTCCTAATTTTCTGCAGGAGCATCAACATAGAGAGATATCTGTGTACTTTCTTTCAGTTTTTTCTGTGCTCAAAGTTTATATTTTTGTTCTTTTCTCTGAAGTCACGTGATACAAGGTTCTCTGAGTTATTTTAATTTTTGTCTACTTAATTTCAAGACGGAAAGGAGATTTCAAATTAAAGAGACTTTAAAATGGAGACTGATTTTTTGGTGCCCATACTATTGTGTTAAATGGGATCCACTTCTTCAAGGGGGTCCATCATGAAAATATGATTAAAAGGTGTAAAAGTGAAGTATAAAACCTGGCCAAGGATCTGCCACTGGTCATATAATAAGAAAGACCAGATTTTTAATGAAATAATTAGATGGGAATACCATAAGTGAGTTCTATATGAACTTTCAAGCAACCCATCTAATTAACAGTGTTTTAGCTATGCTGTTGTACAACATGCCGCGATTCACTTCAGAAGAAAGTTGTTGCAAGGAAGATGGCAACACTTGCATAAACAATAAAGCTTAAATTTGAATATTCAGATTAGGAGCTCTCTTCTATTTTCCAATTTTAAAATATATATTGTTCCTGAGATTCAATCTAAGAAAACTTGCTCTTACTGTATTGATGAACTTGCTCATATTGTTGTTCCATTTTACTTTTTCCCAGTGATGATTATCCTTTCCGTTGACTGTAATATAGAAAATTTCCATATCTTTTTTTTTCTTTCCAAAAAAAAAACAGCTGTTGTGAGAGATCTCTTGCCAAATGTTATTTTTCCATATTTACAATACCTGTTTATTGATTTAGGAACCTTTGCAACTTCATATTGCCTCATAGATAACTATCATTTGACTTAACTTTGTGCCCTTTTAGGCACTTCTACTCTCTGCTTCATTCAGAAAGTCTTTCTAAGCTAAACTTTAGTAATTAGGATACTGTGTAAATGGTAATTAGTAATTAGTTAACATATGTAAATGTAAATGGTATTGGGAGTCATATGTTGGTTCACTGTAAAACTGCCTATCATGTCAATTCTGTCACCATTTATAGTCCATATTGTCCGTAAGTGCAAGGAAATTCTTATCCAATCTGAATAACTAGGAGCTACCAAGTCATTATAAGCTATTCACACTATTTACTTTAGGTGCTGCTCAAGCTCAATCATTAGCGCTTAATACTTAGTAAGCGCTCGCTCCAACCCCCACCTCAAAAAGAAGGCGTCCAGGGCAGTTGTTTCTCTGCCCATGAGATTAGATACTAGATGTAAAAAGTATATGTCAAAATTAACATGAGTTGTCCAAAGCAAAAGATAGTTCGACGTCGTACTTCAGCAAATGGGCATTCATTGTGGGAGAAAGGAGTAGTTTTCACATGCTTCAAATGTGGCTGGAAAAAGCTTTGCTTATTCAAGCATGCGGCTCGACCGTTTATTATGGCCATATGGTTGGACAATGGCTAACTGGCCTCAAAATGCGTGAGTACATTTTGAGAAGTAGGACCTGAAGAAGGCCTTATACACATGTTGCACTCCACACCTGATGTCTGATGGGTTGTTGCACAAGATATCTGCAAAATCTACGTAATAGGCTTACATAACAAGGCATTTCCAAAATGAATGGTATAATAAATGTAAGTTACAAGTAAATCTTTGTTTGAAACTTACATTATGAGAATTTCAATAATGCTAGTTTTCTGTTGAAGGGCAATGGAATCCTAATGCTAAAAGAATATAGTTAGTCCAATGTTTTAGTATGGGAATTGTGAGTCTTTACTTCCTTGACAAACAAATAATAGTTAGTTAGTTAAGAGGTTGAGTAATGTACTTATACTAAATTATCACAACAGTGACGTGTCTTTACATCCTTATCCAACCATGCATGAGTTGATTCCAATTGATTGCCAAGACAGTGTGGCATGATGTTATTGATTAACCTTTGCCGTCTTATGTCATATCCGTGTCCTAGGAGCAACAAAGAGAAAAACCCAGTCACATGTATTGATGTGCATTCTTTACACTTTTTTGTTTTTTATGTGAGGCATGTGTTTTCGGCCAAGCAATGTCAGTCCAGATTTTTGTTCAAAGAGTTGACTATTGAATAAAAATCAATAACATTAAAATGTTCGATTGATTCCTTTCGACTAGTTCAATAACAGTTTTTATGAGTTCAATATTGGAATGCACGTAGATTTTAACTATTACTCTAAAATGAGAAAAAGTGATGTTGGTTCTGAAAGGACGAGAGATAGCTTATCAAATATTACTAAAGTGTTTTCAAATCATTATAAAGTATGAAAGCAAATATCAGGCTGTGTACGTGTATTGATTTTGGTACTTTGGTTTTTCTAAATGCATATGTCTTAGCTTCATAGGGCTCCATTTATTAAAAATATATACACGTGTGAAGTCAAGTTTAAATGTATGTGCTTCATGTAGAGTTTTTGGTCATAATAATTATCAACTGGCTTATGTACTATGTGCCTGCTGCCTTTCTTATTTCAACTGTTGTGACTAAATGCTTCCTGGGACAGAATTCAGAACAAAGGCGTGCTCCATCTGATCTAGATCAAAGCTCTATGCTTAAGGTGATTTGCAATCAACGAGATCGATTTCGGGCACGTTTGCGGGAGACTGAAGAGGTTTGCCTTAACAACCCCCAAACCCACCCACCCACCAAGTTTTGTTGTTGCACAGTTCCTGGACATTATGCAGTTAATCTTTTTCAGTTTTCTAATCAGTTGTTTTATTTGCCTAATCAGCTAAATTAATAATGTTCCAGGAAATAAGAAAACTGAACGAGAAAATTGGAATGCTGACGACTGAGCTTGAGAAAACAAAAGCAGATAATGTCAAACTCTATGGAAAAATTCGTTATGTCCAGGATTATAATTCTGAGAAAGTAATATCCAGAGGATCAAAGAAGGTGCCAAGTTGCAGAGCAAACAATATTATTCGTAATCCAGCTTGTACTCAATCTTAACTCAGCTGTGTCCTTATTTTCAGTATGCTGAAGATCTGGAGAGTGGTTTTAGTTCGATGTTGAATCCAAATATAAGAAAATATACGAGGATGATATTAATCCGTTTGCAGCATTTTCAAAGAAGGTGGATCATCTTGTATCTCTTTTTGATTGCTTCCTTGATGGATTTTCTTCTTCTCTTTTAGTTGCTTCCTTTTGTATGAATGATCTATTATAAATTTATGACTTTTGACTGTGTTTTTTTCAAATTTAATATGCAGTTGATGGTCAAATTCGTCTGTAGTTTTTATTGCCTTCACCACTTGAGAATTATAATATGTGGACATTATAATTAGATTATTGTTGTCTGCTGAGATTATGTCACATTTCATTTTGCCTGGAAATGATACTTTTGGTTGGGATGCTTTTGTTATCCTGTTGAAATTTGTGTGCATATAATATTGCATTATGAGATTTTCTGGGAGCATTATTGAGTAGCTTATTCTTTGCTAATGCAGGATAACTATGTTCTGCATAAACCAGTTTTAATAATGAGTATCCTAATTTTTAGTTCTATCTAGAACCCAGCAGATTTTTTTTTAATACTTTCAATGTTTATGAAAAATAGGAAAGAGATCAAAGGTACAAGGAGCTCGGGTTGAGGGATAAAATCACCCTTAGCAGTGGACGGTTTCTTCTCAGCAACAAGTATGCCTCGCAATTCTTTGTATTATTTTTTTGTGACTCTGCTTACTTGAGTGCCATTGCATTTTGGTTGTTCTTTGATTGCCTCTTTCCCCAATACAAGTACTAGCTTATAGATTCATATGAACCCACATCACATAATTTGCCCAAAGGGGTTGCATTTGCTGTTTGGATTGCAAGTTGGCGCTTTGAAATGTGGAGCAACGGTGAGAGTTGCCCTAAAAAAACTTAAAATTTGCACTCCGAACTAATTAACTCAAGGATAAAATATCAAGAAAATTACATATGAAGCTGCACTTGGTGTTGTGAAGAATAGTTGGTTGTTTTATATGTCCTGCTTTCATGGTTAGTGGTTGAATTAATTCCCGACTCCTGGAAGATTTTTCAATTCCCTGCTCAATTGTTCCACTTGACACAGTCATGTATTGTTGTCTGGCTTCATTGCTTCAATTGATCTGTGGTATTCCCCATTGCTTCTTGATTTTGTTTTAGTTTTCATTATTTTATAAACTGAAAGGTTCTCTTTTAATGTAAAATTAACCACATGAAACCATTCTCCTGCAAATAGAATGTCATTCATGAGCTGTGCCAGTTATATCAATTCGCCAATGTTCATTATGCGAACACGAAAATTTGTTGCAGGTTTGCTAGAACCTACTTTTGCACTCAAATAACTAATTTGAGCCTACTTGTGGATTCAAATTATTGAAATTAGATGTTATGGAATCTGTGATGTCTATTCTCCTTCTTTTTCTGTATTCGTGTAGTCCAATTAAATTACCAGAGCAGGTTACCTATCACTTTTTCCAAGGTCATGATAGAGTCAAACTGTAGCTTGATTATTTGCCTTATCCATGATATTCGAGTTCTTGCAGGTATCTGAGAACCTTTGCATTTTTCTATACCATTGGGTTGCACATATTGGTGTTCACCTGCCTGTACAGGATGTCTGCCTTAAGCTACCTCAGGTTACTTGGATTATTTTGTTTTTTGCAGATACATGTACTCTGTACAAATCGAATATTCTTCCACTCAGATTTAATTTTTGAGGCATGATATTCATCAACTTACTGTTTTCCTGCAGCCATGGACCTGAGAAACCCTTATTGGAGATAACATCAATCTTCCACATCCTCAATAACCTTCACTGCTTCTATTGTTTGTCTTATGGTCTCCTGAAAACCTGTTTGTATGCTTAGGTAGGAATGTGCCTGAAGACATTTTTGAGTTAAGACAGATTTCCATTGTTAAAATCATACCTTATATAAATAAGATTTAAATGATTCAGTAACATGCTTTTCTAGCTTAGAAGGCTGAGGAATATTGTTACCCGCCTTTGCTTACACCTAAATCCTAATTTCTATTTGATTGCGTGGACATAGTTCTTGTAAGATTTTCACCACTTTTAATGTCAAACAATAATTATATTTTGTGTGTTAAAATTCTGAGTGGTGCATAACCATCAGATGATCTGGACATCATTCCCTCTCCATCAATTCGAATCAATCATTTGTTGTGTGAATTACGCATCGCTCTTCATAATTATACATCCAACTGAGGGTGTTTACTATAGATGCTGAGAGCTTAAAAAATATTCTAAAGTTGGTAAAAGTTTGTAAATTGACCTCTCATACAGTCAATGATTGACTATTGCAATAGTGGACGGGATCATCTGTCCAAAAAAGTGATTTTATATTATATTATATTCTATTACGATGTTGATTGTCACATTTATATAAATTATCATATTAATTTTTAAGCATAAATTATAGATTTTAATATGATAAATCATATATGCGTGATAATCATCCTAGTAATGGAATAGGAGATGAAACACTCGTCTACTATTGCAATAGTCAATCTCTGATTGTTATAAGCTGCTAATTTTTTGTTTTTAAAGAAAAAAGAGTTTTAAATAATTTATTTTCATTTTGACATATTACATGATTACCATGCATAACATGATCTTATTTTGCCTGAACTTTTAAAATCTCTTAAATAAAATAGGTCAAACACCTTTATAGTAGTTAAAGCATTAAAAGCATTTAAGAACAAATTAAACAGTGTTAAAGAGTCTAGAAAACTTGAGTTTTGGAATTTGTAAGTTCCCTTACTTTTGTGCAATGTTTTGAAACCCGGACCGAACCGCCCGATTCGATTGGTTTAATCGGGAATCGGTCACACGTCCGGTCCGGTTCGAAATTAAAATCGGGTGGCTGGCAAATCGGTGCCACCCGGTAAAAAAACCCGAAAATCGGTACTCGATCAACCCGGTTCAATTTTTTCTAAGCAAAATTTCTTTATTTTATTACAAAAAATGAGCGAAAAAGTATTTGGTAAATTTAGATATAACTTTTCCTTATATTCAATTTATACATATATTTGGATATTATAATTTATTACTTTTTTATATTTTTTTATATTTGTTATTTTTTTACATTTGTACTTGTATTTATCTTTTATATTTGTACATATATATATGTTTATGTATATGGGTCAACCAGTTTCTTTAGAACAGTTTAACCGGTTGAAGCAGTGACCAATGACCCAGCTATTAATCCTGTTTGATGTCCGATCTGATTTAAAAAAACATTGCTTCTGTGGAATTAAATCTTTGCAAACTTGCCACTCAAAATGACCATTATACCCCTCTGATTCATCACTCCATCTGCACTCTCCAAGCAAAAGGGATAATCATATCATTGTTTCAGTCGCCGAAGAAAGAGAGCAAAGAGGGGCACAACCGCAAACCACCATCACGTCGCCATCTCCGTTAAGCATACAAAATCTGAACTTGATTGAAACCCGATTCTAGACCCGTCACCATATCATCCCTGAACCACCGTCACGTGCGAAGTTTGCCGCTTCCATCGCATGTGACAGCTTCGCCACCGTCAACCTTACTGCCACTAGTGAAGTTATGAATTTTTCTTCTTTATTTCATTTTGGAGCTAGGGTAGGAAAATAATGGAGAAGAAAAATGGCAGAAAAGGGTGTTAAATATATATATATATATGTATGTATAGATTTTGATGATACTTAAAAAACCATATATTAGGAAGTTGGGCACCCCATTTTTATGTAATTTCTGCTTATGTAATAGATTATAGGATTTAGGCTGACTCAAAACAACCAAGTAACGTTTAGAAGACTTGTTGAAGGTATTTCAGAAGACTCACAGCTAAGTATTGAAAGATTCATCAGACTCTTAGCTGAGTATCAAGTTTAGAAGACTCTCAGCAGCAGAGTAGTGCCAGCTGTTGACGTGCGTTTTGGTCAACAAGCAAAAATATACGAAAATGTAATACGTGGAAATGGGAACAGACTTTAATTCAGGGCTAATGCCTTTTTATACAAAATAATGAAATAAAGCTTTTGGTCGGTTTTATCTTACAGTAGTGATTTTACAAGCGTTTTTCTATATTATTTCTCTCTTGTCTTTTTCCTCATAAATGAGACCTATTTATACCCATCTCATTAGTGGGTTTTTAATAATCCTATTACACTTAATACTAAAATAATCTCAAAGGACACATGTCCTTCTCTAAGCATGCATGTTGGCAGTATTTGCCACTTGTTGACTCATCTTGATATTATCTTTGAGAAGTGGCGAAACTTTGTGCTAATGGAGCACTAAGTTCGATTGGATGGTTATCCTTTGAATTTCTGCCATAATCCGGCTCAGCGGCGCCCAGTTCGTGCCACATCATCGGCTCGATGCGTCGTCGCTCTGTGGGTCCCACATGCGCACGTCTTTGAATGGCCATATGGTGATTTGCTTCGGCTCGGCTCGGTGTCATCAATGGCCCCCAGTTTAATTCAGGGAAGAATTATTCTTCTTTTTTATAGTCATTTGACGCTTGATTCTTCTTTTTGTTTAGGGAACTCCTCTCCCGAGTCATTTTGTCGTCACGGAGCTTGACAATATCCGGTCTGGGCCGGGAGGGATAGAAGGATTGAAGTCCACGGCCACCGAGGCTCGTCTGGGAGGCCGGCCTCCGACCCGCCTTACCCGCCCGACCACGAGGCGGAGAAATGTCTCGAGGAGGCGGTGGTGGTGGAAGAGGAGGTCGAGGAGGAGCCCGAGGAGCCCGCTAAGGGGTGAGAGGAACAAACTCTGACGCGGGCGACAACCTTTGAAACGAGCGGCGGGGCCGTCCCCGGTGGCGTCCCGATCCTCGAGGCAACGCCCCCCTACGGCGAGTGCGGACTCAGTGGCGAGGAACAAGCGGGGCTCAAGTATGTATGTTACAACTCTCAAATTCCCTTCTTTCGATTGTCTTCGTTTTTTGTCCTTTGCTTAATCAACCTTCTTGTAGGGCGTGGGGTGGACGTCTTCGTCCGCCTTCAGCGTGTGAGGAATACCCCAGAAATGGAGGGGCGGCCTCTTGATCGTCTTTGGCGACCCGAGCAACTGAGCGGTATTGTGGCGGCCTGGCGATCTGAGCGGCCGGAGAGAAAAGATCCGGGCGTAAGGCGTCTGCGAGATACCCCGAGAAATGGAGCGCCCTATCCCGAGAGGAGAAGATGGCATTGTGATTGAGGAGCCCGGGCAGATAGAGAGGACTAGGCCAACCCCGGCGGTGACTCATGTGCAGATTCCAACAGGTGGGGTTCCGAGGACCTTCTCGGACGACCTTGGTTTGGAGGGTCATTTCATCCCCCCGAGTCAAGTGAGGGAGGAGGCCTGCGAAAGGATAGCCGGATCGCGGCCCCAGTGGTTTGTGGAATTCGTCAGATGCTCCACACCTCTGAGGAAGCGATCGAGGCTTTTCCGAGGAAGCGGAGTCGGGCGCAAAGGGATGTCCCGGCTCGTGCTTGGACCACATGCATTGAGCGATTCTGTTTAGAAACTGGTTTTGGAGGGAAGCGAGACTCGGTATGCCGTGGGCTATCTGGTAGGATCATCGGACTCCTATGGCACGCGATCGGAAGGGCGCGACTTGGAGAAGAAGCACGCCGACTTGGAGAGACGACATATCAATTTGCAAGATGCTTCGCCACTCTCCAAGGGTGCGGGAGTCCACGAAGACCCGAGCGGAGGAGGCCGTGGCCGAGGGCAAATCTTTGAGAGAGAAGGCTGCTTGTAAGCGGCGAGGCGGGACCGGGCCCGTAAGGCCGGGCGAGCTCCGGGCGAGTCGTAGAGTTGGAAAAAGGCGGATCTTTGCTAATGCGGGAAATTGGAGAGCGCGTGCCAAAGTCCGCGAGGGAGGCGGAAAAGCTTCCCAGAAGCATGTGGAAAAGGCCCGGGTGGAGGCCATCCGGGCTTACAAAGACTCAGAGGAGTATGCCTTTATGTTGAGCTGCGGACACGCGACCAGCATCGGGGAGATCCTCCAGGACCTCAAGGCCGACAAGACCATGGCTGAGCTTGAGACTGAGCTTGCCCAGCTAGACGCTGATCTAGATGCCATCCGTCCTTGCTTTTTGGAGACTACTGGCGGCCAGGATGTTCCCCCTCCAGAGGAAAAAGTGGCTTCTAGCGAGCCCATTGAGATCCCTCCTCCTGCCAGGGCTTGAGCCCTTTTTTCCTTTTGGAGTTTTTTGTTTTTGTTTTTCGTATTTTCCTTTTGTGTAGGCTAGACGGCCCCGGGGCCTTTTGATGTAATGGGCTCCGGCCCCCCACTGTACATATTTTGCTTAGTAAATGAAGTTCTTTTTAGTCATATGTGCATGTTTCTGCATTATTTTTGCTAAGTATTGTGCTCGTCTTTCTTTTTTGTTGTATGGCTTCTGCTCTGCCTGCCTCTTTTTATTTTTCCAAGTATAGGGCTCGATTTTCAATGCTCAAGCGGCACGAGTAGTGGGCTTCAGCTGCCTGAATTTATTTGCCAAGTTTTATGCTCGAAACTTAAGCCGAGTCTTTGTTTTGGGTAGGCTCGCCTTTTGGGCGAGCTTTCCCTTATTTAAACGTGCACGGGACGTACCCGAGGCGAGCAGTCGGCGCTCGGCGCTTGGCCGAGGCGATCGAAATGGCGCTCGGATCTTGGCCGAGGCGAATAAAAATTACCCCCTTTTAGACAGCTCACAGAATATCAGATGAAAGGATATGTCCTTAGGATTGTATCTGAATCACAAACTGCGTACTTTATTGATAGTACCTCTTTAGATATGATACATTCCGTGGATGTGCAAACTTTTCCCCACTCAAGTACTCAAGCTCGTATGCCCCATTTGACATGACCTTACTGACCCAGAACGGACCTTCCCAAGTCGGTTTTAAAGGGTTGGGTTCAACCCCGGTTACTATTTTTAGAACGAGGTCGCCGACCTGGAACCTTCTTTCCTTTACTTTTAAATTGTAGTACCTTTCACTCCTGTGTTTGTATACGACTTTCCTTATCTCGGCACTGCACCTTTTCTCCTCTAGTAGGTCGGCTCGGCCCCCAGCGATGCGGCCTCGGCCCCATAAGCCAGGGAAAGGGCATCTTCCCGATGCATTTGCTCGATCGTCGTGCAATGCGACCAATACTCAAGCGACTCCTCAGGCCAATTACCTTTAGATTCCTCCAACCTTGCTTTCAGAGTATATTTGAGTATTTTATTGACCGCTTCGACCTGTCCGTTGGACTGTGGTGATACGAGGTTGAGAAATGATTTTTAATGTGGAATCCTTCACAAAAATTTCGAAACCTCCGGTTATCAAATTGTTTCCCATTATCTGTGACAATCGAGTATGGTATCCCAAACCTACAGATAATGGACTTCTATATGAAGTTAAAAATCTTTTCTTCATATATCTTCGCCAGGGGTTCCGCTTCAGCCCATTTTGTAAAATAATCTACCGCCACAATGGCATATCTCACGTCCCTTTGCGGTGGGGAGTGGTCCCGATGAGTCCATTCCCCATTTGGCAAATGACCACCTGACCGAATATGGAAGTAAGTTGTTCGGGGTGATACCTAACTTTGTGGCACAAATCTTTGACATCTTTCGCATTTTTGACAAGGTTGGTCGCGTCGCTTTTTAGGGGCGACGGTAGTACCCTTGCCATATCAACTTGTAAGCCAACGTTTGGCCCCCAACGTGATTTCCGCATATACCCTCATGTACCTCTCGGAGCGCGTAGTCTGCGTCTGTTCCCGACAGGCATCGAAGGAGCGGGACAGAATATCCACGCTTGTATAGGACACCATCCACCAACGTAAATCGAGCGGCCTAAGTTCGCAACGTTCTAGCCTCGGTCTTGTCTTCTGGCTGAATTTCTTTCTCTAAATACTAGATGATTGGAGTCATCCAGGTCAGGTCGGCCGCTTCATTAACATGTATCTTCTGTGCATTAAGTGATGGGGCAGACATCTGAGTCATGGTTACATCCGCAATCGCATCAGTCCCCGGGCTGGAGGCCAACCGAGCTAAGGCATCTGTCTGCATGGTTTCAGTTCAGGGAACATGCAAGACTTCTGCTTTGAAATGCGAAAGTTTTTTCTTGACTAAGTCCAAGTATCGTACAATTTTATGTTCTTTCGCTTTGTACTCACCATTGATCTGATGGACCACCAATTGTAAATCACTGTGTACCAACAGTCGTTTTAGGCCCATTGACGCTGCCATTTCTAGTCGTGCCAGGAGCGCTTCGTACTCATCTTCGTTGTTAGTCGCTGGGAATTGGAACCGCACGGCCGAGCAGTAGCACTTGAGTTTTGGATCGATTATCACGATCCCACCCCTTGCTCGGCCTGCGGTGGAAGAGCCATCGACAAACAACTTCCATTCTTGATATTAAACCACCTTTAGCTGGATGGAAGGTGTGAACTTCGGCTACAAAATCGGCCGCTTGTCCTTTAATTGCGGTCGTGGCTCATACAAAATATCAAATTGGTGAGCTCGGCACTGCTTAATCATCTTACCGAAGTGTATAAGTGGTGCGAGAACTTGCTTGATGGGTAGTTGGTCGATACCACGATCTTGTGCTCCAAAAGTACGGACGGAGCTTTTGGGCCAAAATGACTAGCGAATATGCTAACTTCTCCATCGGTGGATACCGGAGCTCGGCGTCATGCAGCGTCTGGCTTGTGTAAAAAATCAGGTGTTGGATGGAGTTATCCAATCTAATCAGCACCAAGCTGACGGCGTACTAGGAGACCGCGAGATACAAATACAAGTCCTCTCCCCGGGTCGGTTTTTGTAGTACAAGGATTGAGGCTAAGTATTGCTTAAGTGACTCGAAAGCAGTTTGCGTCTGTTTGGTCCATTCAAAATTCTTATTCTTTTTTATGATTTCAAAGAAAGGTTTGCACTTGTCCGTGGATCGTGAAACGAACCGGTTTAGGGCGCCTAGTCGGTCTGTTAAGCTTTGTACTCTTTTGACGGAATTAGGGGATTCAAGATCAATTATGGCTTTTATTTTATCTGGGTTGGCTTCGATTCCCCTTTGGCTAACCATATAACCCAAAAATTTACCCGAGCCGTCCCCAAAGGTGCATTTTTTCGGGTTTAACATCATCTTATACTCTCGCGAAATGGTAAACATTTTATTAAGATCATTAAGATGATCAGATATGTACAAGGACTTCACCAACATATCATCCACATAAACTTCCATGGTACGAGCTATCAAATCCTCGAACATTTTATTAACTAACCTTTGGTAGGTCACTTCGGCGTTCTTCAACCCAAACGGCATCATCCTGTAGCAATATACGCCACGAGCGGAGAAAAATGATGTATTCTCCTCGTCATCCGAATGCATTCGTATCTGATTGTAGCCTGAGTATGCATCCATAAAACTCATAAGTTCATGTCCGACTGTGGCATCTACCATATAATTGATGGTGGGCAAATGATAGCTGTCCTTGGGGCATGCCTTGTTGAGGTCGTTAATGTCCACACAAAGGCGCCATTGGCCATTGCTTTTCTTTACTAATACAGGGTTGGCCACCCATCGAGGGTAAAGGGTTTCCCTGATGAACTGATTGTCGAGCAATTTATTGACCTCGGCCTCCAGGGTGACCAGCCTGTCGGGGCCGAGCTTGCGTATTTTCTAGATTACTGGTCGGAATGTAAGGTCTATGTTGAGACGATGGCAAGCGTGTTTAGGATCGATTCCTGGCATGTCAGAGTGTGTCCATGCAAAGACATCAAGGTTATTTTCGAGGAATTCGATCAATTCCGATCGATATGGCTCTTGGAGGTCGTGGACAATACGTAATTGGTGTCCCCCATGTTGCTTATCGATATCGACCGTGTTGACCTGTTCTACTGGTTCCGCGTGTTTTCTTTTCTTACTCTGCCCCTCTTTTTTTTCCAAGGGCAGCTCGTCCTCAACCGCCGACTTATTCTCTGGCTCCACTTCAATCACTGGTTTTTCCCCATCCTCAACTTTGGTTCTTTTCCAGGTCGTCTACCTGGATTATTTTCTGAAACAACCATCTCCCCTCTCTTAGGCTCGTCTTTCTCCCCCAGGTCGTCCTTCGTTGTTCCATTGGTTTCCCCCCTTTCTACCACGTTAATCTCCGCAGGTCGGAGCTTAAGAGAGCACTCCCGCGATTCCCTTTGATTTCCCTTGTGGATGGCTTCTCCATCCGGGGTTGGGAACTTCACACAAAAATGGTACATTGAAACGGTTGCCTTTAAGTGGTAGAGTAGCGGCCTTCCAATAATCGTGTTATACTCAGAATCAGCGTTGATAATTTTAAACGTGGTGATAACAGTCCGCTTGTGCAATCCCTAGTGGTGTTCATCGAATCGAATTCGAATTCTTGACTTCCTCGAATCGAATTTAATCGAATGAAAATTTTAAACCTCAATTGAAATTCGATCCTAATTCGATTAATTCGGATCGAATTTAAACGAATTGGATTTCTCGATTTCGAATCGAATTGAAATCGATCAAAATTCAAATTTTGCGATAAAGTGAATAAGGTTTGGATTCATAACATAATATTTTTGGGCTATACCCATAAAATTCAGATTTTATTATTTCAAAATTACAAATTATCGACTAACCGTTTTTAATTGTTTAATTTAACTAATGACTATCATAAATTCATAACGAACTCCCTTATATAAATTTAATAAATTATTTTGTCCCAATTTTATACCAGCACTAGTTACTTGATAAAAAACTTTTATACTCAAGTATGAGATATCAAATTGACAAAGTGTATGTGTGTAGATAAAGAGATATAGTGTGTGTTATCATATAATTTATTGTTTTAATATGATCTGAAGATAAATATATGTAATATAGTGTACAAATGTATAATATATAATGCATATTGTAATAAGAATTTAAAACAAAGGAAAAAAGTCAAAGACTATATTGTATAAATGTATAATGTATGTTGTATAGTGTATGTACACAAGTTTTGTACTTTTCCATACAATGGACATAGCTGGTGGAATATTCTTATAGATTATTTCACCATATGCCCTCCACGTGAGACTGTAAGAGCGAAATAGATTTTACCTAAAATATATATTTTTAGCACAAAAAATGATTATTTGAATATGGTCTAAAGATAAAATTTTGAATTAAAATGTAAAATGTATTTCATATCTATTAAGTATAACTATTTCTAACAAAAACTAAAAAAACAAGAATGAAAGAGCATATATTTATAATTTTACATTTTCATTTAAAACATTATTATTTTATTCATTTATATATATTAGAAATGCATGTGTATAATTTACATATATACAATAAATAATTATGTATAGTGTGAAAGGTATACATATAAATTTTGAATTGAAATCTGGTTCAATTAAAATAAGAATTTGAATTGTATCTGGTCGAATCGAAATACGAATTCGATTTTAGTCAATTTCACCTCGAATTAGGATTTTTGAATAGAATTCGAAAAAAAAACCTCAATTAGTTATTCGATTCAAATATTCATATTCGAAATTCGAGTTGATTCGAAATTCGATTGAAATTCAAAAATCTAATTCGAAACTAAAATTGAATTGAACCGGATCAATTTGGATCCATTCGAAAAATGAACACCCCTAGGCCAATCCTGTCCCATCGGATGGGCGGTCAACCTCCCCAGGCGGGATGATCTTTCCTCCATCAAAACCCAAAATACTATCATTACATGGATGAATGTAGTTGTCATCCACATTCAATCTCTGGCTCGAACATAAAAACCGCGAATAGCTTCCCGAGTCAATTAGAATCCTATGGACCGGGATGCCCGGAATAGGTCTTTGTGATGACCAGGGGTCGGAATGAGGTGGACCACACAGTCGGCATCCATGTCCCGAGAAACAAAGCGACCCATCGATTGGCCTTCTCTAATTTCTACCACCCGAACTTGTCTTTCCATGTGGGCGGCTTATCGACATCTGCCTTCCTTTTCCTCGGTTCGGCGGCTATCCTCAATTGCATTGGTGTTGATTCTATTAACGTTGGACACCATCGAGAATCTCCCTACCTTGATTCTCGTTCGGTGTAGCGGTAGGTGAGCCGGATTCGTCAATCGCTCTAGATTTACACCGGAATGGCGGCTGGTGGCGGTAACTCGTGGGCGTACCTTTTGAGGCCGCCCCTCTGAACGATGTGCATTGTCTCCCTGATGAGGTCTCGGCACTCATCCGTATCGTGGCCTATCGACTTGTGATAGGTACAGTATCTTCGTGCATCCAACTTGGCAGGCTCTAGCCTCAAGGGCCGAGCCGGTGGCAACAAATTAAGACCCTGTATCTCGTTCCATATTGCTGAAGGAGTGTGGGTCAAAGCACTCCTTACCGCAACAACCTCGGCTCGCACTTCCTTGCGCGCCTTATGTCCAGTCGTCGGGTTTTTCGAAAAAGGTCTGAAACCCGACCTCGATCCTGAAATGAGCTCCTTCTTTCCATCTTTCTTCATACCTTCTACCTTCTACTCGGGACGCTGACTAGCCATGGCTTCTTCCGCACAGATATGGCGCTCCGCGCAGATAAGAAATTCCTGGTATGAGGTCGTCCCGATTCATGGATAGAATAATTGAACCATGTTTCGGGAGCGAGGCCGGCAATGGCCGCGATTAGAATGGCATCATCCAAGACTGGCTCCATCTCTCGGACCTGTTTATTAAATCGAGCTATATAACTCTTTAAAGGCTCATCTTTTCCCTGCTTAATATTTACAAGGGAATCTTTTGGTGCAACTCGGACTTTGGAAGTAAGAAAATGCACTGTAAATGCGGGGTCCAGGTCACCCCAAGATCGGATGGACCCTTGTGGCAGGGTCTGAAACCAACGGTGGGCTCGGTCGCCCAGCGTTAAAGGAAATGCCCTGCATAGAATTGCGTCGCTAGGGCTGTAGAGCTCCATCCACACTAAGTATTTGTGGATGTGTGTCGTCGGGTCAGTCTCTCCGTTGTATAGACTGACTTGCGGGATTTTTAGCTTTGGTGATAGAGGAGTTGACAGAATGCTGGGAGCAAAAGGTGATACAACAGAAGGCCGGCTTGTTACCTGGTACGGCCTTTGGCACTGGGCTTCTTCAGGACCGTCCTCCAACTCATTTAAACGGTGGCAAAGACACAGAATCTCTGCTTCTCATTCCTCCAGTGGGCTAGGGCCCTGCGTTTGGTTGGCCCTAGCCTGTTCCCTTTCATCCGGAAATCGGAGCCTAGAACTTATCGATCGAGTGGGGCGAAGAGGATCAACCCCCAGCCGACCTGCAAACACAGAACGGGTACGGCGGTGGCGTGTGGGCTCTGGTTGCGACTCCGCCACGTGGCTTTGTTCTTCCACATCATTGCACGATCGTCTTCTATCTCGGCGACCTCGCTGTTCATTGCTAGAACTAGTCTCCTGGCCTTCATCACGGGGAGGCGCAGGGGCTTGAGGGTAGACATTAATAATTACTGGAGGGTTGTGTGGGTGGGTATTTACAGGAGGTGGAGGTTGTATTTGCGAATTAGTAGTTGCAAGTGTTTGGGAGATGAGTTGATTCATTTGTTGGACAAAAGTGGGGTTTGCGATGAGTGGGCAAAAACAAAGTAAAGTCGTGCTCCTGCTTCGATCACGCACGCGTTAACCATTGGTAGTTTGGCGATTTGATTATTTAGAGTGGATCCTCGATTAGGCGGGCATTTGAAATGCGACTCATTCTGTCTATTTTGAGGAGTTAACATTAGTTTTACCTGACTTCACGTGACTTGACTTAGTAGAATTGGTGGACCTGACGGCCCTCCTTCAGCGCCAATTTGTTGACGTGTGTTTTGGTCAACAATAAAAAATATCTGAAAATTTAATACGTGGAAATAGGAATAGACTTTAATTTAGGGTTAATTACTGCTTTTTATACAAACTACCGAGCTCAAAGCTTTTGGTCGGTTTTCTCTTACTGATAGTGATTTTACAAGCGTTTTTCTCTATTATTTCTCTCTTGTCTTTTCCTCATAAATGAGGCCTATTTATATCCATCTCATTAGTGGGTTTTTAATAATCCCTATTACACTTAACACTAAAATAATCTCAAAGGGACACATGTCATTCTCTAAGCATGCATGTTGGCCAGTATTTGCCACTTGTTGACTCATCTTGATATTATCTTTGACAAGTGGCGACAACGTTGTGCTAATGGAGCACTAAGTTTGATTGGATGGTTATCCTTTGAATTTCCCACCATAAATTTCCCGCCATAATCCGACTACGGCGGCCAAAGCCCACCTCGTGTGCCACGTCATCAACTTAGTATGCATCGCCATATGGGTCCCACATGCGCACATGTTGAATGGCCTCGTGGGTGATTTCTTCCACTTCGGCTCGGCTCGGGTGTCATAACGATTAAGTCAAAGTAGAAGATTGGTAGCGAGTTGAAGCGAGAAGACTTTCAAGTCTTACAACTCGGGAGACTCAAGGATTAGTCAAAGTGGGGTAAAAGCAGTGAAGGCTTAAGTCAACTGGATAAGTTTTGTTGTCGGTAAAAGTCGACATACAATGTTTGACCATAAAAGGTATTAACAATTTAATGAAGGCAAAAGAGTCTTGACCAATAGAAGAACACCCTGTTGCCGGTTTGAGTTGTGGATAAGACAAAAGAATACAAGGAAAGGTCATATCAAGTTTGCATAGAATGGACATGCCAATCGTCGAATGGTGAGATTTGAATTTGTCTACCTTCTCAAAGGAAAAAATTCAAATCCTCACTATCAACGCTGAAGATTTTTACAAAGAGAAAACACACAAGACAAGAGAGCAACAAGTGAAAATCAAGCAAACAGAAATCTGAAGAACAAACATTCTCTCTCAAGCTATAACTGAAAATCTTCAAGTTAGAGGTGACCAAATGAAATCGAAACCAAGTTCCAAATTAGAATCAGAACCGTGGTCAATGGTTCCAGGAATTATTGACCGAAACTGGCGGAACCTGGGTTCCAAAACTGGAACCAAAACCGGTTAGACCAGTTCTAGTTCTGGTTCTTTGGTCTAAGAAATCGTAGAACTGCTGATTCGAACCATCGTTGGAACTGGCGGTTAAAACCGCCGGTTTCAAGGTTAATACCAACGTCTTTTAATTTTTTTTGGGATAAATTATGATAGAAGAAATATTAAATGCTTAGTATAATATATTATATTCGCAACCGCATGAGACACATCTTAAACTAAATATTATAAGCGAGACACATCTTAAAATAAATGTTATAAGCAAACTATGTGAATTTTGATTCCTCTATATCTTAAGAGGATACATAAGAAACTTAATATTATTGTTTAGGCAAAAATATTTTTAGTCCACTACTTGAGACATTTAGTCAACTTTTCTAGGTGTTTTTGAAAATAGTCCACTAAATGGAAAATTTTCGGATTTTCAGTCCACTTACGGGTTACTATAGGTAATTTTTGACTGGCTATATCCTACGACGCTTTTTTATTTATTTAAAATTATTTTTTTTGTTATTTTCTTTTGCTGAATCCCTATCCTACGTGGGTATTTTGGGAGGGAAAATCATCCCATTTCCCTCATTTTATGAGTATTTGTCTTCTCTCTTTCCTCACAAAATGTAGACTTTGTTGGGTGCAAGTTTGCAACAAAGAAGACCGACTTTTCAGTTGAAGAAGAACATCAACATGTCTACATCTTCATCTCCAGGTTATCTTTATTGTCATTGTGGAAAAAGAGCACAAATTCAAACATCTTGGACTAGTGACAATCCAGGCATAAGATTTCATGGATGTGTAGATTGGAAGGTGAGTTTTTTTGGGTTTTCATGGGCTATTTATTTTTGTTTTTCCTTCCTTTTTTTGTTTCTTTATTAACAATAACATTCATTTTCTTATGCAGAGAGGGGGCTGTAATTATTTTAAATGGGTAGATTCTCCGGTCATCAATCCCAGAGCCGCGACGTTAATCCTAGGATTAGAAAGGAAAAATGTCAATCTTGAAAATGAACTAAAGAAGCTGGAGAATCGAAATAAGTGCCTCAAATATATGTTGATGTTGTCTTGGAGTGTTTTCATTGTTCTTTGGGTGTTAAAATAACGAATTGGCTGTCAATAGAGGGGTATGCATAATAGTTTGGTTAGTTTTGGTCCTTAATTTTAGGATAGCTGGGTGTCAATGAGCAGACCAATTTTAGAATACATCACCAATGTTCCAAAAATACCACATCAGTCATACTAAAAATTCCAAAACAACCATCACCAATGTTTCAAAAGAAAACAGATTCAAAGTTTTAATCAGTTTGAATTAAATGTTTACAAAAAAAGTGCATCTTGAGTTGGTGCCTAGATTTTCCCATTTCCTTTAACATCTTGATGTGTAGATAATGCTGCTCCAAGGTGTGACAGTTTGATATAGTTCTTTCCTTTGTCTTTTTGTGGCAAAATCCCTCCCTATTGTTGGAATTGCTCACACATGGATGGTGTTTCCCTTTGACATCTTGGGGCCTTGAAGACAGTCTTGGCATTATTGGGAGCATGTATGAATGGATCCACTGGCTTCCTTCTCACCTAATTGAAGATTAAACTAAAAAAAAGTGTTATAATAGCATGTTGACAACATAAACATGAAAAATTATGTAAATTTCTATATATTTTACTTATAATTTTGATGGCACTTGGGAGCATGTTCCTTGTGTTAGTTGACTACAATCTTCTCCTTGTGGTTGAATTTCTAGTGCATTATTCAAAGGACAGTACCTCTTGTTATGACCCTCCACTCCATATTTACTACATTTCACTGTGGCTTGGCGTCTCCTCAACTTGGTTGGATCAATCTTTGGTTTCCCCCTACTTTTTTTCTTTTGTTTAGGGACAAGTTCATCAGGTTCCCTTCTTCTTGCCTGCACTGGCCTACCGACATTTCTACCATAGTTAAGAGGTTCCAGAGGGATGTTTCCTAATTTGGGCCACTCACTACTGCCATTCATGGGCATGAGGATAGGTTCATAAACCATCTCATAAGTAGCCACAAAATAGCATCTATGTGTGTAGTCAAATGTATTCCAACCTTGTGTAGTTATAGTACGCATTACATGCTCATAAGGGATCCCAGTCAATTCCCATTTCCTACACCCACATGTCATATTTTCCAAGTTAGCACTATATTTGTTTCCATCCCTGCAGTTAATCTGATAATGTCTATCATCAGCTTTCATGGGCATACAATCAACAAGCTTCTCAATATTTTAATCAAAGATTTTCTTAATCCTAGGACAAACAATCTCTTTAAGTTTCCATTTCTTCTTTGATATGTCTCTATTTTGTTGCAACCTTTTCATTATATACTCCCGAATCCACTATAACATTGACAGAATATACATTTCTCTTGCTTCTAATATGTTGCTACTAAAGGTTTCACAATGATTATTCAGTAGAATGTCTGACTTTGGGTATGGATTGAGGTAGGCCCTACTCTATTGTTTAGGAGGTTTGTCACTAAACCACTCCCAAGCCTTCTCATCTAGTTCCGTCAATTGATCCATGGCCTTATTAAACTCATTAATTGTGGTAGCCTTAGCTGCTTTCCAAACTGCTATCTTGAAAGTTTGATCCCTGAACCCAACATTTTTGAAATTTTGGTGCATATGCCTTACACAAAATCTGTGATCAACATTTTGAATTTTTTTTGGAATGCTTGCACTAATCCCTTTTGCCATCGGACATAAAAGTCCTTTGTTTGTCATTTTCAATTTGCATATCAACTTGAAAAGGTTTAGAAACCGATCTCAAGTATCCCCATTTTCTTTGTTAACCATGCGAAGCAAGTGGGAATATGTCGTTATTAAAGTCTAGACCTCTTTGCGATTAACAACACCCCTCCACGAGGTCCTTTGATATGACACCCATCAACTCCAATTATGGGCCTGCAACCATTTCTAAAACCCACTTTGAATGCCTCAAAGCAAATATATATTATGTCAAATTTATGGCCAACATCATCCTTGTTAACTCCTATAATGACAGTGGAACCTGGATTGGATCTTTTCACTTTCTCAACATAATCCCACAAAAGTGCATACTACTCTTTGGCATCCCCTTATTTGTAAAGCCAGTTTCTTTGTTTTGTAGGCCTGGTAATGAGTGATGTTGCATCTAAAATCTTCCATCATATATGCTCTCATTGTCTTTACATTCCTCTTTGGATCAATCTTAAACTTGGATGCATACTTTCCATACAACTAATTAGACTTCACATTCTTAACATTGAAACTTGGTGGACATGTGTGACAGTTAATTAATTGACATATTTTGAATGAAGTTTCATTTTTCAGTTTGATTGCATGAAGTTTCCACTGCCATCTTTATCAAAACACTTTGCAGTCACTCTAAATTTATCATTCTTTGTGATTTTCACACACCTTTTATTCTATATTGCATGTGAATGAGCTGCCTTTATGATCTTTTTTTATTTCCAAACAACATACTCAGTTCAAACACTGGATTATATTTTTGACTAGGATTAAACAGTGGAACAGATGATTTATTATCATAATCTTCATCAGAATCCTTACCACTAGGATAATCATCTTCACTTTCTATATTCTCCTGGAATATTTTGTCATCAATATCACTCTCTCTCAAACCATATTCATCACTATTTTCCAAATCATCTACAAATTCATCTTTTGGAATATTTGCACTTGCTCCCATGTGTACAAAAGCAAAAAAAAAAAAACAAAAAAAACAAAAAAAAAAAAACAAGACAAAAAAAGCAAAAATCAATCACTGATGTTCAATCCGAGAAGTAACAAACATACAAATCATAAAAATGCCCACATGTTTAATCAACAACAAACAAAAACACATAATATAACATAATATACGTATAAAACACTACAACTGGAATCAGAGAAGCAACAAGCATACAAATCACAAAAAAAAATAAGAAAATAAATTTTAAACCACTTACCATACTCTGCTGCACTTTCCGAAATCACATCTGGTTCTTCATGCTTCATTATAAAAAATTTGTTTGCTTACACTGATGGATTTCAGTTGATAAGTCTTGGGTATTTGATTTCGTATAGTAAGTAAATGAATTAACGGGGTAATGTTTTGTGTGAAAGGAGGCTAGGGTTTCGAATTTGAAAGAGCGGAAAAATCTCAGCGTTTTTTTAGTGTTATGGGGTTTCGCCCCCACCCAATATCAACTTTGCCACGTAGGATAGGGATTCGGCAAAAGAAAATATAAAAAAATAATTTTAAATAAATAAAAAAGCCACGTATGATATAGCCAATCAAAATTACCTACAGTAAGCGGTAAGTGGACTAAAAATCCAAAATTTTTCAGTTAGTGGACTATTTTCAAAAACACCTAGAAAAGTGGACTAAATGTCTGAAGTAGTCCACTTAGTGGACTAAAAAAATATTTTTGCCTTATTATTTATATTAAGTCCAAAATTTAATATTATTATGAATATTAAGTCTAATTCATTTTAATATTATTATTTATATTAAGTCCGAACTTTAATATTAGTATGAATATTAAGTCTAATTTTGTTTTCTATTTATTCTTTTATTTTGTAACTATATTTGATAAATTATTTTTAAAAATATCAAAATATAATTAAAAAAGAAATGGTCCCAGTTAAAATCAGAACTGGAATCGTGGAGGAATTGAGTTCCATTTTGGAACTGAAATCGTCAATTTTGATTTTGGAACTGTAACCGTGAGCCCATTTTCAGTTCTGGTTCCTCATTTTGGAAGAACTAGAACCGACGGTTTTAAAACTGGAACTGGCAGTTCCGGAACTGTGGGCACCCCTACCTCAAGCTTCATTCAAGACACATTATCCTACACACATCGTAAAGTTTAAGGCTGCTATTCAATAGTTGAAGAGGAAACTTGTGAAAACAAAACACATGGTCTACATATCCTTGAGGTGAAGGATTGTAATAAAGTTCTTGTCAAACCAGAAACTGAAGATTAGGAAAGGGTTTTGGTGATCAAGTCTTACATTGACAATGAGCTAAAGTTGGTAAAAGAAGTCTGTGAAAAGCTGAGTCTAGGCTGTGGTGTGACAAAGCTGCTGAGACTATTTGTAAACTTTGTATCTAAAGTGACATGATACTCAGTGGATTTCTCGTTGAGTAGGAGAAGAGTGGACGTAGAGGAATTACTCCATCCTCGAACCACTATAAATTCTTGTATCATTTATATTTTGTACTTTACATTCAAGTTATTTACATTACTTACTAGCTTGCATAATAACTCTCTAAAATACTGCGTGTTGATTGCTATAAACTCAAAAGGGTGTAAGATTTCCACTATTATTAAAAAATCTGATTTTGTAAAAATTATTATTTTTCAGCTGAGTTACTCTATCAACAGCTCTGTCGAGAGAATCAAAAAATTGTAAAGTCTATCCAAAACCATCCCCTTCTAGACTTTACCTTGACACCTCTTGGTACCTAAAGGGGGAGTGTTCTCGGTGAAGAAGAAATAAACATAGAGATAGAATAAAAATGAAGAAAAAATGAAGAAATATTGACCACAATGCCTAAGAAAAATGACCAAAACACTGACCACAAAACAACCCGCAAATCGACCATAATTGCCTACTGGCTACCTGCAAACTAAATGGAAACATAAAATCGACCTACAAAATTACTACACATGCAACCACACAATCGACTACAACTAACAACCTAGATCTAAAGTCAACATTGTGATTGGTATATAGGTCGATTTTGTGGTCGGTGGACTAGAACAACGATGGGTTCTAGCAGATGAATAGGGTTTGGGGCTCCGAGCACGCGTGTAGCTGTGGGGTCATGGATTGTTGGTGGCGTAATTACTTGGTGTTGGCGGTGAAGGTGGTGATTGTGGTTGTCGTCGAGTCATTGGACAATGATCGATATATGGAAGGGGACAAAGGTCAGTTTTTCATTTGGTGTGTGTGTGTGGGGGGGCACTTCTATTTTGGCTAGGATATAATGGTCTATTATGTGGTGGTCTTACAACATTCAGGATAAGTGGTATTTTACATTTTTTGGCTCTAAAAGCGGCATTTTTCCAATAATTCTTTGCCATATCATGTCCTTGAGTAGTGTTTAAGAATAAAAGGCCATTTGTTTGCCCACCACATGATACAAGTGATTCTAGATGGGGTAATAGCCTTGTTAGTTATTTAGTTGTGTACAAGTTATATTTTTATCGTGTGAATAGAATTGTGCATGCAATATGGGAACTAAATGAGTTGCTTTCTCATGGAAAAAAAAAGAATCAAATGAAGCTTGTAGAGCTATTTTAAAGATTGATCTTGGTTTTTGGTGGGACAACTTATTCTTCAAATGAAAAAGAACAGACTATGGGTCCTAAATTTCACAATTTATGTATTTCTTTAGTCAAAAACTTATATAGGGTCGTTTTAAGGGTCTAAATACATAAGAGGAATCCTACTTACCGACCACTTCCTATACCGATTTGGATTAAGTTTTTTTTCTTTTTCGGTTTCAAACTAGGGTTTATTCTTTTTTTTTTTTTTTCCTTTCTTCTTCTTCTTATGTTCTTCTATTTCTGTTCTTCTTTTCGATTCTTCTATGTTGTTGACCTAACTTATTCTCGCTTCTTCTTGCTTTGTATGTTTGTGATTTTTTTATTTTTGTTTCTCCTTGTTTCGTCGATTCTGAAATGTATTTCCCCTTGGTGGTTTTGCTTATGGCCGAAGTGTCTTCCTGTTTTCCACCATTGAATTTTGCATGTTTGTAAATTAGTTTGATAATTTCTGGAAAAAAATTAAACTATTTTTTGAAAATATGTTTTTGCAATTTTTTTATAGTTTACTGAAGTGAAATAATTTGTAGATTTATATGTTAAACTTTTTACTAAACTGTATTTTTGTTAGATTTGTTGCTAGATGGTGACTGAAATTGTGAACATTATCGTTAGAAATACTTAAAATACAGACATTTTGTTATAGTATAAATCTTTGAACATTGATGTTTGCAAGTATCCGAAATTGCCTTAAAAGTATCAGAAATTATCTTAAAAGTGTCAATTATATGCACTGTATTTCAACATGAACTTTTTATTAAACTGGATTTTTGTTTGATTAAACTGGATTTTTGTTTGATTTGTTGTTTGATAATGACTTAAATTGTTAGATTTATTAATATGCGTGTTTAATAATTTTGTCTTAAAAGTATCGGTTATTTCATTTTTGTAGATGACACAACAGAAACACTTGGTGTACATGAGTGTAACACCCCAATTTCTGAATTAAATATATATGATTTTATAAAGTGCTAACAACAATCTAAACTTAAAGTCATGTTCAATAACAAGAAAACACTAACATTATGACTTTTCAAAATCTCAAAATAATTCCGTGAAAGCAAGTCTCAAAACTTAAAAAATAATATTCAAAATAATTCATCGTCTCAAATGCAATAGTAAATAATTATTTCAAAATTAAATAATGGTTTTGATGCGACAATTCCATTGCCCCGTGCGCCCAGTCTTTCATTTATCTGTAGAAGTTATACATGTAGTGAGGATTCAAAAACCCAGTAGGGTTAACCAATGTCTAAATTAAATACAATCATGCGTATCAAAACACACATGAATTTCAATAGCAATATTTTGCACTGCAAGAATTTCACCTGATGGATTCTTTTTTCCCAAACCACTTTCATCTCTCACTTCAATAGTCAATTGCGACAATCGCAAGATACATAATAAACCATTTAATAAGGATATTGTATAAACAAATCCCACCTCAAATGCAATAGCTTCGTGAAGTAAATGCAAACGTGAATGCCTAATATTCTAATTCCCAGTCTCCTACAATGAAATAAACTTTTTCATTGATATAAAATATTATGGAAGAGGAAAATAGAAAGAAGTAGAAGTTTGAATCGGATTAGATTTCTAGGAAAATTGGCTTGATAGGTGACTTGATGGGTCATAATTGGGCTTGGTCAAAAATAGAATTAAAACTGGCCATTGGTAAAAGTCAAAGGTTTTGGTACAATCTTCTTTCTTTTTCTTCTCATTTTCTCTCTCTCTCTCTCTCTCTCTCTCTCTCTCTCTCTCTCTCTCTCTCTCTCTCTCTCTCTCTCTCTCTCTCTCTCTCTCTCTCTCTCTCTCTCTCTCTCCTTTTTTTCTTTCTCCGTAAACTTGCCCTCGATCTCTCATTTCTTTTTTTCTTCTCTCCTTAACTTCCCTTCAACTTTGTACAATTGCCCCACCAATCTCTCTTTTGTCTCTGGCATCAGTGACCAGCGGTCATGGTGACGCTGGTCGTTAGAACGACTTCTTCCTCTTTCATATACTTCTTCTTTTCTTTTCTTGGTTTTTATCATGGGTTTTGGTTTTGGTTTTGGGGCTTGGGATTTGGAAGGGTGGTGGCCATGGTGGTGGTTAAGTGCGGGTGGCGGAACACTGCGTCGACATTGGATGTTTTAAGAAGAAGAAGAACTTTATCTTCTTACTTTTGTGGAAAAATTGTGAAGAATAACCACTAAGTGAGACTTTGAATTTATAAGTCGATATTTTAAGAAATATATGATATTATTTGTTCTGAAATTTTATTACAAAAATTCTTGATTTACATGCCCTACATGCATATTCGAGTTGTTTTTCTATTACCATGATTTGATTTGATTTTTTCCTTTTGTAAAAATTGCCTTTCCTAATTCTTGTGAATAAATCAGAAATTAAATCCCCAAAATTACGAAATCTAGGGTTTCAAGTCCCTAAAATTATTCTCACAACCTTAATTTAGCCACTAATTTATATCCCCATTAATGGGACACGGGTAGTACAAGGAGAGATAAGGAAGGGCAACCCCGAAAAAAATGCATGTAGTAGAAATGATTAGAAAAATTGATAAAAAAGAAGGAAGTCGGTGAAGGAAGGTAGCGCTAGCCATGAATTGGAAGAGGTTATTGTAGAAGAGATTCTAAAAAAAGATGACAAAAGTTGATGAAAAGGTTACTGAAAAATAAGAAATTCGGCGAAGAAAATTAGTGCTAGTCATGGCGAGAAAGATTCTTGGCGTAAATTTCAGCGAAGGAAATTTTAAAGAAAAAGGATAATAAAAATCCTCAAATGAAAAGGAATATATCTAAAAAAGATAATGAGAGGTTTTTGCATTTTTTCACATTATGTATATAATTGCGCATCTTAGAAATATCATTTTTAATGCTCAAACATATCATAAATTGTTTGAAAACTATCATTGTCCGTGTCTCTTGTATCTTTTTAGTATTTGAACATTGAACATATGTGATTTTGTATGTTAGAAGTATCATGTCTGATTATTGTAAGTATCAGAAATTACCTGAAAATTATTAATGTTTATATCAGTGCGTTATTAATATTGAACGTATATTTATATCACCCTGCACGTTATAAGTATCATCTTTGATGCTTGAAAGTATTAGAAACTGCCTTAAAAGTACCAATTTTTCTATCATTGTATTTTCAATATTGAACATATATTTATATCACTCGACATGTTAGAAGTATCACCTTTTATGCTTGAAAGTATCAAAAATTGGCTTAAATGCATCAGTTTTTATGCCCTACAGATATTATGTCGAAAATGATCTTATGTCACTCAGTCACTCTATATTTCTAGCAGCAATTTGCTTACGCAATGTAGACCGCATGTGTTATATGATCTAATAAATTGTTTGAACTATAGACAAAAGAAGAATGTCAAGAGTATTGACTTTGGCGATTTGTTAAGGTTGTAATACAAACAAGTCCATGCCCAAATGTTGTTGTGGTTAGTGAAAAGGTTTAATGGGATAAGCCGGTTGCTTAATGTTATTGATAGAAAGAGGTGTGCTATAAGCCCCGATGATATATGCAATGTTTCTATGTTGCCAAGGAACAATCATGAAGTATTGGTTTATGAACGGAATGAAAGTCTAGATGTTATGGTTGAGTTTAAGAATAAGGTAGGTATTGATGGGAGTTCTACTATGGGGCTTTGAAAAACAAACTTATGAATGAGTATAAAGAATGTGGGGATGATTTTAAAAGATTGTTTGTCTTGTATAGCTTATCCACATTTTCTGACACCAAGTGCGAATTGCACTGTCGATGTTTCTTGTTTCAAGTCACTAGTGGATGGAGATGCGATCCCGTGATTTGACCGGTGTTCATTGGTTTTGGATAGGTAGTATAGAGTGAGAGAAACTTTTAATAAGAAGTCAACCATGCACCCACATAAGCGGATGCATATTGGCCTTGCAAAATACATATTTTCATCGTTTGAAATGGAAAAAGAAAGCTGAACCATTTGATATACTGCTTATTCAACACTGAACGACTGAACATATACAAAAAGAAAAAGTCAAAAGAAGAGAGACGTGCTGGAGCTTTTGGGCTGGGGGAGTGCGTGGAAGATATGTATCATATTTCTTGGAAATTTAATTTGGAAGATGTAGAGAAAGTCGCAACTGGAGGTATCGGTGAGAAAGAAAGCTCTGAGATTGAGGAACAGGTGAAACATGATGAATCTTAAGATTCATTAAGTTTGAAATGCCACCGGCCCACTCAACTGACGCTGAGGTTGAGAAACGGGCGAAAGATGTAAGTTATTCAAGTATCAGTTTTAATGCTAAAAAGTATATCATCTTTCTTTAAAAAAATCATTTTTTCTTGAAAAGCTATCAGATGTCAAGGTTTGGATCAATTTTCTTTTATGCATTTTCAAGTATCAGTTTAATATTAAAAGCATCATTTTTTTGTCTAAAAAGTATCATTTTTTTTGTAAGGTGTTGATAAAATATGTTTGTTGCTGAAAAAGATATGGAAGTCATAACCTATGTCCATACGGAGAGATTACGTTTAAAATGCAACATAAATAATCAGATTTCATCCTCACCCGATGATGAATTCTTCTCTAACACAAAACTTCACAGATACATTAATGATGTTGTAAAGAATGTTCAAAAGATGAAAGAAGCAAGGATTCAATGCTGGTTTGATCTTCTCATGCCTGAGGTAAAGTCACCTATTGAAGAAGAACTAATCAACGAAGCGTTAGTTGATGACGCTCCTAATGAGGGAATGAAAGAAAGTCAAATTGAAGACAATTCAGGTGATATATTAAAAGTATCAATTTTTCTTAGAAAACTATCAGTTTTCTTTAAAAAAGTATCAGTTTTGTTTCTTTTAAAAAGTATTTGTTTTCTTTTGAAACAAGTGATTAACTGTTGGAAATTTGGTTTTGATAAAGTGAGTATCGACCCGACTTTGACCAAATTTTCGGTGGCTAAAAATTTAATTCTGAAGAAATTAAATTATATATTATTAATCTACGTTCCGAGTAGATGTTCGTAGTATTTTTTTATTTCTCAAAACCAAATTTGGGTGAGTGAGAAATTAATACACGAAGGTAGCCACATAAATGGGCATTATGTAAAGATTATGTAAAGGAAATGAAAAACTTTTGCCTTATCCCACACGGAATATAAATCATTGTGTATCTAGTTTATTTACTAGAGGTGTTATATGTTGTATAAACTATAACACAAGTGGATGATCTGAAGTGGGCCACACGCGGCGCGCTCGCCCGATCTGGTCTCGGTCTCGGCTTTGGGCACGGGCGGTCCCGATGCAGGCATGGGCTGGGTCGAAAATGGGCTTGGCCGAGTTAGTGTGGCTTGTTGGGACCGCGAATTCTTACTCCATGAAAAAAAGCATACACTCATATTACGCATTACGCACTAAGTCGGCAACCGATCTTCAACACCTTTCTAGTTGAAGGAGCTTCTATGTTAGTGGTCTTTCTACCGAGAAGGCGTAAAGTCGTTTCATCTTTGGAAGCAATCGTCAAGCCGTGAGCACTAGCAGGGACGTAATTGCTGCGGAAAAGAGATTCGTCTCGGCTAAACTTTACGAAAATTCTACTTTTGTAATAGCTAGTTCTTTTACGTAATCTTCTATTTACGTATTTTTCCATCTTGAAGGCATTCCCTGATACGTAACTTTGAATTAAATAATCGCAAAAGCAATTATCGAACTTCACGATGGCAAGCACAAGAGAACCCCGATCATCCCTCATACTCAGTGAAACCCAAAAAAATTCATGGATTTCGACTTCAAGAGGTGGCGACAAAAAATGTTGTTCTGCGACTACCAGTGCAGGGAAGTATCGGCCGAGGGAGCGCTCTTTGTTCTTGAAGCGAAGCGAATGCTAAAAAATGTGTTGCGTTTGATGCATGGGGCGGTGATTTCTGTCATAACTATATCTAAAAGCGGACTTAGTGATGCACTTTACGAGTGTGTATTGTCTTTGTGAAATCCTCAAAGAATTGTGGGATTCTTTGGAGAAAAAATAAAAAACGAGGATGCGGCACAAAAGAAATTTGTTGTCGCTAAGGTCTTGGATTTTGTGATGGTTGATTCTAAAACCGTGATGGAATAAGTTGAAGTTCGATTGATCCTACATGAAATCTCTGCCGGGGAATGGTTTTGCGAAGCATTCAAGTGGTCGCCTTGATTGAGAAATTGCCCTTTTAAGTTGGAGGGATTTCAAGAATTATCTCAAACATAAGCGAAAGGAGATGGGACTATAGGATCGATTGTCAAACTTCGGAATTGAGGAAGACAATAGGAGGATTGACTCAAGTCAAGCTTGTCCTATGGAGTCAAAAGCCACTTGATTGAGCCGGCTTGTCAAGTAATTGAAAAAAAGGCTAACGATAAATCAAAAGCGAAGCGGTTGGAAAATTCCAGGAGTTTTCTACAAGCGTAACAAACCGAACCATATAGCAAAGGACTATAGTCAGCGAAAGAAAAAGAAAACAAAACCGTAGTCGATGTTAATGTGGTTGAAGAAAGGGAGGCGACGGATGTTGACATGTCGGCGGTGGTGTTTGAAGCGATTTGGTGGATAACCGAAAGAATGGTTTGTGGATATCGGTGCCACTTGCCGTATACGTTACGTCGAGGATGCATTCTCTTCTTACATCCCGTCGATCGGAAGGAAGCTCCATATGGGGAATCACGCCTCTTGATGTTCTTTGGCATTGGAGCGGTGGTGCTAAAAACTTGCGGGAAAGTAGTTGAAGGCGAAGGATGTGTTGCATGTCCCAGGCATCCGCAAAAATCTGTTTCGGGTTTCTTCTTTGGTCAACCATGGGTTAGACTAGTTTTTGAGTTTGAAAAGTTTGTACTTAGCAAATTTGGGCCAGTTCATGGTAATGGTTATCTAGACAAAGGAATTATTTCAAAATGAATGTAATATTTGTCGCCGTTTTGGCTAGAATATGAATAAGAATGAATCTTACATTTATATTGAGGAGTGCTCTAATTTATGGCATATTAGATTAGGACATGTAAATCTGAATGCTATAAAAAGATTGGTAAATTTAGAATTAATTAATTTACAAAGTAAACTCAAAAGAAAATGTGAAGTTTGCGTTGAAGCTAAAATGGCTAAATTACCGTTTCATTCGGTTGAAAGGAAGCAATTCACCTTTAGAGTTGATACACACTTGTAGGTCCCGAGGGTGTGAGTGTAAGGTTTAGAAGGGGTTGAATAAACCTTACCAACTTTTCACTTTTGGTCCTTTTTAAAATTGAGTTGACACTATCTGGTTTGTGTCCTTGGTGAATGACCAATTTAGTTAATCGATGAGTTAGTCACTCAAGCGGACTCGGTGGTTTGTTGATAGAATAACTCATTTGTTAAGACTAAATTAGCTCAATTGTGGTTTGTTTTATTGGAAGACTTAACACCCTTAAGTTTGGTTTAGTTATGATTTAATACTTGGTTTTAGTACTTAGAGATTATCGGTTGGATAGCAAATATGTCGTGAGAATTAAACAAATAAGATCACGAGGAATTAAAGTCTTTGAAATGTAAATGACACGATAAGTTTTTATAGAGGTTGAAGATGGGGTAATTCTTCTACTCCTCTCTTCTCCAACTCTGGAGGAATCCACTAAGTATTGATCGGTATACATAGTGGTAGCGATCCCGGATCTGTCTTGATCACCGCAGGTGACTTGATCCTTTGGGACTCGATCACGGAGATGCCTTGGTCACTCGGTGGCTTCTCGTCAGGCTAGAACTTCTTCCGCGAGCGGCAGTTGCCTTGCTACTCTGACTCACTTGCTCAAGCTTTTAGGATTTGATCACGAAGCCCTCCAAAAACTTCGAGCACTGGTTCGTCGCTTGAACCTTCCTGAATCCTTCGTGGAATGTAGACCCCTTTTCTTCTAAAGTTTCCTCTTCAAGCCGATTGAAGCTATCTTTCCTTCACGGTGAGTGTTGGATTGATTTTCTTCGTAGTGTAGGCTTGAGGATTAAACTTGAATGATTTTGAGAATATTTTGATTACGATTCGGATGTTAGCTTGAATGTTTTTGGTTCGGGTAATCAACAACCTCTTCAAAAAAAATCACCAGTCATCCCTCGGCCTTTTATAGTGATCTTTCAAAAATTTGCCCGTTGAAGAGATAGGCTTATTTTTGAAAGTCACTTGTGGTCGTTGGCTTGTCTTGTTGCGATCCTTGGAATTTCCACTTCCTCGTATGAATTATTCTTGACTTTTTGGAAACCTTGACACGGTGTAGTGTTTCCCATTGGTTTATTTCCCTTGCGCTACGTGGTGAGCACTCAGAAAGGTAGCATGGAGATATTACTTGTTTAAGTAATTCTCTTAATTTACGTACAACGGATCTCTTTCGATTATCTCGACTTGTTTGCATTTCCTTGCTTTCCCCGGTGACTTAGAGTCGACTTCAATCATTAAATGACTCTTGTCACTTCAACTAGAACTTGACTATCTTGAGTTGACTTGGTGATGCTTTACTCAGTGCATCTCAAATGCACCTTGATCGAGTTCCGTCTTCTCTTCTTTTGCCGGACTCGGTGTCTCGCGTGGAGTCTTCTACTAGTCTCCGATTGTCTTCTTGCATGTTTGGGCATAGGGCTTAACTCGGCTTGACCAGCCCTATTTATTACAATGCGATTTACAACAAAAAATGGGGTGCCAACTTCTATTCTAAGTTTTACATGGCATTCATCAAAATCTAAACAATAAATTTCCCAACAATTTCCCCCTTTTTGATGATGCCAAAACTTAAAATATTCAAAATGTAAATAGCAAAGATACATCTGAGATAGTGCATTCACGAGAGAATGTATGCGTAGAATCAATCCTTTTATTGATCATAACATTCTTTTCTTTTACTGGCTGTTTACAAGGTGTATCAAGCAAACATTTATGTCTACGCAAAAAAATAGAGAATTTACTGATTTATTACGAGAAGACTTACATAGTATGTATTTACATAGTAAAATACATGAAGGGGTGGACAACAACACTTCATCTCCTTGCCCTCCTTCTTTCATCTTCTTGATTCTATCATCTTACGGTCTTCTTCTCTTTTTCTCATCTTGACGCGCATTCTTAACTTTTCATATGCCTTCCGGGCGACTTCATCTCTTCTTAATCTCTCTTGTCTCTCCTCCCATGGCTGAGTTTGTCTTTTATTTTCTTGATTCTTTTCACATACTCGGCATTGTTTTTAGCCAACGCAGTTGGCTACTTGGTGAACCCGATGAATCCCTCGTTTCTTGCACGGATCTATGTACTCAATGTTTTTGAGGCGAGAGGCCTGGAGTGAAACCTCTTCCACTGCTAACTTCTTCTACCTCAGGGCATGTATTGTCTTTGGGGTCTTCTCCGGTGAGTGACCGGCGGAGTGACCCGGCCAGTGGTATCGGTGTCTGTTTGCTGTCGGCTTCTTCACATAACGTGAGACCCTTTTCCCGATACAAGTCCCGGGCTTGAGCCATGAACATGTTTGCGAAGTATCCTTGAATGCGGCGTTTTAAATCATCAAGCGATCTTGGCTCGGTCCCGACATACGAGATGGCATAAGTGTCTCTGTCTCTTTGGAATGCCTCCGTGTTGTTTCAAGATGTCCATAACTCGGGCATTCAACCTTCCTTCCACTTCCATCATCGTCTGCTTCAGCTGTCTTTCTCTTTTCGGCCATAGATGCGGAGTGTTGGAGTGTGCGGCTCATTTGGGAGTTTCTTTGATAATATCGGTTTGTGACAAGACCTTGTTGGGGGTTTGTACAATCATTAAGGTCACATCTCTCGATCCTTCCCCCTCAGCGGACTTTCCTTTCTTTTCCTTGAAACTTCCCCTCAATTTGTCTTTCCCTTCACAGTTTTGCTCATCGTCCCCAAACGAGGATCTCTTTAGCGCTTTAAGGTATTCCTCTTCCCCTTTTTGGCATCATCAAAGGAGAGAGAACCCACAGAAACATACTAGCAAGCGGGAAGTCGAGTCTCGATGGCCAGGTTACGCTTGAGTCTGTTGTGGTGTATCTTTGAAACTTCGAGCGAGTAGCATTGGATTGACTTTAAGCAACTTCATCTCGGCCATAAGAAGGCTGAATTTTCTATCCATGTTTTCTTCCATACGCGGAGCTCATTCTTATTTTGCTCACGCTTGTGACTTTATCTCGGCGTGTGAGATTCATGCATGTGCTCAATGTGTTCTCTCAATTTCGTCTTTGCATCGGCGTTCTCGGCTCTCCCGGACCGACTTGTTGAACAATGTTACGGAATATCTAGCTTGTTCCCGCGCGCATTGTTTCTTGTTGTTGCCACCACTCCCGGATTAGACTATTATGCCTCTCAAGTCGTGAAAGGTTAGCATCTGTTATCGATCTCATGTCCATCGAGGCACAGTGCCTCTCCATCTGTTCAATTTACGCAAATAATGCTTTGAACACCTCCCGAACTTGTTGTTCCCTCTGTTGCGGTGATGGCCAAGCAACGTCAAAATCATAAGCGGTGGAATGATGGTATACGATGGAATAGCGAGGATCTAGTACGTGGAGCGCGAGATCGTTTCGACTCTTTAGGGAGGTCGGGTACCTCCGGAGAGAAGGAAATGATTCTACAAAGGAATCATCACGGCGGTAGGATTTGTTCAATGATGAGTGGTGCGCGTGAAGTTCCTGTGGAGTCGAACATTGCGGCTTGGGGCAGCTGCGCGGTGGACTCTGTTGCGGTGGGGTTTGTTTTGAAGTTGACCCGACTTGCGAGCCTCGGTGTCTCAGCGACCTCGTCGGTCTCATTTGGTTTCTTCAATTGAGTTGGTAGTCCTCGGCACTTGCTCGGAGCGTCATCGGACGATGATGAGACTTCCATGGATGGCTCATCATCAAAGTTGAAAAGTTTGTGAGTAGTCTTGAGTCGGACTTGCTCGTGGTTGGAACATCCTCGGTGAGTCTTTTGGATCGATCGCGGGGGGATGACTCGGCTTCATCTTCTTCCGATCCCGGAAAGATTACATCGGGATTATCACGGGAGTCGTGAAGTGCGCTAATCTCCTTTTGGATGGATCAATGATAGCGGAGGAGGATGTTCTCTACTTGACTTCTTTACCCCAGGATATACAATAAAATTCTTGTGGTGCATAGGCGAGAAACATCATATAGCTTCCAATCTTGCTACGAGGAGCAAATGTTTCATCAAAATCTATTCCTTCTTCTTGGCAATATCCTTTGGCTACTAGTCTTGCTTTGTTTCTTACCACGAGAACCCTCTGCCGTTCATCTTGTTTACGAACACCCATTTAGTATCAATAACATTTTGATGGGTGGGTCTTTGAACTAATTCCCATACTTTATTTCTTTCAAAGCGATTGACTCTTCTTGCATAGCTTGAATCGATGTGTGTCATCGATGCTTGTAACACATCTTTAGGCTCTGTTGTGAGATAAAGCATGTGAACATAATTCTTGTTGAGTTACGGATCTTGTTTTGACACCTTCTCTTATATTTCCAATGACAAGTTACGGTGGATGGTCTTTCCAACCATCTTACATCGAGGTTGAAGTAAGTTAGGCTTTGGATTGATCGTCTAACGATTGTGTTGCTTTGCTCGGCTCTCTCACAATCACTTAGGCGCAAATTTTCCGGCATTTTATGAGACTCGGCTATCTCATCTTCATACGAGTTTATAATTCCGGCTTGACTTGACATAGGGACTTTTAAACATGGTTGGATGATTCGAACTTATCGGTGACTCTTCAATGTCTTCTCCATTTACATTTGGCTCATCGAATACCACATGAATGGATTCCTCTGCAACCATAGTTCTTTTGTTGAGTACTCTGTAGGCTTTGCTTTTTTGAGTATCCCCGAAAGATACCTTCATCGGCTTTAGCATCGAAAGCCTTTAGATTGTCTTTGCCATTGTTATGGATGAAGCATTTACATCGAATATTCTAAAATATGCAACATTTGGTTTTCTCCTGTCGAAATCTCATAGGGAGTCTTTGTCGGTTGTCTTTTTATCATACATCTATTTTGAGTGTAGCAAAGTTTGTGTTGATTGCTTGACCCAAAATCTTTTTGGTAACCTGCTTCAGCTAACATGGTCCTTCTGCTTCTTTGAGTGTTCTATTCCTTCTTTCGCAACTCCGTTACTGCTGTGGAGTCCTTGCTGCAGATAATTCATGACCAATGCCATTTTCAATACAATATTGAGTTATTATACCATTGACAAACTCGATTCCTCATCGATCTTATTTTGATAATGGTTTGGCTCTTCTCATTTTGAATCCTCTTCATCGGTTTGTGGTAGTTTCTGTAGAGTTTCTTTCTTCTTACACATGAATATTGTCCATGTATATCTTGAGTAGTCATCTACTACCACCAAGGTATATTTCTTCCCACTTATCTTTATTTGGTTCATTGGACCAAATAGATCCATATGTAGCGGTCAATATCTTTGTTGAAGATGGGCATGTCTTTTCTTTGAATGATGATTTGATCTGTTTTCCCTTACGGCATCGTCACATATACTCTCCTTCTTGTATCTTGAGTCGGAAGACCTTCCACAAGATTATACAGCAAGCTTGTTAAGTGTTTTGAAATTCAGGTGACTCGGCTTTTTGTGCCACAACCAACTTGATTGATTTGTGCTCTTTGCTAATAGGCAGTCTTTGGGTGTTGCGGTTGACCAATTTACTACATACATGTTCTTTTATGCGCATCCTTGCAACACAACTTCATTTGATTCAATATCCTTGATTTGGCATATACCCATATTAAATCGACATTATAACCACTTGTCCGCGAGTTGGTGATGCTTAGCAAGTTGAAGTTGAGTCCTTCAACATATGCAACATCTGTGATTTCTAATCCGTTCTTCTTGATGGATCCAATGCCTCTTATTTCTCCTGGAGCTTCATTTCCTCCAAATATGACTTTTGCTCCTTTAACTTCCTTAATTTTGACAGATTTTCTTGTTTCTGTCATATGTGCGGAAACGACCACTATCCGTATACCAGGGTCCTTGGCACTTTCGGTTGTTCCTTGAACACAATCAAGGAAATTAAGTTTTAGGTACCCATACTTATGCAGGTCTGAGGGAGTTAGTATTGTAAGATGATCCAACCAGCTATGCCAAATGATCGGCTCTACAGGGGTTGTCATCTATCGATGCCATAATCATAATTAATTTTGGCAAATTGGCTTGGGATTCTAGGTTCAATGCAATTTTGTCTCTTTTGTCGTATGCTGTATATGTGTTTTAGCAATTGCCTTCTTTGGGTAATTGTGGTGTCTCTGAGTGTAGTGCTAGGTGCATATGTGTCTTTGATGAAAGCTCTTATACTTTTGGAATGGCCATTGTTGAGTTCTAGGCCTTTGCCATTTGGGCTTATATTCCATAAGTCTATCTTTGATAGTTCACATCGTTCAATCAGCTTGGCTTGGATATTTTCTACCATTCCCATCATATGTGTTTCTTTTATAGAACTTTTGGGGTTTTTGGTAGCTCTGTTTCTTCTTTCTGAGTAATTCTGTTTGGAGTTTCTTTGAGGAACTTGGTGAATTTCTTCTCATTTGTCCTCTCAACGCACCCAATGGCTGTTTTTCTTTTCCTTTATAACCAAGGCGGTTTGCTTGTAATTGTGCTTTGGAGTGAATGTGTGTGCACCATTTGGAGTTTTGGATTTTGAGACACTTCATTGCTTGAAGATCCTTTTCCAAAATTACTTTTGGAGTTTGACATAGCACGAGAGGAATTAAATCTAAGCTTGTCTTGTCTCCACATTCTCTTTGACTCATAATAAGATCATCCAATGATTTAGATGCCTTAGAGAATGAGGCAATCACATTTTTGAGGTCATTCTCCCTCTTTTCTATGGCGACTATTTACTGCTATTAGCTTGGCATTTTCGGCCTTTAAACTTTTATTCTCATCGACTATTTAACTTAGAGTACTCGGCTCCTTGTCGGCTATGAGTTTTGGCTATTAGTAAATTTGTTTTCCTCATTTAGTAGTGTGTGTGAGGATTTAATGTGTTCAAAATCTTTCATCATGTTGCCTAATGAATCATAAAGATCGGAGTGGGTGATGAAGTGTGTGTGTCACGATCACTATCACTAGAATCGAGTTTGATGAGTTAGAGTGTACCTCATCTTCTTGGTCGAGTTGATCTTGTTCCTTGGCCATCAAGCGGATCGGGGCTTCTTCTTGAGTCACTTGAGTAGTCGGCTTCAACTTTCTTCTGCGAATCGTTTGTCTCTCTTGACTTGGTTGTCTCGGCCGATCTCTGCGACCAACATTGCCTTTTTTTTTCTTGTCTTCTTTCTCACGAAGACCTTTCTTTCTTCTTCATTCTGTATTTGTTGACTACGAGGATATGGACAATCAATGGCATAGTGACCTGGTTGCCTACGGTTCAGCATAGATATTCAACCTTTTGATCGGCTATTTCCATTCTTGGATTGTTAGCCCTTTGATATTGACTTTTTGATGATCTGTTCTCTTGGTTGGCCTATCTTCCCTTGACTTGGAGAGGGGCTGAGTGTCTTACGGAAGATTAGCCCTTGCCTCTCTTGTAGTTCTTATTGAAGAACTTGTTGAACCTTTTAACCATCGGGGCTATTTCTTACGGATCAATGACTTCTTTGACCTCGGCTCTCTTTCCATCACTTAACAATTAGAAGCGCTTGTTTTGGGTACAAGCTGTCTCTTCTGATCTTTTCTTCTCGGCTCAAATTCGTAGGCTTTGAGATGCGAGAATAGTTCATGGTTGGAGGTCTTCGATAGGTCCATGGAATGTCTCGAGTGCCATGACCTTCATTTCCCATTCATCACAGGAGACTTTTTAGGATCTTCATACACATTTCTTTTACTGTGTATATTCCTTTCCAAAATCTGAGATAGCTCGTTGGTGATTTTACGTGGCAACCGAGCATCGGTTGATCCAGGTTCTCTCTGCGATCATTTTGAAATTCTCAAATTTTTGTCTGACAAGCGATAATTTATTTTCCTTGATTTGCTCACGAGCCTTCACAAATCAATGTTAGCTTGTCCCCGATTTCTTTAGCGTTTTGCATGATTTGACTTTATTGAACATGGCTTTGTCGAGGTTTTGTAAAGGATGTCCTTGCTACATTGTCCAGTTGTATCTTTTTTGTCATCATTTGTCCATTCGATTCTTGGTTTTCAACCATAGGTGGTCTAGGGCAACATCCTCTTCACCTTAATTTGTAGCTCTTCTTTGATTGTGTTCACTTTTAAGATTTGCGGTGGCCCGTCTCTATCACTATCCACATCTCATCATGTAATCTTTGATAGATGAGCACATCACGAATTTTCAATCATCAAATTCTTCAATTGTGAACATAGGGATGCGTGTCAAATTTGCTTCCATGATAATAACTTTTAATGATGAAAGGAGTTTTGAAAACTTAAGTACTAAAAGCAGGACTTTGAAAAGTTTGGAGATCTAGTTGATAACCGGTGCGGAAGGCTCAATGAACCAACCGCTCACGATACCAACTTTGTAGGTCCCAAGGGTGTGAGTGTAAGGTTTAGAAGGGGGTTGAATAAACCTTACCAACTTTTCACTTTTGGTCCTTTTTAAAATTGAGTTGACCTTTATCTGTTGTGCCCTTGGTGGGCCCGACCAATTTAGTTAATCGGTAGAGTTAGTCACTCAGCCAGGACTCATTGGTTGTTGATAGAATAACTCGGTTTGTTAAGACTAAATTAGCTCAAGCGTGTTTGTTTTATTGGAAGACTTAACACCCTTAAGTTTGGTTTAGTTATGATTTAATACTTGGTTTTAGTACTTAGAGATTATCGGTGGATAACAAATATGTCAGTGAGAATTAAACAAATAAGATCACGAGGAATTAAAGTGTTGAAATGTAAATGACACGATAAGTTTTTATAGAGGTTCGAAGATGGGGTAATTCTTCTACTCCTCTCTTCTCCAACTCTGGAGGAATCCACTAAGTATTGATCGGTATCTGTGGTAGCAGTCCGGATACAAGTCTTGATCACCACGGTGACTTGATCCTTTGGGACTCGATCTGGAGATGCCTTGGTCACTCGGTGGCTTCTCGTCAGGCTCGAACTTCTTCACGGGGCGGTTTGTCTTGCTACTCTGACTCACTTGCTCAAGCTTTTAGGATTTGATCACAAAGCCCTCCAAAAACTCGAGGCCCCGTTCGACCTTGAACCTTCCTACAATCCTTCGTGGAATGTAGACCCCTTTTCTTCTAAAGTTTCCTCTTCAAGCGATTGAAGCTATCTTTCCTTCACGGTGAGTGTTGGATTGATTTTCTTCGTAGTGTAGGCTTGAGGATTAAACTTGAATGATTTTGAGAATATTTTGATGTGATTCGGATGTTAGCTTGAATGTTTTTGGTTCGGGTAATCAACAACCTCTTCAAAAAAAAAAATCACTCGAGTCATCCCTCGGCCTTTTATAGTGATCTTTCAAAAATTTGCCCGTTGAAGAAAGATAGGCTTATTTTTGAAAGTCAACTTGTGTCGTTGGCTTGTCTTGTTGCGATCCTTGGAATTTCCACTTCCTCGTATGAATTATTCTTGACTTTTGAGCACGACATGGTGTAGTGTTTCCCATTGGTTTATTTCCCTTGCACGCTTGTGGTGAGCACTCAGAGAAAGGTAGCATGGAAATATTACTTGTTTAAGTAATTCTCTTGATTTACGTACAACGGATCTCTTTGAGTTATCTCGACATGACTGCATTTCCTTGCTTTCCCCAGGTGACTTAGAGTCGACTTCCAATCATTAAATGACTCTTCTGTCACTTCAACTAGAACTTGACTATCTTGAGTTGACTTGGCGATGCTTTACTCGATTGCATCTCAGCTTTGTACCTTGATCGAGTTCCGTCTTCTCTTCTTTTGCCAAACTCAGCTGTCTCACAGGCGGAGTCTTCCTACTAGTCTCAGTTGTCTTCTTGCATGTTTGGGCATAGTGACTTAACTCGGCTTGACCCAGCCCTATTTATTACAATGCGAGTTTACAACAAAAATGGGGTGCCAACTTCCTATTCTAAGTTTTACATGGCATTCATCAAAATCTAAACAATAAATTTCCCAACAACAACGATGTGTGTGATCTAAAATTTGTGCAAACTAAAGGTGGTAAAAATATTTCATCACATTTATTGATGATTGCACAAGGTTTTGCTTATATTTGTTAAGAAATAAAGATGAAGCATTAGAAGCTTTTTAAGAATTATAAAAATGAAGTTGAAAATCAACTTGGCGTAGGATTAAAATAATTCGGAGTGATAGAGGTGGCGAATATGTTGCACCATTTGAAGAACTATGTACCCGATCGGGCATAATTCATCAAACAACAACACCATATTCACCACAATCTAACGATGTTCTTTGAGCATAAAAGCGGACTCTAAAAGAGATGATGAATGCCATGTTGATAAGTTCGGATTACCCCGAATATGTGGGGGAAAGGCATTTTAACACTAACCACATATTGAATAAAATACCACTTAAAGGGAAAGATAAGACACCTACGAATTGTGGAAAAATCGTAAGCCTTCTTATAAATACCTCAAAGTGTGGAGGTGTTTGACTAAGGTAGCAATACGAACTAAAACAAGTTAAAATCGGACCAAAGGCGAGTTGATTGTGTCTTTGTGGGATATGCATACCAAAGTAGTGCATTTAGGTTTATGATACATAATTTAGAAAATCCAGAAATGATGAAGGTACCATAATCGAATCAAGGAATGTTGTATTCTTTGAGGATGTCTACCCTTGTAGAGGAAAGTTAGAAGTGAGTACTAATAAAAGAACTCACGAAGCGCAAGTGGTTCAACACCAATTAGTGAAGAAGCAGAGAGCGCGTAAAGAGTCTAAAGCGGCTAAGTCTTTTGGGCGGATTACATAACATTTATGTTAGATGGTGAGCCAAACTCGATTAAAGAGGCTCTAAGTAGTCCGGATGCTCCGCTCGGCAGAAGCTATCAATAGTGAAATCGGAGTCCATTAACGAGAACCATACTTGGGAGTTGGTTGATCTCCTGCTGGTCATAAACCTTTAGGATGTAAATGGATCCTAAAGAAGAAGTATAAAACAGATGGAACTATTGATAAGTATAAAAAAGCACGGCTTGTAGCCAAAGGCTTTAAACAAAAAGAAGGATATGACTTCTTTGATACCTATTCTCGATGCCAGAGGATTGCATCTATGTGGGTGCTTCCGCGATTCTTTGCTTTGCACAATCTGAGATTCATCGAGATGGATGTCAAGAGCGGCGTTTTTGAATGGAGAGATAGATCTTTGAAATCTACATGGAATAACTTGAAGGGTTTGTTGCACCGATCAAGAAAATAAGGTGTGCAAGTTAATAAGATCATTATGCGGTGAAACAAGCTCCAAAACAATGGCATCTTAAGTTTGACAATACAATGTTGTCAAATGGATTTAAAATCAACGAGTGTGATAAATGCGTATATGTCGAAGGGACATTAGAAGCATTTGTCATAGTTTGTCTATCGTAGATGATTTGTTAACCATAGGCGATGGTCATGATACTATCATGGAGACTAAAAGAATGTTAAAGAGGAACTTTGACATGAAGGATATGAGAATTCTTGATGTAATCCTTGGGATAAAAATCGTGAGAACTCTGATGGAATTATCTTGTCACAATCCCACTATGTGGAGAAAGTGCTCAAGAAATTGAATGCTTTTGAATGATTCACCGTCAAAACGCCCATTGATTTAAGTATAAATCGGTTGCTAATATAAGCGAGAACCCGATGCTTCGGATGGAATACTCACATATAATATGCGATCGATGTACATCACAAATTGTACACATCCGGACTTGGCCTACCACCAGTAAATATGTTGAGTAGGTTCACGAAGCAATCAAGCCATGAGCATTGAAAAGCGTTAACCAGGGTGTTAAAATACTTGAAGTATTGTTCGCCTATATTTTTAGCTTCACCGCAAAGTGTACGGTGTACGTTATCGAATAGGGTAGCAAGGTCGTATCCACGGAGACTAATAAATCAATAGGCTAAGTATTGAGCGAAGATAGTTTTACTTTTATTTAGGCGATCAATATTTGATGGTTGTTGTTTTGAGATTAAGACAATTTAAATCACTAAAACACAAGAATAAAATAAAACAAATGAAAGAAATATCAAGATGATGTAATGGATTTCGAGTTAAGGTTTCGATTAATAATCCTCTTGTTGTCGGTTTAATCAAGCCACGTTATTATCAATATTCCTATAAGACGATCACAAAGCTATTTTATCCTCCCTCTCGAGATGCATATAAAATGTAGATTGAAATATCTATGCTAGCATCTCTACTCAACATAAGATATACAACTCCCAAATGCACAAAGATCAAATGTCCTCACAAACATTCACAAACCTCTCGATTCATGCAAATATTAGTGTCAAGTACTCAAGATCTAATATTGAAACTCATCTCTCGAATTATGAATCAATATATCAAACATGTTAAATCATTGGCCAAGTGATAAAACAAGAATAAGTTCAAAGTACTCAAATAGGCTTCAAGATAATAACTTCAACCAAGATTAAAACATCAACAAGAGTTCATTAATCTCTTCCAAAACCGGGAAATCACAAGAGTTTAGCTACACATGATTAAACAACTTACACACAAAGTGTTCAAAGTCATTACAAATGAAACTAAAGATTGAAACTAAAAGAAAGCAAGAAAACTTAGGAACGTCGACAATCTCTCGATATATCTCAGTTCTTCAAGCTCCGTGCAACCCGATTGTCTCCTTGATGTCTCCTTCCAAGAGTTGACTTTTGCCTTGTGTTGTAGATCCCAAAAATGCGGGAAATGTCCTTGTGTGCGCCCCCAAAAGCCTTTTTATACCTCCCATCATGTTTAGGGCTTAATCTTTGCAGTTATGGGATTCAGTAGAGACGCATGGGTGGTGCGCCCACGCCGCGGGTTACCGTGCGCCACCTCTTTGGAATACCCCAACTCTCTGTAGGGTGCACGGGTGGTGCGTCGGACACGGCTACCGTGCGCCACTCCGTGAATTAATCAGACTCTGCAGCCCAGGCGCGCACGGGCGGTGCGCCCATGCATAGGCTACCGTGCGCCATCTTTGCGACTTCAATTATCCTTATACGAGGGGTGCACGGGTGGTGTCTTGAGGCACGCCCAACCCGTGTGCCCACTGTCTTTTAAAGTGAACGCTCAACTTTCGCTCTTTTAGGCTTCACTTTTCGTATATCCACTCAATTCTCCGTGTTTCCACTTTGCTTTCCTCATATTCTTATTCAATTAGCTTCAAATATCATGAAATTCCTACAAAATAAGCAAAGTGTAATATCTTTTCCACAAGGAGTGAATATGTAACGTTTAACGCAGTATATGCATGTTTACTTATCATTATAGCTCGAAATACGCCTCAAAATACATGCAAAATTCACGCCTATCAAGTATACCTTGGATTATGGGCTACATACTACTCAAGATATCCGATTGTACTTGAAGGATATAGTGATCTTTAGTTGGATTTGATTCGAAAGATTCTTATTCAACTAGTGGATACATATTCACCATTGGAGGTGGTGCGGTATCGTGGAAGTCCCACGAAGCAAACGTGTATAGCTCGGTCTACCATGGAATCGAGTTTATAGCTTTGGATAAAGGCTGGTGAAGAAGCGAGTGGCTTGAAACTTTCTTGAAGATATTCCATGTTGGAGGAAGCTTGTGCATACGTGATGATTTCTTGTGATAGCCAGCGGCTATAGAAAGGGCACAGAGCAATATGTATAGCGGTAAATCTAGACATATTCGTTGGGGACACAATCCGTTAGACAATTGATCTCAAATGGTGTGATGTCAATTGACTACGTAAAAGTCGAAAAACAATTTGGCGAGATCCTTTGACAAAAGGGTGAATCGAGATTAATTGGGTAAATTGCTAGAGGGAATGGGCTTAAAGTCCACAAAGTAAAAATAACCATCATAGTGGTAACTTGACCATGATGTTTGGAGATCCCAAGAGCTTGGTTGATGGGAAAACTAAACTATGAAGGTTATGATGTAACAACTTGGAGAAAATATTATAACCCGTCCACTGAAAGCAATACCAAGTGTTGAAACACTGCAAAGTTGTGGTGAGGCTAAGTCATTTGACTTTTAATGATTCTTACACCTCGTTGAGGTTGAGTATGACAGGATACTCGAATAGGAGATCACCTATATAAGTGAGAAGTGCGGGTCGATTCAAAGTAACAACATGAATCGAAGTGGTGTCCATGTCAAAAACGGACACAAAGCGTGAGAACGAGAAGGTGTTGAGACCTTATTGTGTTAATATTGTTGACTCGGTATACAGTGGAGGAATTGTTCAAGGCGTTGCGTCCACTAAGCGCGCCGGTATACCCGATGGTATTGACTACGGAAGGTTGAAGGCATAAGTTACCTTTAGAATCGATATTGTCTCTTGAGGATGGTTTTGCGTGTCTGCATTCATGCATTCATTAATTTCCACTCATGTGGGGGATTGTTGGAAATTTTGGTTTTGATAAAGTGGGTGTCGACTCGACTTTGACCAAATTTTCGGTGGCTAAAAATTTAATTCTGGAGAAATTAAATTATATATTATTAATCTACGTTCCGAGTAGATGTTCGTAGTATTTTTTATTTCTCAAAACCAAATTTCAGTGAGTGAGAAATTAATACACGAAAGTAGCCACATAAATGGCATTATGTAAAGATTATGTAAAGGGAAATGAAAGGCTTTTGCCTTATCCCACATGGAATACAAATCATTGTGTATCCTAGTTTATTTACTAGAAGGTGTTATATGTTGTATAAACTATAATACAAGTGGATGATCACAAGTGGGCCACACACGCGCGCGCTCGCCCGGCCCGGCCTGGGCCTGGGCCTGGGCATGGGCATGGGCTTAGGCCTCGGGCCGGGCCGGCCCGATTGGGCCCGGGTCCAGGTCCACTAAAGTTTTGCCATATGGGATGTTACAATTGGATTAATGGTCACTACTTTGTTATCTCCTGCAGGTGTTGGTTGGCTATATATATCTTTTTGTGCATTGCAGTTTGGGACACAGAATTCTTACTCCATAAAAAAAAGCATACACTCATATTCTGCATTCTACACTAAGTCCAGCAACCATTCTTCAACACATTTCTAGTTCAAAGGAGTTTCTGTGCTAGTGGTGCTACTACACAGAAGATGTAAGTTGTTTCATCTTTGGAAACAATACGTCAAACCGTGAGCACTAGCCGGGATGTAATTGCTTTGCGGAAAGAGATTCGTCTCGACTCGGCTTTCTGAAAATTCTACTTTTGTAATAGCTAGTTCTTTTTCTGTAATCTTCTGTTTCTGTGTTTTGCCATCTTGAAGGCATTCCCTATTCTGTAACTTTGAATTAAACATTAACCTATCGAATAAACCAATGCTTTTGTTTGTCAATTCATTAAGAAGAACATTAGGCAAGTCCTTGCAAAAGTGAGGACACCCCTGAAATTGGATAAATGGGCTAATCCAGACTCACAAGCGAGCCGTTATAGTATACATGCTTCACTGGCCACATTTGGGATTTCGGATTGGGTTAGAAAAATAAATTAATTAATCCCAATTAGTCAAGCATTACAAATCGAGAATATTGGTTCGTGACAATAAATGTATTTTTCAAATATGCTCCAGATAAGCATATAGATTATGAGAATAAAAATGGGATATGTTTACCCTTCACACGATTATATATGATAGTCATAAACATTTTGAAACAATAAACCCCTTACTCGACTCATTGTTGGAAAAAGCGATGGTGTATCACTTAGAATGGCCCGAGAAAATCGAAATGCGAGTAAGTCGAGAAAGTCGAGGCAAGTTGGACTCTTTGTCTTTAAGATGAAATTGCCCGCTCACGGTGTTATGAGAAACGGAAATCGCCTCCCAAGATACAACGACTTACGTCTTGTGATAGAAACACTACAAATCACAAGGCAACTTGAACTTTTAGTGTTTTGAACTCTCAAGACTTTTTATCTTTGAATCTTATGTGAATTTCAAAATTTTCGATGCATGAAATGATTAAAGCTGGTTTATATAGAGCTCATGGTGCCTCTTGGTGGGTGCAACCCACAGTTGGATTAGTCTTGGCCGTCGAGATCGCGCCACTGTGGTTGCGGTTGCGTCGATGGTCTGATCGCATCTGCGAAGGAACACACCCTGCGGAATACACCTCTGCACAGCTAGGCCAGGTCGTCGATCACGGTGCCCTATCGGCGAGCAGGCGCATCGATCGATGCCACATGTCGCCATTCGTATGATTACGCGAAGTCCCCCACCCGGCGCCTGCCCGCGTCACCGAGCCATTTGGTGAACCCTGGTTCAATTTTCCAAAACTTTAAGGCTCCTCAAAGCTCCTTGCGATGATGCGTGCGTGTGAAGTGCAAAGTGCGCCTCAGCGCTAATGCGACTATGTGCGATGTGCGTGGGCGGCTCGGCTCGGACGATGCTCGCACCATCCTTAGTGCCTTTTGAGCTAGCGAAAGGCTAGTCAAAATTGACTTAGTCACTAGGGTTTACCATATGGAGTTCCACGATTACTCCTTATTAGTGGTGAAGCTCTTTATTAACTAGTCAAACATTTAATATGTTTCCTATGTGGGATATGGCTTTCCATATTCCCACCCTTTTATATTCCATATATAAAAGCATTTTAAGTGGCCAACTTTATGCATTTATTTCTCATTCTCCCGATATTGGTTTTGAGAAATTCAAAATGCTAAACTCATCTACCGGCGTAGATGACGTTTATCTCATTTATTTCATACTTTGAATAAATGACCCCACTTAAATAATTGGTCAAAATCGGGTCAAAACCTAATTTAATAAAACCAATTCCAACAATCCCCACATGAATGAAAATAAATGCATATGAGTATCACGGAGACAGAGAGTTCAAGCGGAAAGCTATTGCATCGGGAGAGGTAGCTTGTGGCTTTGAACCTTCCTTAGTGGAGTACTATCAGTTTACTAGGCTGCCGCAGTGTGTGATATCTTGAAGCTTGTTTGTTTATGTAAACCAAAACAACGACATCCACACATATCTTTCCTAACACCATTTGGTTCTCACGGTTGTGTCCATATTGGCCTGGACACCATCTTGGATTCATAAGTGTTTCGTTGAAGTGGCCGTCTTCACACTTATATAGGTGATCTCTATTAAGAGTATCTGCCATACTCCACTTCTTTAAAGTATATGAATCATTAAAAGTTTATAACTTAACCTCACCACATTATTCGAGGTTTCTTCACTTGGACGGGAATGAGGTAATATGCTCAAGTGTTTATACGAATATTCATAACTTAGTTGTCCCATTGAACCAGTCTTGGGATCTCCAATTCACAAGGTTGGGTTACCGTTATGAACACACTTATTTTGTGGATTTTAAGCCCATTCCTTTCGATAAGCGGTATACTTGATCTCTATTCAAACCTTTAGTTAACGGATCAGCTAGGTTTTCTTTCGATTTCACGTAATCGATTGTAATAACCCCATTTGAGATCAACTACTGCGGTGTTATGTCTTCGACGTATATGTCGAGACTTACAGGTTGTACATACTATTTTGAGCCCTTCATATAGGCGTGACTATCACAATGTATCATGATTTCGACCAGCTTAGGCGACAAGGAATATCCTCTAAAAAGTTGCGAAGCCATTCCGACTTCTTCACCGACTTTATCAGCGCTATAAACTACGATTCCATCGTGGATCGAGCTATACATGTTTGTTTAGAGGATTTCCATAACACCGCTCCACCACCAATGGTAAAAACATAACCACTTGTGGACTTGGAATCTTTTTTGAGTCGGATATCGATTAGCATCAGCTTTGTAACCTTCTAATCTGTTTGGATATCTCGAGTAATGTAATCCATAATTCAAGGTGAGTCTTATATACCTAAGAACCATTATCAATGCCTTCCGGTGGTCATTTCGGGATTACTTTCGTAAATCTCGTAGAAGCAATATCCGGGCGTGTGCGATTTGTTACATACATTAGGCGCGATAACCGAGAATATTCTAGTTGAGATACGAGGCTCGCCTTGATTTTTAGCTAAGTGTAAGCTTAAATCAACGAGCGTTTTAGGAGAGAATTTGTCATACGCATTGAACTTTAATCTTGTCTCAATATAATGAGACTATGATAAAACAAGTCCATCGGATGTTTTAGAGATCTTAATTCCCCGAAATAACATCTGCTATACCCATATCTTTCATATCAAAATGTTTGATTAACATTTTCTTAGTATTCATGATTATTTCATGATTACTACCCATAATTAACATGTCGTCAACATAAAGGCAGACAATTACATAAGCATTAGGTGTGTCTTTAATGTAAACACATTTATCACACTCGTTAATTTTGAAATCATTTGACATAGTTATTACATCAAATTTTTCGTGCCATTGTTTGGAGCTTGCTTAAGGCCATACAATGACTTAACGAGTTTGCACACCTTCTTCTCTGTCTAGGAGCAACAAACCCTTCGGTTGTTCCATGTAGATTTCTTCTTTTAATTCACCATTTAGAAAAGCCGTTTTCACATCCATTTGGTGTATCTCGAGGTTATCTGCAACGCTGCAATAGCAATGAGAACTCTAATAGATGTGATTCTTGTTCTGGTGAATATGTATCAAAAAAATCAAGGCATTCTCTTTGTTTAAATCCCTTAGCTACTAACTGGCCTTGTACTTATCAATAGTTCCATCGACTTTATATTTCCTTTTAAGGATCGGCTTGCATCTAAAGGCATTTCTGGTGGGAGATCTACCAACTCCCAAGTATGATTTTGCGAGAATGGAATCTATCTCACTATTAGTAGCTTAACCGAATGGAGCTTAATTTGGACAATGCTTCACCAATTGTCCTTGGTTCATTTTCTAACACATAAGTTAGAAAATGCGGACCAAAAACTTAGTTGTTTTGGCCGCTTTTCTTTGCGTCTTGGTTCTTCATCACTTTGAGTATCACGTGTTCTTTTGCTAGAACTAAACTTTCCTTTCTTGACAAGGAAACACGTCTTGAAAAATCGACATTCCTTGACTCAATAATTGTACCTTCTTGTACATGCGGAATTCTTGATTTGTGCACTAAAAATCGATATGCACTCTTTGTTTTGCATATCAATGAAAATCAATCGATTGTTTTAGGCCCTATCTTTACTTGTTTTGGCTTAGGTGTTTCTACTTTGCCAAGCACCCCCACACTTTCGGTATTTGTAGGAAGGTTTTCGACCTTTCCATAACTCATGCGGAGTTTTATCTTTATTTTTGTGTGGTATTTTGTTAAGAATGTGGTTAGCGAGAGAATTGCTTCCCCCACAAATTAAGGGTAAACCATAATTTATCAACAAAGCATTCATCATCTCTTTTAGAGTTTGGTTTTGCGTTCGGTACCGTTTGATTGTGGTGAATAAGGAGCTTGTCGTTTGATGAATAATACGAGAATCGAGCAAAATTCATCAAAGGAGCTCCATATTCTCCACCTCTATCACTTGAATTATCTTAATTTGTTTGCTTAGTTGATTTTCAACCTCATTCTTATAGCTTTTAAAAGCTTCTAAGGCCTCATCTTTCTTCTTAAAAGATATACATAACGATATTTTGTGCGATCATCGATAAAAGTAATAAAATACTTTTTCCCACCTCTAGTTTGCACAAACTTTAAATCACATATATCATTGTGAATTAACTCACAGAGTTATGTTTCTCTTTCCACCGAGTGGAATGGTGTTTTGGTCATTTTTGCCTCAACACGGTTTCACACTTGTGATGTGAATCTATTTTAAAGTTAGGTAGTAATTCCAAGTTTACTAACCTTTTCAAAGTGTTAAAATTCACATATCCTAATCTAACATGCCATAAATTTGAACACTCGAAGCAAATAAGAAGAAGCATTAATTTTATTGCTTTCAAAGTTTGAATACATTCATTACATTCATCTTGAGCAGTCCGTTATCTAAGTACCCGCTTCCCGATGAGCTGTCCATTTTCATAAGTACAAACTTTTGAGCATCGAATACTAATCTAAACCTGCGCCTTAACCAACAACGATCCACGACCTTTAAGTTCTTAGAATATGCGGAACATGAAGGACATCAACGAGGTGACTCCTTGCCGAGGTCATCTTGACACCACCTTTGCAGGGAGAGCAATTTCGGGCGTTTCATGGTTCCCCATGTATAGCTTCTTTCGATAGGAGTATATGTTGAGAACATGTCTTTGTCGGACATATGTGGCGTGTAGCACCTATGTCCACCCACCATTCTCTCGGGTTCTCCACCATATAGCACTTGTTGCCTTCATACACAACAGTAGAGATCAAGCTCGGACATATCAATTGGTGCTTGATTTGTCCTCGGTCACATGCACACTGGTTCCGATTGGCCTTTTTAGGAAGGCGACAATCTTTAGCCTTGTGATTCGGCTTTCCACGATTGAAGCGATTCCGCTTTGAACTTTTAGCCTTCTCCTATTTCGATTATTCCCGGTGCTTTCTTTTCTTGCTAGCATTGGGCTCCACCAAGTTTGCCTTTGCCTCCATAGGAAGCTTGCGGAGCTTAATCTCGGACTTGCGATTGTCTTCTTCATTATAATCGACAATTAAGTCTTCAAGCCCCATCTCCTTCCGCATGCTTGAGGTAATTTTAAAATCCTTCCATAGGGCGGTAGCTTCTCGATAATAAGCGACTACTTGAAAGGATTCACTCACAACCATCCCATACGCAATTATATCGTGCGAGAATGAGTTGGATTTCTTGAACTGGGCGATCACCGTTTTAGTGTCAACCATCTTGAACTCAAGGAATTTGCCGACAACAAATTTCTTTGTTTGACATCTTCCGTTTTGTACTTTTTCTCTAAAGAGCTCCCATGCTCTTTAGCGATCTTTGCTTAGAACAATACACATTATACAATGTGTTGTCGAGTCCGTTTAGTATGTAGTTAAGGCCACGAAGTCGCTTTGACTCAAGCATCGAACTCCGTCCTCTTCTCCTTATCTGTTTCGTCTTCATCCACAGTTGGGGCATCCTGCTGTAAGGAAGCGAGCAAGGTTGAGTCGTAAGATAGAACAACATTTTACTTTGCCATCTTTTGAAGTCTAAACCCCCAAACTTCTCGGTTTCTCTCCGGTCTTTGGTCTTTAGTCTTTGAACCCGAAGGCGTCGAAGCCATTTGGTATACGGAAAGATTTCGTCTTAAATTGTTGGAAAAAGCGATGGTGTATACCGAATGGCCATAGAAAATCAAGCGGAAATAACAGAAAGTCGAGCGAGAGTTGGACTCTTTGTCTTTAAGGCGAAATTGCCCCGCTCACGGTGTTAGGGAGCGCGATCGCCTCCCAAGATCTGACGACTTACGTCTTGTGATAGCAACACTTCAAATCACAAGACAACTTGAACTTTTAGTGTTTTGAACTCTCAAGACTTTTTTATCTTTGAATCTTTATGTGAATTTCGAAATTTTCGATGCATGAAATGATTAAGGGGCTGGTTTATATAGAGCTCTGTGCCTCTTGGTGGGTGCAACCTGGTTGGATCGATCTTGGCCGTCGAATCGCGCCCTGTGGTTAGCAGTGCGATCGATGGTCTGATCGCGTCTGTCGAAGGAACACACCCTTTGGAATACACATGCACCTTTGAATGACGGGACGCGTCGTGCAGTCACGGTGCCACTGTCGGTGAGCAGGACGCGTCCGATCGGCGCCACGTGTCGCCACTCGTATGATTACGCTGAAGTCAACGCCACACATGCCGCTTACCCGTCGTCAGAAGGCAGGGTGAACCCTGGTTCGATTTTCCAAAACTTTAAGGCTCGCCAGCTCCTCGCGACGATCACGAAGTCTGAAAGTGCGCCTCAGCGCCAATGCGACTATGTGCGGCGTCGCGAGGCCGGGCCGCTCGGCTCGGCTCGAGGCGGTGCTCATGCCGATCTCGGTGCTCTTTTGCTAGCCAAGAGCTGCTTGTCAAATTGACTTGGTCATTAGGGTGTCTGTAAGGAGTTCGACGATTCTCCTTAGTCGCTTATTAGTGGTGAAATTAACATTATTAACTAGTCAACATTTAATATGTTTCTATGTGGGATATGGCTTTCCATATTCTTACCCTTTTATATTCCATATATAAAAGCATTTTAAGTGGCCAACTTTTTGTCGTTTATTTCTCATTCACCCGATATTGGTTTTGAGAAATTCAAAATCTTAAATTCATCTACCGGCGTAGATGGCGTTTATCTCTTTTATTTTATACTTTGAATAAATAACCCCACTTAAATAATTGGTCAAAATCGGGTCAAAACCCAATTTATTAAAACCAATTCCAACACTCATATATGAGCCAAACTATTTCAATCAAATTATCATACATATTCAATAAAATTATCACACATATTCAAACTAATCCTACATTATAAGAATTATTGATAATAGTATAAATTATAAAACTTCAAAGATTGAGGAAAGGATAGGTCTCATATCTTATGTTACAACTCCCACCAACAACTCTCCCACCTTGTTTCCCTCCACAACACCTTGGAAGTTCACTTATGGCATCATCAACACATTTCTTGCAATCAACCCTAGAAAGATCCCTGCTGCATTGCACCATGCCGTATATTTTCGCGTACTCTCCTCCGACTCCGACCTCAACTTCCCCGTTGGCAAACATTTTCATCGTTTCTATAGCGTTTTCGGACAATTTGCTCAATAAGTCTCTAGTCTTTTGGTTAAATATCTCGGGATTGATGCTCACGTTATTCAAGTTCCACATGTAAAATCTGTTTTGAGTGTCGATTTTTCCAAGAAAATCATTGTCCAAGTATTTTAAGTAACAATTATCGTACCATATGATTGCCCCTCGGTCATTTGGGCAACGTTTTGTGATCTGGGTGCTAGCATTGACAAGACAGGCCCGACAGTCCTTGGTTGAGACGTCACCACGACATAGGGAGAGGCCGTAAGCCCGATTAGGGAACCGGCCCGATGATCCTAGACCGAACCCGGTTGGAGGGGTCTTGGAATTGAGATCACTTAAGAGCTTGTTCAGATTAATCTCATAAGGACTTTTGGCAGTGTAGTTTTGGGAGGTGGAGCAGATGTTGAAAAGTGGGTCCACAGAAATGGTGGTTTGGATTAGAAGAGAAGAGATTATTAGAATTGAGAGATGGAGGGAAAAAGCCCGGATTGAGAAGCCCATTTGCTTCTTTTTTTTTTTTTTTTTTTGAGGTGAAGTTTCTTTTTTTTTTCTTTTGATGATTTTAAGGTGGTAGGATTGATTGTGGTGCATATTTATAGTGCAACATTTATTTTTTTTCAACTTTCGATAGTTGAATGGTCTTTAGTTGAAATTGTTGACTTGTTCGACGTAAGTTTTGTCTACCTAAGACCTAAGTCAATAGAAGGATTCAAGATTTTTATATTTTTGTTTTCTATTGAAAATTTATGTGGTAGTGAAGAGTGACGACTTCTTTTCTTCCAGAAGGAATTAATTCAATAATCAATCAAGTGGATTGTAGATATTTCTACCTATCTATTTTGATTTTATGTTAGAGTTTTTTTCCAGGACAATAAGGATAGTAGTGAAGGGAACACGCGTCTTATATGAGATCGAATTTGGATCGATTGTTAACTTACAATAGCATGACTATCATCAATGAACATAAGATTGATTTACAGATAATTTATGCATGTTATGTATATAAAATACCACCAGTATTTCTAATCTCTTGAAATCAAGTTTTAGCCTAATCCTTATTTAATTAATTTCGCTATAAAAACTCATGATATAGTCGGATTCAAATCCAAATTATATATATACATATTTTTTTGTCCCAAATTTATAACTCCTACAATTTCCTTTCAGTGATATCTCAAAATAAAATCTCACTTTTCTAAATGAAGTATTCTTCTTTTTTAACAAATACCCTCTCACCTAAAAGAACAATATCGTGACATTGCTAACTTGCAACCACTATTTGTTTTTCAAAAAATAACTTTATAAAAGTATGCAGGACTTGTTCTATTTCAACTCTGGTCTAAAATTCTGTATTTATCAGATCAAGCCTGATAATTATTAATAATTTCTAAATGGGGGAATATATATATATATATATATATATGTGAAACAATTCAATTAAATGAATCCCACTTTGAACAAGCATTGACAGGTTGAGGATGAAGGGGTCATCCACAAAAGCAAGTATGTTGATAAATCAGTAAAAAAATAAATACTAACCTTGACAAGTATAATGCTGAATAATATGGGTGTTTTGAGTACTCTTTCAACAATATAATTATCTACAACAGTTAATGATTTGGAATAAATAATTGTTGAACTTGATCAATATGTCTACTGGTTCTAACATTTTTTTTTTTTTTTTAGGACAAGGAGAAGGGAAAATGAGAAATAAAAATATAAACTCAAAAAGTAATAAAACTTACCTCTAACAGTATCTTCATCCAATAACTACTGCATTTCCATTAATTTGACATTTTATTTTATTTTTTCAATATTTTTATAAATGCATATTTTATCTTATATTTTATACTATTAATAAATTTTCAATCTTATATTTAGTATTATAAATGCATATTATTTATAAAATTTATCATTATATATTTTAAATATAATATTAAATACATAAAACTATATGATCTTATATAATATACATGTAAAATATATATTAAATATATTAAAAAATACAAAAATTGCACGAGGCGGGGCTTTGTGCCCACAGGCGAGTGATCCCGGACCCACTCGGGCGGCGGTTCAAGCGGGCGGGGGCGGGCCGGGTCTTGATTGGGGCGGGCGAATTGCCATCCCCATATAATTGTGAATTTCATTCATCAAAATTGATAAGTACAAAGTTTTCCAACACTTGGGCAAAAAGGCCTAAATTCTAAAAATTTTGAACCTATTTAAAGTGATTTTACAAGTTTTGAAACTTTCTAACAAGCACTAAAAGTATCATGCCTATAACAAAATTAAAATGACAAGTCTACTTTTAGAAGAGTGTGTTCTCTCTTTCCAAGTGCATCAGCATCAGCATATTGATTAATCTCATAGGGGTGTTTGCATAAACTTATATTTACGATGAAGTGATTTATTGTAGCGAATAAAAAAAAGTAGTTTGGAATCAAAAGTTAGTAGTATTTGCAAAAATAGAAGTTAAATATTGAATAAGTTAAAATAGAGTATTTGGTGAATAACTACTTTTTTTAGAGTTTGCAAACACTCCATTACACTATCCTCGGCCACGGACCAATGCTTTCTTGTAAGAAGCAACCATGTGCTATCGAGGTAAATTATTAAGTCCCGTAAGTGGATAGTTTCATATTTTTTTTTTGATAAGCTCGAACTTCCCAGAACTGCAGCGCACTATGCTGAGGACAACGACTCGGCTCACATTCTTTGCCGCGGTAAACGCGGGATGTGCACGCATCGCGGCGGTGTTACGGCGGGTCTGGCGGCGTACAACGACCAGATCCTCCCGAGGTAAAGAGAACAATTATGTTCGACACCCCATCTACTAATAACGATCTCTCCCCGAATCGAACCCACACGGATGCTTTATTCATATGAGTTCCCACCAAATCTTCACCGGCTCGCATATGCCCCGGGAAGCAATTTGATGGAAGCGAGGAATAAGAACCACGACCTCCACCCCCGCAAACAATTTGATGGAGCGAGGATTTGAACCTGACCTCCACCCCCAATTGCTTGTGGTGGCGAAATGGGCTAAGCCACTGGTTAAGTGAAAAGTTTCATGTTACCCGGTCCGTAGCGATACCTTCTATGGGCATACATTGTCGAGATAAATTACAAAGTCCCATAAGCAATTAAGCATGCTTTGGACCACGGCCCAATCTTTATCATGTAAGAGACATTCATGTATAGAGTTTGTAAATGAATCAAGTCGCTCGTGAGCTATTTGGAGTTCGATTCGATAAAAGTTCATTCGAGTTCGTTTAATGAGACTCGTTAAAATAAATAGACCAAACTCAAACTTAGAGATATTCGGTTCGTTAGCTCGTGAGTAGGCTCGATAGTAAGCTCGTATAAATTAACCTAATAATTTAATTTTAATTTTTCATATTTTACTTAAGATAATATAAAAATATTTCAATAAACTTATTTTTAAAATAAAATTATAAGTTTTAATAAATATATTATGAATTTTAAATATAAATAATTTATTTTTTTGTAATAAATTGAAGAATAATTTAATTTTTAATTAATATTTACTAAGCTCGTTTAGGCTCGATTAAACTCGAAACAATTAAGTGAGCCATCAATATGTTCGATAAATTCGGGCTCGAGTTTGACTTGATAATAAACGAGCGAACTCAAACATTCAAAAGCTCGGCTCGATTCGGTTCGATTGCGGCCTGAGTCATGTGATGTCGGTAAATTACAAAGTCTCATAAGCGAAGTTTCGTGTTGCCCTGGACCACCAGGCCCATGATATCATGTAAGAGCGGTCGTGTGATGTCCAAGGTAAATTCTAAGTCCCGTAGCGGAAAGCATCGCCTCTCTACCCACCAGGCGATATCTTCTTGTAAGTCCCTAAGTCCCATAAGATATGGCTTCGTGATATCTGGGCACTTATCAAGCACAAACTCCCCATAGAAGGTGACTCCACCTCTCATGGATACACAACAAAAAGTTTCCCACACTTGGAGAGACCACTAACATCTATAACATCAAGAGAAATTCCTAACGAAAAAGGAGAACCTCGGGAAATTTCGCACCGCTTGTTAAGTTGGTATTTTACCAACTTATTTGAGTATTTTAAGTAGAACTTGGTTTTATTTTGGGTGTTTTTAGAGTCGTTAGAGTCGATTTATTTCAATTAGAGTCGATGTAGAGTCGTCTGATTTGGTAGCCGAGAAATGAAGAAACGATGAAAAACGGCTTGAAGAAAGAAGAAATCGCGTATAAAGAAGGAAAAATCGCACTTTGGCCAGGACGGGCGGGCACTGCCGCCGACCTGGCGCCATGGCGCCCGCGACGAGTAGCGCGAGTTGGACGAGCGTGTGGCGGCTATTGGGGAAAAAAAAAAAATTTAGTAAGGATTTGGGTGCCGCGCGCCATGCGATAAATTGCAAGTGAGTTGATGGGCGCCCATGGCATCATGCGTGGCGTCATGCGGCGCCGGGCGGTAAGTGGTGTCTGAGATTCTTTGGCGCCCGAGGGGCGGAAAAAACCTATGTTCACCTACCCTTTCTTGGACTTTTGGGTACTATAAATACTAGTCTTGGGGCTTGAAATAGTGGATCTTGGAACCCTTGGGAAGACAAGAAAAAGCACTACAAGACAAGGAAGAAGAATTGGAGCATCTTGAGAAGAATTTGGAGAAAGAAGATTGGAGGCTTCTATCATCTAGAAATAGAGAAGATCCTACTACTCTTGTTCTTATTTTGTTCTTTCTTCATATCTTGTAAGATGTATTGTTGTATTTTCATGGATTCATTTTCTTTAATCATGAGCTAAACTCTATAATTCTAGAGGAATGATGTAATCTATGTTTGAACTTATGTTTTGAGATTGTGGTTTGTCAATCTAGATCTATCAATTTATTTGTGCTATTTGGATCTATTACTTCTAAATTACTTGATCAATAATTTAGATTGTTTGGTGTATTTGATTTGACAACTTGAGAAAGGTAATTGAATACATGACCTTGGAATAGCATAACCTAGAATTTCATAGAATTGAGAGATTTGTGAATCCTTTGAAGTCTTTTATCAAGATTCATAGCTTTTATTAAGATTTTAATTGGTGATTTTTATAGAGATATTGATTTCCCAATTAAATCTAAAATCATTTGGCACTTGAGAGAGGGAATGATTATTGTAGAAATCTTGACTTATAAATTGGTAATTGATGATTGATAAACCATATTGATAACATAAGGGATAACTAGATTCATCATACCTCTAAAATTCATTTAATCATTTGGATAAACTCATTGATATTTTCATATTCTTGATTTATTTTTAGTATTTTTAGTATAATCAACTCCATCATATATTGAATTTCTAAATAAAGTTAGACTACTATATTATAGTACTTAGCAATAATTCGATAATTATTCTCTGTGGATTAAACAACCTTACTACTCTATATTAAAACTTGACACCGTAGACTTGCGGTTAGAAAAATCTCTAACAAGTTTTTGGCGCAGTTCTTGGGAATAATTCATCTTATTTGCGTTAATATTATTACTTAGTAGTTTTACTTTAATTTAGATTGTTTTTTTTTTTGTTACAATAGGGTCATGTCATTCTTGTGTTTTCTTGTTGATGCGAAAAATAAAAGTGCTAATTTAATCTTATTTGATCGAGAAATTGAAAGAACGCTTGAAAGATTAGAGCGCCACGAAGAATCGAATTCACAAAAATGGCGGGGATCGGTGATGATGAAGACCGCATACCTATTGTTGCACCACGGAAAGGGCCATTCGGGACTATTTTTGACCAACCACGAATCAAAACTATTCGGGCATTGTTAAACCAACCTATCAATGCGAATAATTTTGAACCGTCCCTAATAAACATGGTGCAACAAAATCGGTTTGGGAAGTGCCGTAGACGACCGAATGCTTATTGGCTATTTTTCTCGAGATATGTGACACTATCAAAATGAATGGGGTTCCCGATGAAGTTATTCGGTTGAGGTTATTTCCGTTTTCACTTCGTGATAAAGGCTAGGCAGTGGCTTCAAACCTTCCCACTGGAAGTGTCACTTTAGTTGGAATGATCTCATTGAAAAATTCATGGCAAAATTCTTTCCACCTAGCAAGACACTTCAACTGAAAAGTGAGATTGCTCAATTTCATCAACTCGACTTTGAGCCACTCTACGAAGCTTGGGAGCGATTCAAAGAATTATTGAGGAGGTGTCCACAACACGGATGCAGATTGGCAATAAGTTCAGTATTTCTACAATGGTATGAATGGGCATTCGAGAACTATTATAGATGCTGCAGCGGGAGGTACATTGATGGCTAAAACTCCAAGTGAAGCCATGCTTTTACTAGAAGAAATGGTTGCCAATAGTTATCAATGGCCTTACGAGAGATCTACGCCAAGAAAAATTGTCGGTGTTCTTGAACTTGATACTATATGCGCATTGGCCTCTCAAATTTCCGCCTTGTCAAAGCAAATTGCTACACTAAATTCGGGTGGAAAACAACAACCGAGGAAGCGATCATGGAGATAAGTCAAGAAATTGTGAATCCGTCTGAAACAAGCGAATTATGTGAACAATAGGGGTTTTTAATGTGAACTCGCCACAAATTCTTCACTTTAAGGAAATGTGAACTCCAATTTTTGTTTTTCAATAGGTTCTTTGTGCTGCATCTTACATTTACGTGTGTCCGCATCTTACATTTTCAAAGAATCCTACAACTCTTTGGGTATTTTGAATGAACTGTAGATGTTTTAGAGGGTGTCTTCCAGCCCATTCAAAACATAGTTTCGATAGAAAAAGTCGTTGTTGTGTTATGCATCCATAGCAATTCGCCTTTGGTTGTCGGTCTCTTCTTCAACAACAGTTGAAGGGTCATCCTTCAAGAACCGGAATAGACCCACAGTAGTTAGGTAGAAAAACATCTTTTATTTCCATATCTTGAAATCAACACCAGAAAATTTTGCCAATTTTTTGCCATGCGCGGGAGCAGCAACCATCAGAGCGAAACAGATATTTGTCATTTTTCAAGAAAACGGAATTTTGTCTTGCAATTGTTGAATACAGTGTTTAGTTTTCTCGATAATTGGATAGAATAACAAGACAGAAATCGAGGCTAGTATTGAATACTATTTCCACAAGATGAACTTGCCCGTACAAAAGCACTAACGGTTCAGGCAATCATCTCTAAGATATAATGACTTATAGGTTCGACCTAGCAGCACTTGCAAAAGTCAAACTTACAACAAACTTTAACGTGTTTCAGAACTTTTGAAATTACAGATAAAAGAGAGACACGGATAATATGCTCACATGCAGATTGAATGGGATGATACTAAACATCATGGGGGTCTGTTTATATAAAAATTTGGTTGTTTTTTCAGAATAGGTGCATCATGTGGTCTAGATCGATCTGGGATCGTGCCTTCTTATCAACAGCCGCAATCTGATGGTCCAAATCGCACCTCTTTCGAAGGTCCATAACCTTCTGCATGCACTCCTGTATACTGAATAGATGAGTCCAGTCAGCGAACATGTATATCCAATCAGCGCCCCTGTTCCTACCACATGGCGCCTTCGGGCGATTACGCCAAGTCAAGTCCATGCGAGCCTTTGTCACATTACAGGAGCCATTTGTGCCGAATACGACAAAGTTCCCAATGTGACTAAGTGCGATGTGCACGGCTAGGCCTAGCTCGGTGATCAACATCATCTCGGTGTTATTTAAGCTAGCTAAAGGCTTAGTCAAAATTGACTTGTCTATTAGGGTGTACCATAAAGAGCTCCACATGATTACTCCTTATTATTGATGAAGTTCTATATAAATAAGTCAAGCATTCAATATGTTTTCCATGTGTGATACGCCTTTTCATATTCCCACCCTTTATATTTCCATATATAAAAGGTATTTAAGTGGCTTACTTTATACATTAATTTCTCATTCACACGAAATTGGTTTTAAGAAATTCAAAATGTTAAATTCATCTACCTGCGGTGTAGTACAACTAATAAATGATCTCACTTAAAGAATTTGTCAAAATTTGGATCAAAACCCATTTTTCTAAACCAATTTCCAACATCTTATTCCCTCTAAAAATTCATCGACTTTTATCGTGAGATTTGAATTTTGTCCATTGAAAGATAAGCGATTTTCAATCACACCATTGGATACTTGGCATGCCCTTTATTGCGGCTTTGATGTTGACCTTTCATGTTACTATTTTTGAACGTAGCGTTAAAAATTTGCAACAATGCATGTGCTTCTCATTGACCACATTCATTTGTTTTTATTAAATATAATGCTCCTTATGGCCAAACACCGTACCTTGATTTCATCCAATGAAAATCTTTATTTATACTTGTGCAACATATATGAATAGTTGACTTAAGGTATAGAGTTTCTTAACCCCATTTGAATGACCTTCAGAGTCTTCGGATGTCAAGTCTTTAGAGAGTCTTCTAGACTCAACTTGACTGTCAGTCTTCTGAACTGCTCTAACTATTGATTACAAAGTGTAATTATAACGGGAAGCCTTCAACAATGACTTTTACAATCGACTAATACAAGTTGTGAAAGCCAAGTCGAGATGAACTCTTTACGCAAGACAAGTATGTCATTAGTGCTCACGGTATGAAGTAATGTCCCTAAAGATAAAATGGCTTAACTTCTTTTGTGTACAATAGCACCACTGATACAAAGCACCTTTCAAACTTGAAGGAGTGAGAACTGGTTGCTGAACTCGAATGCAGAATGAAGTATTCTTGGAAATGTTACAACACTTTTTATAGTACTTTCGAAATATGCAGAGAGATATGCGAGTTTTCAGTGTGTAAAATTTGCAATGAAACCAAGCTATATATAGGCACCAATATCCATCCTGCAGGGAATTAATTCTGGTAAGTTAGTGGGCATTAATCTTCTATGTAACAGCCAGGTGTTACAACCCCCATTGATGATCATTTTCTGGGGAGTTACAACCTCATCAATGCCACTAGGAGTTCTGACTACAACGGATACTTACGAATGCGGGCACCTGCAATGTCCATGTTCATTTAGTGGCCCAACAGTCACTTGAATATGGGTCAAGCCCATTTTCGAGTGACAAAAGTGTAATGGACCTGGACTCGGGCCCAAAGGGCCAGGTCGACCCAAGGCTCAGGCCTAGTCCGAGGCCGGACTGAGAGGTGGGCGCGCACGTTTGTGGCCTACTTGTGATCATCCATTTATATTATAGTATATCCAACTAAGAACATCTTCTAGTTTATAAACTAGAATAAACTTTGCTTTGTAATCTATGTGGGATGAATAAAAACTTTTCAACTCCCTTTACATAATGCTCATTAATGTGGCCAACTTCGTGTATTAATTTCTTACTCACCAAAAATCAATTTTGATTAATAATTTATAATTTAATTTCTCCAGAATTAAATTCTTAGCCACCGAAAATTTGGTCAAAGTCGGGTCAATGCCCACTTTATCAAAACCCAAATTTCCAACAATTCCCCACATGAGTGAAAATTAATGCATGCATGAATACAGACATGCAAACCAGTCCTCAAGAGATAATATTACATCCAGAAAGTTTGCTTGTGGCTTTGAACCTTCTGCAGTCAATACCATCGGGTACACTGGCGGCTTAGTGGATGCAATGCCTTGAACTATTCCTCCACGGTGTATACGAGAGAACAATATTAACACAATATATGTCTCAACACCTTCTGTTCTTATATTTTGTGTCCATTTCGGCCATGAACACCTCTTTGAATTTATAAGTGTTACTTTGAAGCAGACCGCACTTCTCACTTACATAGGTGTTCTCCTATCCGAGTATCCTGCAATACTTAACCTCAACAAGGTATATGAATCATTAAAAGTCAAATGACTTAGCCTCACCACAACTTTGCAGGTGTTCCAACACTTGGTATTGATCTCTAGGAATGGGTTGAAACATTGTTTCCAAGTGTTACAACATAACTTTCATCGCTTATTTTTCCCATTGAACCAAGTTCTTGGGATCTCTAGACATCATGGTTGGGTTATTACTATGATGGTTTTTTTACTTTGTGGACTTTAAGCCAATTCCCTCTAGCAATTTACCCAATTAATCTCGATTGATCCTTTTGTCAAAGGATCGCCCAAATTGTCTTTTGACTTTACATAGTCTATTGACATCACACCATTTGAGATAAATTGTCTAATAGTATTGTGTCTCGGAAACAAATATGTTGAGATTTACCATTATACATATTGTTATGTGCCCTTCCTATAGCCGCTTGACTATTAGAATGTACCATCACGAAAAGCGAGCTTCCTCATGAAATATCTTCCAAAAAGTTTTGAAGCCACTATCTTCTTCACCGACTTTGTCCAAAGCTATAAACTCATATTCCATGGTGGAATGAGCTATACACGTTTGCTTCGTGGACTTCACGATCTTGCACCACCTCGATGGTGAATATGTATCCACTAGTGGAAAAAGAATCTTTTGAATCCGAAATCCATTAGCATCACTATACCGCCAAAGTACAAGCTGGATGTCTCGAGTAGTATAGCTCGTAATCCGGGTATACTTTAAGTATTTTAACAACCTTGGTTAACACTTTCCAATGCTCATGGCTTGGACTACTCTTGAACCTACTCAACATATTTACGGGATAGGCCAAGTTTGGGCGTGTACGATTTGTGATGTACATCGGTATCTATTATACATGAGTATTCCATCGAGCCATTGGTTCGGCTTCATTATGACGGTTATATTAAATCAATGGTCGTCTTTGACGGTGAATTGTCAAAAGCATTGAATTTTTTCAGCACTTTCTCCACATAGTGGGATTGTGATAAGATAATTCCATCAGAAATCCTGCTGATTTTTATCCCAAGGATTACATCAGCAGTCCTCATATCGTTCATGTCAAAGTTCCTCTTTAACATTCTTTTAGTGTCCATGATAGTATCATGACTACTGCCCATGATTAACAAATCGTCTACATATAGACAAACTATGATAAATGTTTCTGATGTCCCCTTGACATATACGCATTTATCACACTCGTTGATTTTAAATCCATTTGACAATATCGTATTGTCAAACTTAAGATGCCACTTTTTGGAGCTTGTTTCAATCCGTACAAGAATCTTATTAACTTGCACACTTATTTTCTCGATTGGGTGCAACAAACTCTTCAGGTTATTCCACGTATATTTCTGTATCTATTTCTCTATTCAGAAACATTGTCTTAACATCCATCTGATTAATCTCAAGATTGTGCAAAACAACAATCGCGAGAAGCACCCGAATAGATGCAATCCTCGTTACTGGAGAATAGGTGTCAAAGAAATCATACTCTTCTTTTTTGTTTCAAGCCTTTGGCCACAAGTCGTGTTTTATACTTATCAATAGTTCCATTTATTTTATACTTCTTCTTTAGGATCCACTTACACCCTAAAGGTTTATGACCAGTAGAGAGATCAACCAACTCCTATGTATGATTTTGCGAGAATGGACTCGATTTCACCATTGATAGTTTCTTGCCGAGCGGAGCATCGGACTACTTAGAAACCTCTTTAATCAAGTTCGGCTCACCATCTAACATAAATGTTATGAAATCGAGTCAAAGGACTTATCCACCTTAGGCTATTACTTCGTCTTAGTTCTTCACCATTCGGTGTTGAACTAGTTGTTCTGTCAAGTGTGACAACATGTGTTGTACCAAGTGTTGTTTCAGATGTTATAACACCCGGAGCAACACCTTCAATAACCACCTCCAGAAACATCTGCGCGTAACACTGCGGTTATTCCGAATGTTATAACACCGAAGTAACACCTTTAGCAACATCGAATACGTCCGTTTCTTTAAACTTACATCTATCCTTTCTTTATAAGGATAAATATTCTCAAAGAATATAGCATTCCTTGATTCATTATGGTACCAAGCTGTCATTTTTGGATTTTCGACTTATGTACCATAAAGCGATATGCAATATTGTTAAGTGCATAACCAATAAGTACACAATCAACCATTTTATGACCGATTTTAACATACTTTGGTTCAAGTATTGCAATTTTATCCAAACACCCCACACTTTTAGGTATTTATAAGAGAACTACGATTTTTCACAATTCGTAAGAGTCTTCTTTACCTTTAAGAGGGATTTTATTCAATATGTGGTTGGTACATTGAAACGACTTCCCCACATATTCTCTTCCCCCACATATTCTCTTTCCCCCATATATTATAAGTTAATTTGGAACTAATCAACATGGCATTATCGTCTCTTTAAGAGTTCGATTTTTGCGTTCAGCAACACCGTTCAACTGTGGTGAATATGGAGCCATTGTTTGATGAATTATTCCCGATTAGGTACATAATTCTTCAAATGGTGCAACATATTCACTACCTCTATCACTCTGAATTATCTTAATCTGGCTGTCAAGTTGATTTTCAACGTCATTTTTATAGTTTTTAAAAGCCTCCAAAGCTTCATCTTTGCTTCTTAAAAAATATAAGTAGCAAAATCTTGTGCAATAATCAATGAACATGATAAAGTGCTTTTTACCACCTTTAGTTTGCACACACTTCAGATCACACACATCAGTGTGTATTAATTCTTAAGGCGTAGTGCTCCTTTCAACCGAATGAACGGTAACTTAGCCATTTTGGCTTCAACACAAACTTCACATTTTCTTTGTGAGTTTAAATGCAGTAAATTAATTAAATCTAAATTTACCAATATTTTTATAGCATTCAGATTTACATGTCCTAATCTAATATGCCATAAATCAGAGCACTCAAGAATCTAAATAGAAGAAGATGCATTCTTATTCATTTCATCATCGCCAAAACAACTACAATCATTACATTCATTTTGAACAATCCCTTATCTAGATAACCCTACCAAGGAACTGTCCAAACTTGCTAAGTACAAACTTTTGATTCAAAAACTAGTCTAAGCCCATGGTTAACCAAATATGAACCGAAACTATATCTTTATGGATGTGTCGGGACATGTAGCACATCCTTGACTTCAACTCCTTGCCCGAGGTAAGCTTTAGCACCACCGTTCCACTACCGACAACATTAGAAGGCGTGATTCCCCATGTGGAGATTTCTTCCCGTCGACAAGATATAGTAGGAACTCCCTATCGAAACGAGGCATGGCAAGTGATACGGTATCCACAAACCATTCTTTCAGTTATTCACCAAGTTTGCTTCAAACACCACCGCCATGTCAACATCGGTCAGTTCCTTTTGTTCAACCACATTGACATTGGGTTGTTGTTTGGTTTTCTTTTTCTTGGTGACGACAATCCTTTGCCATATGGTTCGATTTGCCACATTTGCTTGATCCACCGAACTTTCCAAGCTGTCGATTTCTTGCCTTTGTCATTAGGATTTTTCTTGAATTACATGACGAAATGTGCTCCATCAAGTTAGCTTTCAACTCCATCGGTTGAAGCACGGACTTAGAGTCAATCCTCTATTGTCTTCCTCATTTTGAGTTTGACAATCGAGATCCTCTAGTCTCATCTCCTTTCGCTAATGCTTGAGATAATTTTTAAAATCCCTCCAACTTGGGGCAATTTCTCAATCAACGCGGCCCTTGGAATACCTCCGAAATGAAGGCCATTCCCTCGGTAGAAATTTCATGTAAGATCAATGGAACTTCGTACTTATTCTATCATGGTTTTAGTCAACCATCACAAAATCTAAGAACTTACCGAACAATAAATTTATTTATGCGGCATCCTCGATTTAAATCTTCTCCAAAGATTCCCACAATTCTTTGGAGGATTTTACCGCACAATATACACTATAAAGTGCATCACTAACCCGTTTTAGACATAGTTATATTACGAAATCACCACTGGCCACATACATCAAACGACACGTTTTTCGGGCGCTAATCTCGTTTTTCGGCCACCCCGCTGGGTGTCTTGATCAAGTATTTCGCCAAGCTAAGAATGGTGAGGTAAAATAGCATTTTTGTTGCCACCTCTTAAAGTTGAAACCCATGAACTTCTCGGGTTTCTCGGCTGACGGGAGGGATGATCGAGTTTCTGCTTTTGCTCGCCATCGTGAAGATCGATATTTATCTTGCGATTGTTGATTACAAAGTATGATTACAACGGGAAGCCTTCAACAATGGCTTTTACAAATAGAAAGAAAAAGTACAGGGAAAAGGAATTTGACTAATACAACTTGACAGAAACCGAGTCGAGATGAACTCTTTCCGCAAGATAAATACGTCCTGGCTAGTGCTCACGGTACGACGTAATGTCCCCAAAGATAAAATGGCTTAACCTCTTTTGTGTACAGTAGCACCACTGATACAAAAGCACCTTTCAAACTTGAAGGAGTGAGAACTGGTTGCTGGAATCGAATGCAGAATGAAGTATTCTTGGAAGTATTTTTGGAAATGTTACAACACTTTTAACAAAACTTTTGAAATATGCAGAGAGATATGCGAATTTTTAGTGTATAAAATTTGCAATGAAACCAGGTTATATATAGGCACTAATATCCAACCTGCAGGGTTAATTCTTGTAAATTAGTGGATATTAACCTTCCATGTAACAGCTAGGTGTTACAACCCCCATTGATGACCACTTGCTGAGGAGTTACAACCCCATCAATGCAACTATCTGAGGAGTTCTGAGACACCAACATACACTTTACGAATCGGACACCTACAATGTCCGGGTTCATTAATGACCAACGATCACTTGAATACGGGCGAGCCTATTTTTAGTGACAAAAATGTTTCAACTCCTTTACATGATGCTCATTCGTATGGCCAACTTCGTGTATTAATTTCTCACTCATCGAAATTTGGTTTTGAGAAGTAAAAATACTATGAACATCTACTCGGACGTAGATTAATATTTTATGATTTAATTCCTCCGAATTAAATTTTTAGCCACCAAAAATTTGGTCAAAATTAGATTCGGCGCCCACTTTATTAAAACCCAAATTTCCAACACTAACTCAAATTGAAAATCTTATGAAAGTAGCACAACTCAATTTGGGATTTTTTATTCTTCTTCATCAAATCTTTTGAGACTCTTACGCACTTTGACTAAGTTGCTTCACATAGCTTACTATTAAGTTGGTTTTATACCAACGAATCGATTTTCTAGACTAGGATTTTGTGTTGTTTTTCGGTATTTTATAGTAGTTTGAGTCCATTTTATTTCATTAGGTGTTGTTAGTGAGTTGATATAAGTAATGGTAGCTGAGAGCAATGTAAAACGATGAAAAACGTATTTGGAAGGAAGAAATCGCAATTGAAGATGAGAAAATTGCAAGAAAAACAAGTTTAGCCGCATCGCCCGTAACCCCGCGCCTGCATCACGAGGGGTTAAAAATGGACCGAGGGATTGCGGTGCACGCGATGTCCGGGCGATTTTGGAACTTATTTTTAACGAGGTTTTGGATGGATTTTGGAGTATTAATACAATGCGGGACGTACAAATTAGGGCTTGGACATTCTATCAAGCACAACGCAAGGCAAGAAACATGGAGCAAATGTTCAGGATGATGATTTAAGACATCTCTCATTAGGACACAGAGAGGATTTCTTCTCTTCTCTTTTCAATTCCTTCTTTTTTTTTTGTCTATCTTTGAGATGTATAATTACTTTATTTTCTAGGGGATTGATGTGACCAAAGTTTGAACCTATGTTTTGATATTTAAGTTTGTTGATTCGCATGTTATTAAATGTATTTATGCTATTTGGATTGATTGCATCTGAATTATCTGATTAATAGTTTAGATCGTTTGGCGTGTTTGATTTCACACTCGAGAGAGGTAATTGAATTATTGGTCATAGAATAGCATAACTTAGGGTTTCATAGAACTGAGAAATTTATGAATCTTTCGAAGTTCGTGAAAGAATATTCATTGAGTATATTAGGGTTTAATTTATGATTTTTATAGAGATTGAAATCGGGATTGAAACCTAGAATCACTGGCACTTTCGAAAGAGGAAGTAATAAAATCGGTAGGAATATTGACTTATAGATTAATAATGTGTGATTAATAAATTGGATTGATAACATAGGGGAAACTAGGTGAATCAACCTCTAGAATTCACATCCACCAAATGTTTGATAATTTGTGCGAGCAGACTATTAGTTTAGTTTTAGGTTTAGTTTTAGGTTTATTTTTAGTCTAATCAAAACCATCTTTCTTAAAGTATCTAGATAGAGTTAAGCTATTATAATTCTGATGCTTAGATTTGATATCAATCCATGTGGAGACAATAACCTCTTTTCAATCTATACTAAAACTTGACATATCGTCTGTTTGCGGTAAGAAAATCACGAACACACTTACTTCATATCTATTACAAAATAGAAGTTCTGAATATTTTGGGCTGCCAACTTTCTAATACTAGTTTTCTAAGCATCATCAAAATCTAGACAAATAAATTCCTAACAAATGGGCTTTCACATGACATCATGAGTACCTTGTCTGTGTATTGTATGTCGGTTCTGATAGGTGAATTGGACTTGGAGCGAGTTAGATATCTTAGATTGTATTACCTTTAACTCAGAGTGAACTGTTCAAATTTTAGCAGCATCAAAAATGTGAATGGACATTTATGACAAAACTAGTCCTCAATGAGAGTATTTGCAAAAACTTCTCCTTTTAGAAGAAGTGATTTATTATAGCAGAGAAAAAAAATAGTTGAGAATTAAAAGTTGGTAGTGTTTGCAAATAGAATAAGAAGTTGAATGTATTAGTTAAAGAGTTGCAAATGTACTTATTTATAGTCATACCAAAAACACAATAAAAAATCGAAAGTACTCATTTCACCGCTTTTAGATTCTGATTATATGAAACAAAAATTGACATTTAAACACTTAAAAATGACTTTTTTCAGCCAAAAGCAAATACACTCTTTTTTTAGTGATTGCAAATCACTCCAAAAGTAAAATGCAATGATTCTAGTTGGTATAACGAATACTTGCTAGAAAATCGAACTAACCTCAATTCAGAGAGGCTCCTTAAAAACGTCCAGCAGCCCCATTTCAACGGCCTGACATCCGTTAGATCTGCCTTTTGTCGGGTGAAATATGTGAAAATATCATAGAACAATATTCAAAAAATTATTACATATCTCATATGTTTTAAGATTTAGTAATATCCAGCGAAGGTCAAAACTTGATACTTATCGTTTGAAGTTAGAGTAATCTAACAAATCTAATTATTCCTGCGAAAGAGGAAAAACTGCATTTAAACCTTTATACCAAGGAAAATTGTATCTCAACGGACAAAAAGCGCATCGACTAATTGGCTTAGAAATCCCTTGTTCCACCAGGATCATGGTTCAAAGTTTCACCCGCTTGACAAATCGACCTTTGTCACGCATTCTTGTATCGGCTCTGGCCTTCGCTAAGCATATCGTATTTGTTTACCGAACCTACATTTACAAACACGTAATTTTCAGAAAGCTGGCGTAGTTAGAAAATATACTGAGGTATAGGTCCAAATAAAAAACAAAAAGATATTATATAAATCATAACTAATTTTTCAAACAAAAAGTTGGGGGGTTGGCTCCCTGTCTCCGCCATGGCTCCATCTTTCGAACATAGTATTTCACATGTAAAGCACAATGTTTTTACAACAAACGAAAACTTACATAATGTCAGATGAATTAATATTTCATTGCCACACGTATGATCACAACTGAGAAACTATGATCACAACTGAGAAACTTAGAAATAACGTAACAATCTGATGACCGATGAAATACTAATAACGGTGGCATTTCATTTAAGAGTATGGAAAACAACGTACACAGTATGGAAAACAATGTAGTAGTTTATGTTCACAAAATTAGGCTGATATTAATAAATTGTGTTATTAGTCTGAACTCATGTGCATTATTAGATTAAGAGAGTATTTGCAAATTTTAAAAAAAAAAAAGTGATTGTCAGATTATAGGAAAAAGGGTTATTAATTTCGGTCGGACCGTCTAATGGATCTAATTTATTAGACGGATCCAAATATCAAATCCATGATCAATCCGTCTATTGACCACAACCACTAACACCACAACAACAATATTCGTTGACATTTGTTAAATGTTAATATTTTGGGAGGACTACTAATATTTTTTAGAAGAAATACTAAAATACCTTTAATCGAAAAACCTAATACATACTAATACTTTTGCGAGAAAAACTCAATACTTTGCATGAGGATTACTAAAAAACTACTCAAGGGTTACTAATACTTTTCCAGGATTACTAATACTTTTCAGGAAAAATTAATACTTTTAAGGGTTGCCTAATATTACTTCACGCTTTAATATTGTTCAAGGGGATTACGGACACTTTTCGGATATCTTCTAATAACTTTCGGATGTCTACTAATCTTTTCGGAGAAAAAAAAAAAACTATTACTTTTTAAGGCCCATAATATTACAAAAATGTCACCATCAGAAGATCTGTATGACCACCCCATAATATTACAAAAATAGCACGATGCATAAAATTACAAAAAAACCGGGTCGATTGGATTAAATGCAATGGAAAAGACCCGTTATATGGTGTAACCCAAGTCTTTGTCTAGGAAAAAGTAAATTCTCGGGTTCTAGGAAAAAATAATTGTTTTTAAGAATTATTTTTTGAGAATTTACAAACACTCCCTAATCGAGTTTGTGAAAACGGTTATGTTGGAGTAGATAATTCAAAAGTTCCAAAAATAGAAAAGAATGATTAAGCGAAAGAGAGACTAAGGAGCATTTGCAAACTCTAAGAAAAAGTGATTTTCGAACTTCTAGGTGCATAAATAGTTATTTTTCCATCTAGAGTTGAAAATCACTTTATTTTAAGTGTTGCAAACACTTGCAAAGTAGATCACATACGTTCTCGTCTTAACTTCTTTAACGTTGTATCTCATCTTGGCTTTATCACTGGTGGACAACCGGTTTGAAATTTGAATCCCACGGTGAATCGCTTTGTCGGATATAACGGGCCAGATCCAGTGCATATATTCAAATTCTTTTCTTTCTGATGATGTTAGAAAGTCTTTAGAGATATAGATGATGGGATAACTTGTCCCACAAATCCAAGACTACTAATGTTAGGGTTCATAAGCATGCGATTAGACTTTGCACTCATCGACCAGCATCAAATTATCAAACCACGGCCAATCGGGAATTAGGTTGAAAAGCCATGCCTTCTTTGTCCGACGATGCCTAAACAAAAGTAGCACCAATCTTTTAGCATTGACAAAAAGTCGGAATAACGTGTGTTGTTGTAAATGAGATATTCTATGTATCCGTGGTGGAAAAAATCATGCGTCATTTATGATCAATTTCTATTTCATTCGGTGTTATCATTGGCATAAGCAATTTGGATTCTTTTGTTCTCCTTATAATGAGAGTATTTGCAAAAACTTTTACTTTTAAGCAGTGATATATTCGGTAGCGCCGTCGAAATTGGAAATTAGCGGTGTCGCAAATAGAATCGAGAAGTTAGTAGTGTTTGGTGAAAATGTTGTAAAAGTGCTTACTTATCTGTAAAGACAAACCGAAAGCGAGAAACACTCATCTCAGGAGCTTTTAGATTCGATTAAATAAAGTAATCGAGAAGCGAGATGTTGCCATTGCAAACACTAATAAGTGATTTTTAACGAGATCTAAGAAGCACTTCTTTTGAGATATTGCGGACACTCGAATGTTTGATCACGTGTTTTAAAGCCTTTAGTCGATTGCCACATGTATGCGATAATAACATCATCTTATACATGTGACATTAAATGCAGTGAAATGAAACACTGCAAAAAACACATTTTTATTTTCTTGGATTAGAAATGTTTTGAAATGAAACAGTACTTAACCATTGAGGATGTCAAAAAAACATGAACACATTGAAGGGAGTTATAGGTTGAAGAAAAACCTCCAAAAGCACTTTCAATGTGAGGGCTATTAGTTTCAGTCACAGACAAAATATTTTTGTCCATCAGTAGTCCATTTATCCCTCCATCATCGCACTGATATCTTGACCGATTTTGCAGATTGCCAAACATTTCATAACTACTGTCAAAGCTCAGGGCCATGCCATCCATGTCAACACTGTCCTCACTTTCAGTAATCCCAAGATCCTTCACATTATCACCACAGCCCTGGAATATATAATCTATTGTGAGCCAAATCAAATTAAGCAAAAACCAAAAAAAAAAAAAAAAAAAATACACACACACACATATTGATGCATTTGTGCTGCCATAACTGAGAAGGGTGAACAAGAATCAGTAGATGATAATATATGCCAGCGGGGTAAATTGCAATGTCAGGGTAAAATTGCAAAACTAGTCCTCTACAATCACGTTTAGCAAAAAAATCCTGGTAACTATATCAATTTCTCAATTTTGGTCCTATAAAATGCGCGGTTTGCGAAATAGTCCTATAACCGTACCAAAATCTCAATTTTGGTCCTAATTCACCACAAATTATGAATTACATGTGTCGTTCACGTGATTGAAATCCATTGAAATTGGTAAAGAATTGAGATTTACATACAATTCTTGGACTATGTTGCAAACTTTGCGGGGAAAATTGCAATTTTGGTCCCATAACTTTGGGGGTGTCAAAACTAAAACTTCGATTTTACTTTTTCAAAACACCATGTAATTTCAAATTGTATCAAAACTAGTCCCACTCGATTTTACTTTTTCAAAAACACCTATAATTTACAAATTATATCAATTTGAGGACAAATCCCACCGTCGATTGGAATTTTTGCTGAATTAGTCACGTGATAAGCACGTGACACTGAAATTTTGGGATTTCTCACCCTTTTGACACGGTGGAAATAAAATCTAACATGGAAAGAGATTTGGAGGGAAAAAAACTTGTCACCACCATTTCCCACAAAAAAAATATGCCCAATTACGGGGTGTTGTGAGTTTTTTACCCTCCAAATCTCGGTGACGTTTTTCCCCCCCAAATCTCTTTCCAGCTGACATTTTATTTCCACAACAAACCGTTGGAAAATTCCAATAGAATTTTCAACACCACAACAATAGTTGGAAAATTCCAATAGTAAAATTTCATCACTAAAGCATACCATTGGAAAATTCAACAAAAAATTGCAATGGAAAACAAAACATTGGAATTAATCGTTGGAATTTCCGTTTGAGTTTTAAAATTCCAGCGGATCTTCCAATGTTACAACTTGTTGGAAAATTCTATTGGAAAATTTCAACGGATGTTAAAATATTTGATAGTATTATCCATATCAACAAAATATATCTTTTTTCTCAAGTCAATCATATTGAAACTACATAGTTAAGCGTGTGACATTAGATAATAAGATATAATGATTGAATATTCCAACGACTATATATCATCGAATTATCATTAGACTAAATTCGATGGTATAAGCATGTTGGAATAACAGTTGGAGTTTTACAACGATTATATATATTCGATGGTATAACTCGCGTTTGGAATTCTTTTGTTACAAAAACCATTGGAGTTTTTTTCCATGTTGAATATTCCAATGGATAAATACCATTGGAATATTTTTTCGTTGGAATTTTCATTGCAATTTTGCCATTCAAAGTATTATTTTACCAACGGTGCGTTTTACATTGAAATTTCCATTTAAATTGATAATTCCAACAAAAAATGACCAAATTCCAATAAATTTTTTAGTTGGAATTTTTATTTTCTTGTAGTGTTTCTCATCAATTTTAGAGCCAAAACTTGGAATTTTCCGCAACACCTTAATAACAATTAAATTAGGAAACCCTATTTTTATTGGAGAATTGAAAATCTTCAAACTTTTGCATTCACATATAACTCACGTGAAATTTTCAAGAGTTTTTAAAAAATACAAGATGATTATGCCAAATAAAATTTTAAGAAGACTAATATTGCCAGAGTCCTATAATCACATAACTAAAATTGTAATTTATCCTATGCTAGAGTTACAACTAAGGTTATTGTTTTCTAAGAAAAAATAATAGTGAAGATTACATTATAATCACCTTTTCCAGAGTGGATCCCTGCGGTAGAAAAGACATTTGATCTCTACCGTTGGACAGCAACGTATAATCCGACGACGACGACGGAAGCTGATTAGTCGGCGGCGGAGGCTGATAAGAAGAAGGAACGGACCACGCCCCGAACTTAACCAACGAAGCAATCTCATTCATCCTATTTCCCACCACTCCACCTGAATTCACCAAATCCAACACTGAACCATTAAATTCATCATCCACATACCACAATTTCAAAGCTCATCCCGAGAAGGGCAACCACTGTAGTAACTCAGCTCGATTCGGCGGTGCTCTGCCCCACACCCACCGGAACTATCGCAGGCCTGACAGAAAGACCGATTTTCATCCAGACAACGAACGACCGCCGCTTGCGAGACGCATTTGTCGCAGATAAGCGAACGGAGATGGCGGCGCGACAAAGCGTTGGCGGGTGAACACAGACATCGCATCGGAAGCAGAGAGGCTGAGTCCGATTTGCAATAAACAATTGCTTTTTCAACCCTACAATACTCGCATAACATTTCACTCATTTTTGTTTTTAAATTTTTGTTATTTTTTGGTCAGGTACGTACCATTGAAATCAATAAAAGTGTAGCAAATGCGAAGATTTTGGGCTTTGTTTATGTAGATAACCATTAAATCTCGAATTAATTAGTTAATTACTGGATAATTATGCATGCAATTATCTAAAAAATAAAAGAGTTTTTGAATTTTTGAAGTGCGATTGTTAAGAAAAATATTGTTAGCCAATGTCCAAGAACTGGTAACCCATTTGTGCTTGTAAAAATTTGATTCGATATTTTTTTTGAGGATTTAGGGGAACTGTGATTTAGGGTGGAGGTGTTTTTGTAAGGAGACGAAGGGTTCATATATTTGGTGCTGATGTGGGAAAATCGTGGGAAAAATCTGAGGCTTGGACTCGGTCGATGGCATTGACGGTAATTACGTCTGGAAATTGAGGGGTTCTTTATAGCCACAAGTTTGTGCCACGTCATTCGCGATATGCGGGAGAGCGTTTCGGTGAGATTTTGGGGTGGAGGCGTGGCGGTGGCATGTTGGAAATGTTCTTGTGGTCAATGGGGTAGTCTCCTGCTCACTCTATTTTGTACTGTCTTTTTACACTCTAGTCCCTATTTCTCTTTTCCTTTCTTCTTTTTATGTATATATATAATATATAAATATGAATTCCTTCTCAAAAATATATATATAAATTGGTTCAAATGTAGGGATACAATGGATCGAGTCGGCCTGAACTCGAGTCAGTCCCGTCAAGAAAACATAATACCCATACCACCCCAACTTGGTCTCATCTTGGGCCATACCCACCCATACACGTGTGTAATGGGGTAAGGCCTATTAGACCCTCCAACTTATATTTGGTCAAATTTGTATGTTTTTTAACTCAAATAGTGCACTCAAAGCTTATATCAAATGTGATATTTATATAATTTTGTAGATATTATATATGAATTATGAAATAAACACCAACAACATATATCAAGAGTTCTTGAACAATAATATATACACTTTATATATAAACAAAAAGATATTAAAAATAATTATTATATGGGTGGGTCCTACTATATGTCCTGGTCTAAAAATCAATGCTCGTTACATTTCATCATACCCGTTTATTGGTCCCATCACACCCGATTTCAAATGAAGCGGAGTGCAGTTCGGTCTTTATCCGGACCCATTGTCATCTCTATTCAAATGAAACCAATTCTTTGGAGTAAGGCGTAGGGGCGAGTATTGGTCATTGATTAAAATTTTTAGATGGATGAGATCTTTCACTTTTTTGGGTAACTTTATTTGTAACGATCTCTCATTAAGTACAATATAGTAATTTTTCATTTCATGGGTTTTTTTATGGGTATAATTATAAGCTGCTTTATTAATGGCGCGATTTTAGCGGTATTTTTTTCAAATTTTTTTTTATCAACATAGTTAGTGTTAAACTTTTGCTTAGATAGTTCTTGGATAATACATAATTAGTTGTTTTTTGCTTTACATTGTTTTATGACACATATTGGTTAAATGTGAAAACCATAAGGGTTGTTGGGGAGTAGAGTTGTCAATCTTGGTTGGGTAAAATGGTAGGCTGGTGCGTTTTCTTTTGCCCAAAATGAGTCGGGCTTTTGGCCTACCCATTGGCAAAAATCGGATTGGCCCCATCGGCCTTTTTTCTTTGTATTTTCGTGGGCTAGGTTGGGCTCAAAATAATGGTCATTCATAGTTTGGCTCGGCCCTACTTGATTTTTACTTTGGCCGTGGCGGCCCGTTTGATACCTCTAATGGAGAGTAAGTATAGTTGGTTTTCTTTTGATGCATCATGGATCTTAGACAATGCATAGTTAATTGTTTTTCTTTGCATATTATGACACATATTGCATAGTTGGGTAATGCGGTGCTATTTTTTTTATTTTTTTACATTCATAGATAGATTAAGGCAATCATAGTTAGTTGTTTTTTTTTTTGTTGCATAGGTCATGACACTTATTGCATAGTTTGGGTATAACGTCTTGCATATTTAGTTTTTTATACTCCATATATAGATAGATTCACACAATGCATAGTTAGTTGTTTTTTGTTGAATAGTTTATGACACTTATTGCATAGTTAGACACGATGTAATGCATATTTAGTTTTTTACATTAATAGATAGCTTCTAGACAATGCATAGTTAGTTGATTTTTCTTTGTATAGATTTCAACTATCAACATCTTGATTATTTAGGCACTTTGTCTCATTAGATCGATCCACTAAGTATATAGACATATATATAGTACTTATGTTT
>JABTTQ020001638.1:0-50000 GCA_016081115.2 Rehmannia glutinosa | reverse complement strand
TAATTTTATTTGTTAAGAGTAATTGAATATATGAAAGCTAATGGACCTGATTTTTGTGTTTCTAATTTGCAGGATTAATTGAGCTTAATTTGTGTTTTTGGAGGAAAGTGTTTGTGGCAGCAGCTTATTTTTTTTTTTTTTGAAAAGGAAGGTTATATTAAACTTGCTGGAAAACGTCCAGCGACGATTGAACAAATGACGGGGGAATACAATCCCATACATGTTCGGAGGTGCTCATAGACTTCGCATAAAAGGCTAGATTATGAGCTAACGTGTTAGACGTTCTACGAACCCAATAAAAACACAAATGGGAAAATAACTGCTTGTAGCGGGCAATGTCCTCAAAAATGGAGAGCGATGAATGGGCAATCCGTGTTTCCTTGGCGCAGCTAGTATGACAAATGGCATCGACGCAATAACGCAAGGCGCGGGAGTTTGATTTTGGGCCACTATAAGGGCTTTTTAAGTGCAAGAAACTCGAAACTTCTTCCGGGTTGGAGACATCACGGACTTGTTTTGAAAGGCCGTACAAGAAGTTATCATGTTCGTCAAGGAGGGCAATCCCTAGGCCGGCACAACGATGGGTGGGTGAGATGGCGCCATCGAAGTGGACTTTGAGGGAGTTTGAGCTTTCTCCAAGAAGAGGATGGGATGATAAGTGGGGGGAAAAGCGTTCCGGCAAGAGTGCGCCTCATTAAAATCGCGAAGCATTTTAACGCCTGAGAGTACCAAGTAATAGGGCTCCGACATCCCCGTATCGTACTTGCATTTGTTTCTGTGCGTCCAAATTAGCGAACAAATGATGGCGATAAGTTCGATAGGTAAATCACCTTGGAAGAGGAGAAGCTCTTGAAGCCAGAGACTCCATGAGAGTTGTTGGTATTTAGCAAGGTGTTGATGAAGTCTTGCATGTTGCCGCATTACGCGCGAATGGGCAAAAGAAAAAGATGTGGGCGGCGGTGTTATCGGGTGAGCCGCAAATAGAGAAGACTTGTGTCCATGATGCCACGTTGAGCGAGATTTTCCGAGGTAGCGATGGCGGAGGTGCGAGTGCGCGCCAAAGGAAGAGCTTGATCTTGGGGTGGATTTTAAGCCTCCAAATATTTTTCCAAAGAGGATTAGGACCGTTACTTGAGCTGGCATTCGGAGGAACCGAGAGGTGAAAGTTCGGAGAAGATAAGTGTGATATGCCGATCTCACAGAATGCTTTCCATTTTTAGAGAAGTGCCAACACCACAAGTCGTGGGAGCTAGAGGACGACAAGGAGATTGAGAGAATGGCCTGTGAATCTTCCTGGGAGAAAACCGACCTAATCAAATCTTCTTTCCATGCCATCGTATGTTCATCAATGAGAGACGAAACCATCGCCATCGGGTGGAGAGTATTCGGAGTCGTGCGCGGGTAAAAACCAGAGGGGCGTGGAATCCATGGATCTGCCCAAATGCGAGTGGACTTGCCGGATAGGATAAGACGACGGGCTCCAAGTCGAAGAAGGGGTTTTGTCTCGAGTATGCTGCGCCAAGACCAAGAGGGCCTGGAACCGAGGGAGGCTGACATAAAATCATTGTTTGGATAATATTTTGCTTTAAAAACCCGGCTTAGGAGCGAAGAGGGGTTCGTCAAGAGCCTCCAAGCCTGTTTACTTAGCATTGATAAATTGAAAGCTCTGAAATTTCGAAATCCCATGCCTCCTCGGGCTTTAGAGGTCGAGGGCTTGTCCCAAGAAAGCCAATGCAATTTTTTCTTATCTGTGGTGGAGCCCCACCAATAGTTTGCTGTCATTCTTTGAATATCGTCGAGAATAACTTCCGGGAGCTTGAAGCAAGACATTGCAAAGGTCGGGATTGATTGAATAACGGATTTGATCAAGATTTCTTTGCCCGCTTGCGAAAGGTGTAGTTCCTTCCAACCCTGAAGTTTAACCCAGATTTTATCTTTGATGCTCGCAAATACTTCTTTTTTATTCTTGCCGACTACTGACGTGAGACCCAAATATTTGCCATGGCTATCAACTTGTGGTATGCCCATGATTCGAAGAATTTCGAAGATTATATCCGGCTTGGTGTTGGGACTGAAGTAAATTCCTGACTTTGCGAGGTTAATTTGCTGGCCCGAAATTGTTTCATAAAGTCGGATCGCGTAGAGGAGGTGACGGGCTTCTTCCGGGGTAGCGTGGCCGAATAATAAAGTGTCGTCTGCGAAAAAAAGGTGTGATATCCGTGGGCCACGCTTGCAGACTGAGACTCCGTGAATTTTACCGCTAATCTGTAAATCCTGCAAGATGCAAGAGAAGACTTCCGAGCAAAAAATAAAAAGGTACGGGGAGAGAGGTGTAAGTCCAAGCGGCTACGATAATCTAGAGGGGGGGTGAATAGATTATCTCCATCTTTTCGATTTCGCCCTCTTTTTCAAATAAACAACCAAAGACGAGAATGTAAATGCGGAAATAAAACAACACTCGTCGATATAAAGAGGTTCAACCCACCTAGGGCCTAATCCTCTACCACCCCAGTATATCCGGGATGGATTTCGAAAAGAAAAAGAATTTTATTAATTACCAAAATTAATACAAATTCAACTTACAACACCTTGAAGAGCACCACACTCTTCTTCAACACCACCTTTGAGATTACCACAATCTCTTCTTGAAGATTACCACAATCTTCAAACGGCACCTTGTGAAGATTACCACAATCTTCACCTTGAAGAGCACCACACTCTTCAACACCTCAACAAGAAGATTACCACAATCTTCTTACACCTAACACCTAGTTCACCCAAGTGTGTTCTTACCACAAGAACACTCACAAGGATATCTTGTGTTTGAATGACGACCACAAATTCAAGATTACAACTCGATAATTGATAATACAATAGAGTGCAAGTGTAATCAAGAATAGCCTAGACCTCAAAGATGTGAAAGTGATAAGCTAGGCAATTTTACAACAAGAATAATGACTATGAAAGACCAAGTGTTTGCTTGAAGTGTATCTTGTTGTTGTTTGTATCTCAATTGTTGTGTTGGTTGCTCCAAAACTTCCTCTATTTATAGGAGATGATTGATCAAGCATAGGCTCCTCTTGGGGATTGAAAATCTACTGAGAAAAATACAATTAAAATCAAGAATATAGTGTTAGAAATCAATCCCACAATTTAAGGAAATGTGTCTGTGTCATTCAAAACGGTCATATTTTTTTTGTCAATACATAGGGCGACCGGTCCGCAGAAATAGACGTTGAAAAAGAATACACAAAGAAAATAACACAGGGCGGCCGACGCGTCTACCTCGGCCGGCCGACCATCACCCCAACCGGTCCCCCTCATGGATTTTGCAAGGATAAAACGCTCGTTTGAAACACACTTGCAGTGCCGGTCGACGCCGATCATTGGCGGCCGGGCCATCGACCGACGGCCGACGCCCGAGCGGCCGGTCGACCGCTTGTTTTTTTTCTTTCCGTCTCATTTTCTGTTTCTAAAAACATCTTCGGGTATGGGTTGCCCTATAGGCGGCCTGGCCGACCACGACGAAAAAATATTGTCCAATTTGTGTTGAAAATAAAACTCAAGAAATACTCCAAAATTTAGTAAAAACATTTTAAACCGATCGGAAGTATTAGGACAACATTTGGGAACATCGTTTGAGAGTGAAAACCCAATAACGTAAAATCATTAAAAGCGTTGTCCAATATGTACGAAAATAAACTTTGAGAAAGATCTCAAAAATATTAAAATCATTTTAAATCATTTAGGAGTATTTGGACAACCTTTAAAAACATTGTTTTGGTGATAAAATAAAATCATCAAAATTAAGATAAAAACATGTATCAAACAATCTCCCCCTTTTTGATGATTACAAACCAAAACAATTTTTACCCAAATTAAGAGAGCAATTTTTAGAAAAGATTTTCCGGTAAAAACATTTGACCGTTTGGAAGCAACCAAAATTTCCAAAAATATTTAAGCAACCAAGTAGGGAGTAAATATTTTCAATAATAAGCACAAGCTCCCCCTATCCACAAGCACATCAAGAATAAAGTAATAGCAAAAAGCTTTAGCTTTTACAATTTGTTCAAGAGCTTATAAGCTCCCCCTGTCACAAAACAACATTAAATAGTAATAAAAGTCCATCAAGCAACAATTGGACTAAAAATAAATCACAACTTATGGCTTTTATGAGCCATAGCTTATAGCTTTTATGACAAGCTTTTTATTAGCTTCTTTGAGCTAATGAGCCAATATCCTGTTTCTCCCCCTTTGGAATCATCAAAAAGAATGTTAGGATGATAGAAACATCATAGAAGTATATCAAGGTGCACCAAAGAAATGGTTTATCAACCATTGAGCAATTTAGGCTTAAAAACCAAGGAAAATGGGAGAAATGTATCATGAAAAGTTCATACGCTCGTTTTATTTCCCAAAACATGATCTCAATGAGTATAGAAGACTTTTGGAAGCGAGAGAATCATGTAGAAGTTGAAATTTTCATTGAAACATTGCATCGAACAAACACCTTGTGCGTGAAAAAAATAGAAGAGGTTGTATATAACCTTTGTAAATGGTTCAAGCCAAAAAAATTTCATATCATCAATCAACCTCATTTCAAAGCTCAAAAAATCATATGCACCATATGCAATAATTTGTTCATCAATTTAAGAAGCTCAAAGTAGATTCTCAAGGGTTCAACCCAATTGAGATAAGCTAAGAATGATCAAGGCATTACAAATGCCAAAAATTAGAGCAACCATCAAGTAATAAGTCATGCTTACAACAATACATGTATCAAATGTCCCAATATATTCAACTAAGCATAACAAAGCAATAAAAGAAGCACTTTTACCATCAAGTACTTCATACCAATTATCAAACAATGCTTTAGAGTATTTTTACCATCAAATACTCCATCAAAGTCATGATTATCCACAAGTCATTATCAACTTGCAATATTAACCCTTTTAAGAAAGAAACAAGCAAATATCATTAGTACAAAAGAGTTTTACACAAATTCATCAAAATACAAAACATCATTAATGAAAATGCTAGAAAGTAAAGGGGGGGGTAACATCATTCCTCATCCGAGGAGAAGCAAGATCCGGAATAAAGTCCTTGATGAATTTCTTTAACTTGCCGATAGACTTTTGCATTTTAGAGGTCTTTTGCTCCAAAGCCTCATACCTCGTCTCATGAAAAGCCCTCATCTCATCAAATTCGGCTTGACTATACCTCCTAGGTGGTTGAGCACCGGTATTACCCTCCGGATTGCTTGGTTCGCCTTCTTCCACCAATCTTGCGGCCCCGTCGTCATCAAAGATGTCATTAGGATCGGAGACTCTTGACCTCTTCCTCTCGCCATTTTGGTTGGTGGGATGTCCATATTCTTGCGCATCGTGACTATTTGGGAGATATTATCAATGTCAAAGTCATTTTGAAAAACTTCCGAGTTAAACTCCGACGAAGGAAGTCCCGATTGAATAAGAAGTTTACAAATCCAATTTCCCATAACCAACTTCTTATTACCTTGAGTAATGGACTCGATTAGACATTGAATAAGTATGGCACCAAAGTTAAGTGGTTCCCTCCTAGCAATCTTATAAGTCAAAAAATAATCCATATTGCTAGGCATCTTCCCCGACTTACCACAAATGCAATACGCGACAATGACCGATAAAATGCGATGCTCAAGTGTCATTGCCAACAAAGAATACTTAGGCCATACTCCCAAATACGTCTTGACTTCTTTCATCGATACCCCCAACATTTCATCATTCCAAGTCCCGCAAGAGAAATAATCCCAACCACCTTCTCTAACATGTAAAAGCCGGCAAATATCATTGGGAGTCCATCTAAAATGACGACCCTTTATAAGCGAATTAACGGCAATCGGCTTTCTATCATTATCATATTCAACCCACATATTGGCATAAAAGAGTTGGATAATATCATCATCATACAACACATAAGCATGTTCCCATAAATACATCCAACCTTGCTCCTCAAAAAATCCTCTAATCGTAGGATACTCATTCGTAAATGAACTAAAACGACACATTTTAGTCCGAGCAATCGACTTTCCTCTCCATTCCCGAGTCCTCATAATACCATTCCGCATATTTGTGAATAAAATTAAGAACATTGTGGGAATTAGGGGCTTGAGTAACAAAGGATTTTTACCTTTCGCCCAACGGCAATTTTGGAGCGAAATCGTTCCGCGTAGCTCCTGCATTTGTGCCCGAGAGAGAATGGGATTTTGAACATCATCACCTTCTTGAGCCACGTTTCTTTGAGCGGCTCGAATATCCCTTTGTTCGGCTTCCTCTTGCCGATTTCTTGACGAACCCTCTCCGCCCCTTCTACGCTTGGAGATGGGATTTCGACCGTGGAATTTCTTGGAGGAGCCATATATGAAAGATTCTTGAGAAAATAAGAAGATTAGCAACAAGAATCGTGAAAAATGATGAAGAATTGAAGATTCTAGAAAAAGGGGATGAAAAAATCGCTCTTGGGGTTTGGGGATTTTGGTGCGTCTGTTTTGAGAAGAAGAAGAAGAACAATTTTAAGCTAAAAATAACCCTGGGCGGCCGGTCGAGGTAGGGGACGACGGTCGAGTGCGCAGAGGAGCGGCCGGCCGCCCCTACGTGACCGTCCCAGTGTGTTTTTTCTTTCTCCCGAGTTTTCCAAAATTCGATTTTTCACCCCAAAAGTTTTTAAAACTTTGCAAAAATATAAGTTTGGACTATATCCAACAAATATGGGTTTTGGAAAACATATAAACGATAAAATCGAGACTTAAAGACGTAGTGCCTTTTAAAAGAAAATATTTGCAAGTTCAATTAGGGGCACTTAAGGGTCAAAATGAAATATCTTGAAAGATATGTGCATAAGCATAAAATCGAGTTTTAAGGAAAAATACGAGTAGACATACCTCGATGGTTTAAGAAACTTGAAGACGTAATAGCCAATGAGTATGAAGTATGTATCCTACACAATTCTTAGACAACATTTGCATAGAAAATTCAAGTGTAGGCAAATAATATGAGAGAAAAAAGAGCTTATGCTATAAGATTTCATAAGAGATAATAAGCCCCATAAGTCTAATGAAAAGCTCAAGAGTTTTTAGAAAAACATGCAAGGTCTCTTTCAAAAAAAATGAAACTCATAAATATATAAGAGACCTATTTAAAAAAAATAAATATTTGAAAAATCATCTTGCAATTAAGACACAATTAAAAACATGCATATAATTAAAAGAAAAATGCATATACAAATGGGGAGATACGGTTTACCAATTTCGCCGTTTCCATGGGTTGTGTCTTTCCCATTCTTGATGATATCTTTCCCTCGGAAGTCACTTTGTTGATGATGACTTCTTTGGTTACTCCATTTCCAAGGTTGGTTACCTTCCCATTGTTGATGGTCTCTTCTTCTTTGAAAATCATCTTGTTGATGATGTCTTTGCCATTTCCAAGGATTGTGTTCTTTCCATTTTTGATTATACGCTCTTCTTGGAAATTGACTTTGTTGAGTAGTTCCTTCTTTGATCAAATGAAACGTTCATTTGATGTTTTCTTGTGGCATGAATTTTCTCCGATTTTTGCTTTGCCGGGTACCTAATAAGACATTGTTTTGTGGTACCCTCATGTGTTTGGGTCCTTTAAGATTAGCTTTGAGACTTTTAGGTCTCCAACAATATTTAGAGCTATTTCTAGCCCGACAAGAATTAGCCGTATGACCCTTTTTGCCACAATAAAAACAAGTAATAATTTTAGGAGCATAATGACTTGATCCTTTTTCATATGATTAACAATATTAGGCTTATGATCAAGTCCTTTATCACAATTATTAATATCAACAATATTGGACATTTTATTGGTACTCAAGTTGGATTTTAATAAATCATTTTTCATGCAATCAATATTCTCAACAAGAGTACTATTTTCTTTTTCAAGGTTTCTAACCTTGTCAAGTGTGGTGGTGTGAGCACATGATAGTGATTCATAAGAAGTAAACAAACTATCCTTATCATTTTTCAAAATATTGAATTCCTTTTTCAAGTTTTTGTATCTAACAAGTAAGCTTTGGAATTCATTTTGAAGTTCATCATAATCATTTTGTAAATCACTATAATCATTTTGAATGACAATATCATAGGAAGTGGAGGGCTTAAGACATACCTCATTTTCTTCATTGATGCCCATAAAACAATATTCAACTTCTTCATAATTGGAAGTTGTAGGAGTTTATTCCTTAGATTTGAGCTTGTATGATTTTGAGAAGTAGATGCTTTTGTTTGACTCCTTTCATTTGCAAATACTCCATAGATGGCTTCTAATTTTTGCCATACTCCATGTGCCGATTTTATTCCTACAATATGTTCATATTCTAAATTAGTAAATGAACAATATAAAATATTTAAAGCCTTACCGTTTAAGGAGATGAATTTCTTTTCTTCATCATTGAGCTTTTTGAAGCCTTTTGAGGTGTATGGTGTATCTTTCGTCGGAATGGATTCTCCATTAATGACGGTGTTCCAAATGTCGAACCCGCAACCTTGTAGATAGCATTCCATTCTTTCTTTCCAAAAATTAAAATTCTTGGAATCAAATAGTGGGGCTTGGTGGTGGAGGTCTTGGGATAGATGAGCTTCGTTAAGTAGCCGTCGATCGTTTCTCTTCACTCGCGATGTGAAACGAGTTTGCCAAAGAGTTTGGCTTTGATACCACTTGTAAGTCCAAGCGGCTACGATAATCTAGAGGGGGGTGAATAGATTATCTCCATCTTTTCGATTTCGCCCTCTTTTTCAAATAAACAACCAAAGACGAGAATGTAAATGCGGAAATAAAACAACACTCGTCGATATAAAGAGGTTCAACCCACCTGGGCCTAATCCTCTACCACCCCAAAGATATCCTGATGGATTTCGAAAAGAAAAAGAATTTTATTAATTACCAAAATTAATACAAATTCAACTTACAACACCTTGAAGAGCACCACACTCTTCTTCAACACCACCTTTGAGATTACCACAATCTCTTCTTGAAGATTACCACAATCTTCAAACGGCACCTTGTGAAGATTACCACAATCTTCACCAAGAGCACCACACTCTTCAACACCTCAACAAGAAGATTACCACAATCTTCTTACACCTAACACCTAGTTCACCCAAGTGTGTTCTTACCACAAGAACACTCACAAGGATATCTTGTGTTTGAATGACGACCACAAATTCAAGATTACAACTCGATAATTGATAATACAATAGAGTGCAAGTGTAATCAAGAATAGCCTGAGACCTCAAAGATGTGAAAGTGATAAGCTAGGCAATTTTACAACAAGAATAATGACTATGAAAGACCAAGTGTTTGCTTGAAGTGTATCTTGTTGTGTTGTATCTCAATTGTTGTGTTGGTTGCTCCAAAACTTCCTCTATTTATAGGAGATGATTGATCAAGCATAGGCTCATCTCTGGGGATTGAAAATCTACTGAAAAAATACAATTAAAATCAAGAATATAGTCATTAGAAATCAATCCCACAATTTAAGGAAATGTGTCTTTTGTCAAACGGTCATATTTTTCTTTGTCATACATAGAGGCGGCCGGCCGCACGAGAAATAGACGTTGAAAAGAATACACACAAAATAACACGGGCGGCCGGCGACGTCTACCTCGGCCGTCGACCATCACCCCAACCGGTCCCCTCATGGATTTTGCAAGGATAAAACGCTCGCTTTGAAACACACTTTGCAGTCGGCCGACCGGACCGGACCGACGCCTTGATGGCCGACTTGACCGACGACCGCTGTTTTTTTTTCCGTCTCATTTTCTTTTCTAAAAACATCTTCGGTATGGGTTGCCCTATAGAGCGGCCAGGTCGACCACGAGGCAAAATATTGTCCAATTTGTGTTGAAAATAAAACTCAAAAATACTCCAAAATTTAGTAAAAACATTTTAAACCGATCGGAAGTATTAGGACAACATTTGGGAACATCGTTTGAGAGTGAAAACCCATAACGTAAAATCATTAAAAGCGTTGTCAATATAGACGAAAATAAACTTTGAGAAAGTATCTAAAAATATTAAAATCATTTTAAATCATTTAGGAGTATTTGGACAACCTTTAAAAACATTGTTTTGGTGATAAAATAAAATCATCAAAATTAAGATAAAAACATGTATCAAACAAGAGGGTCTCCTTGTCGGATACCTCTGTGGGGGGTAAGGTGGCCAAATTCTTTACCATTAAGAAGAAAAGAAAATGAAGTAGAGGTAATGCACAGTCGGATGAGATCAATAATGCATTCACTGAAACCCATGGCTTTCAAAACAGCAAAAAGTAAGGACCACTCAACGCGATCAAATGCTTTACTCATGTCCAATTTTACAGACATAAGTCCTAGAGTATTCGACGATCTGGTTTTCATATAATGGTGTGTTTCGTAAGCAACCATAATATTGTCGGTTATGAGTCGTCCTGGGATGAATGCTGATTGGGATTCGGAAATGATATCTGGGAGAAAACAGCGTATCCTATTGGCGATGCATTTCGATGCAATTTTGTAGGTGACGTTACAAAGACTTATAGGGCGAAATTGTGAGAGCGTGTCAGCGTTTTTTACTTTTGGAATAAGCACAATGTGTAAAATTAGAGATAGGTAAGGGGTCCTTATTATTCAAGAAATTTAAAACCGAATTAGTAACATCATTACCAACTATATGCCAAAATTTCTGAAAGAAAACGGGACTCATACCATCGGGGCCAGGGGACTTGAAAGGGTGCATCTCCTTGAGGGCTTTGCGGACCTCGTCAGCCTTATAAGGTTGGGTCAGTTGATCATTCATAGTTTTTGTAACCCTTGGTCTGATTCTCTTGATTGCATCCTGTACAGCCACATTGGAGGGTTTGGAAGAGGAGAAAATGTCTTCAAAATAGGCTGTGATAATTTTTTCGATTGAGGCGTCATCGGAGTGGGATTGTCCATGAGTATCTTTGAGGCTTGAAATGTGATTTGTTTCCCATCGTTTTGAAGCGAAGCGGTGGAAAAACATGGTATTTCGATCGCCTTCTTTGTACGGTGTTGCTTTGCTCGTTCCTTGCCCCATTTGAGGTCATTTTGTTCAAGTAAGAAGTCGTGAAGCGATACAAGGCTGGTGGATTTCTTTTTGATCTCAAATGTGATATAGTTCTTTTCTTGAAGCGATGCAATTTTTTCCTTGACATCCAAATACGCTGACATTTAAGGTCACCCATCACTTGATTTGCTCGATTAAGAAGGCGATGGAGCGATGTTTAATCATTTCGGGAGAGAATGCAGATTAGAGTTCCACTTTCACCAATAATTTTCTCACATTCCTTCGTTTTTATCCAATATGCCTCGAATCGAAAGGGATTTTTGCGTCTATGCCTTGTGGAGTTGGGTGGGTGGATATGGAGTTTGATGAAGAGTGCTTGGTGATCGGAAGAGATAGTGGGGATATGTTCGACATGGTGCCAGGGAAAATGGTTACGAGGAGTCGTTCCCCACACAAATGATCTAGTCGAGCTTGTTGCGTAAAAGGATGTCTTGTTAGACGTTGCCATGTAAAACGCGATCCTTTGTAACCCAAATCTGAAAGCTCACAATGCGATAAGGCATCTCGGAAGTGGTGTATTTGCCAATTTGCTCGGGGGCCTCGTCCACAAAATTCCGACTGGGATAAGACTTCATTAAAATCGCCAAAACAAACCCATGGGATTCTTTGGGTTAGATTTAATACTCTTAAAATGATTCCGAGAAATTCGGCGAAGTGAGACGTCCGGTTCGCCATATATACCAGTAACACGAAAAACAGAACCTTGGAAAGTGCAATGAACATCAATAAATCGGGAAGAGAAGTTGCGTAGAGTCACTTGAGTATCCTTACGCCATAGTAGTGCTAGGCCCCCTGATTTCCCAACAGAGTCAACTGAGATGCCATGAAGATTTAGATCAGACTTGATTTTGTTGATGAGAGATTGTGGGCCTTTTGTTTCACATAAGAATACCAAGTGGGGCGTCTTAAGGCGAATTATTTCGCGAAGTTCACGAATTGTTCGAGGGTTCCCAAGCCCTCGACAATTCCAACTTATGCAATTCATTGTGGTCGGCGGGGTTGGCCGTTGGTGCCAACCTCCGCCGTTGGTTCAATCGAAGGAAGAAGAGAGTGGAGAACTTCGTTAGAAGGATTTTGGGTCTGAGGGTGGTGAGATTTGGATTTTTTCTCTATAACTTCCACGTTAATATGCTCAAGGGGGAAGTTGGAGAGGTCTGCAACATGGAGTTTACGTTTTGTACTAGAGGATGATTGTGGGGAAAGAGAAGAAAGGTTTTGGTTTGATTTATAACGGAGTTTTTGAAATTTACGGGCTATTTTCATGTATGGAGTGTCGAGTTGCATCGGGACTTGGACGAGAAAAGGGCTAGAAATGTTTGGAGACGCAGCAGGGGACATAGTGTTGTTTTGGTGGGGGTGCGAGGCGGGGAGTTTTGGAGAGGAGGTAGCGTAGGGGGATGGGGGAGATGGAAGAGCTTCAAGAGGAGGAGTGTGGACATGTATGTTCAGTGGGAGGTCGGGTAGGGGGGCTGGAGGAGTAATATGTGATGCAGGGGATGGGGTATCAGAATAAGGTGTGGTTTTAGTGTTGTACTTATGGCTGGGGCCAGCTTCGAATTTCTTATCATGGATAGTAATGATGGGGGCTGGGCACTTATTTGAAGTGGAGGTGATAAGTGGAGTGGGAGTTATGTTTGTGTCAGGGGGGTTTAGAGCAAGAGGGCTGTTTGGTTTAAGGGTGGGGGAGGGATTTGTGGAAGGAATATCAGGGGTATTTTGTTCCGGATGTTGATTGGATTTGCGGTTTGATGAAAAAGGATTGATGGTAGAGGAAGCACGGATCCAGACGCCATATTCGAAGTGATCTTTTTGTTGCGGGGCGTTCATTATGTGGAGATCGCAGTCTTTCACGATATGACCGATGCGACCACAGTAGAAGCAAAAGTCGGGTAGACGTTCATACTTTAGAGGGATGAGAAGCTTTTGTTTTTGGAAATGGATGCTCACGACCCTGCGGAGTGGTTTGGAGATATCTATCTCGCAGCGGACCCGGAGGAATTTGCCAACAACCGACCCGGATGCATCACAGTCCACATCAAGAAAAGATCCAATGGAGTTGCTCGCAAGCTTGGCAAACTCTTTGTTCATGAGCCCCAACGGAATGTCATGAAGCTGGATCCAGAAGGGCGACTTTGTGAAGTTGAAGCTTGAGACAACCATGTCCACCTTAGCTTCTTCCAATAACATGAGATATCTGTCCAGGAGCCATGGAGCGCCTAGTTGGACTTTCTTTTTGTCAATAGCATCACTGAATGAAAATAAAACCACATTGTCATGAAGGGCTTTGCAGTGGAGTGTGCCTCTGGGGTTCCAAAGTTTGCGAAATAGAGTAGATATATGTTCGATGCTGATGGTTCTTGGTGCCAATATTTTTCCGACCAAAGAGGATGAGATATTCGAAGACGGGATATAGATTGTGTCAGCTTCGAGGCTAGTTTTCTCCTCCTCCCCAAGGGAGAGTTTAGCATATATGGTGGCCAGGGATTCGTCCATGGTGGGGCTGCACAGCGCTCTCGAGAGAAACAGACGTGGGGTTGACAGCAACCAAGAGCTCAAACTGATATCCAGCCAAAAGGGATCCGAGATCTGCAAAACAGACAAGACGAAAATGCGTTAGAGACAGATAGAAGGAAGAATGAATGATTTGGATGATAGTAACTGGGATGGTTGGAAGGTTGGTTTCGAGGTGAGCAAGAAGATGGTGGTGGAATCTAGGGGAGACAACGCATGGGAGACAGTTCATGGGCAAAGCCCAGACGAATGCACTCAGGGAGTTCTCCAAGGGAGAATGTCCCTAGGACTTTTTGGTTTCTATTATGCCACTTGGCAGCAGCTTATTTATATATAGCATATAAATCAATAAAAGATTCATGAGGCCCTGCTAGTAGCTCTAATTGCCACTAGTTTTTTTTTTTTTTTTTTTTTTTTTTTTTTTTTTTTGATAAGCTCAGCCTTCCTGCGCTACGCCCGACGCCTTTGAGGAGCACACAGCCTCCATTTCTCATTGATCTGCCGCCAAGATAAACCCGCGGGGGATGTGCGACGATCTGGCCAAGTGTTACGACGGTCTGGCGGCGTCAACCAGATCCTCCCTGGTAAAGAGAACAATTATGTTCGACCCCCAATCTACTAATAACGATCTCTCCCCGAATCGAACCCACACGGATCTTTATTCAAGATGAGTTCCCACCTTCACCAAATCTTCACTATATATGCCCCTTTGAGCAATTTGATGGAGCGGGATAAGAACCCCCTAATCTCTACCCCACAAACAATTTGATGGAGCGATTAACCCCCGACTCCACCCCACAATCGCGATTCTTTGTGGTGGCCCGGCTAAGCCCACCCTTGCCACTAGTTTTCTTCTCATGACGGGTTGTTGTTGAAAAATCATACTAATTTATATGGCGATGGATATTTCAATATACGTGATGAAAATAAGCTATAGTTTTATATTCTTGTCTCTTATAATTGTCTTATTTTGGTTTACAATCTCTTACTTTTTATTGCTGAGAATAACAAAAGCCATTGTTCGTGATTAATTTGGAATAAAACAAGAAACAACGAATCATGAGTTAAAAAAATATCATTAATTTATTAAAGACAAACTACTGTCTGATGTTAATTATTTATATACACACCACAAAAATTTTTCGTAATCGCAAATCAAATTGCCCTATGATTAATTTTTCTGGTTTGTTCTAATTTCTAAATAAACCAAATGTCAAAGTAGAAGGAGAAAAATTGATAATCTAGAGTGTGAAACGAAAATAGGAACGACAAATAAACAGATGAGACACACACAGAAACATTAATGCACACCGACATGTCTCATTCATCTCTCTCATTTTTCAACTTTTCCTTTTCGTTACCTTTCTTCTGAGAAAATAACCCATGGCCAAGGTACCCTTCCTCACATATATGCTATGTTTTCGAAACCTATTTTGAAGACCTATAGAGTAATTTTTTTCAAAGTTAAAGCTGAAATGCAAATTTTACTTATAGATATAATTTTAAAATAAATAACAAGTATAAAAAATAATTTTTAAAATTTTGGGGCGATGGCCCCACACTTGCCCCCTTAGTTCACCACTGCTGCGGACGTAACGTCTACGTCTATTTGGTCAAGTTCAAATAAATCTATTCTATTTGTGCTCGATCCGGGCTTTGGAGGATCTCGTGGAGGTAGGTAGCGGCGGTCTAGCAAAATAAAAAATGGGGGAGGTTTTTTTTTTTGTTTTTCTTTTCCTTTTCTGTTTTGGTTTTTGGTGTTGCTTTTGTTGTTCCTGGTATAAGGGGTGGCGGCGGTTTTGGTGGTGGCCTTGGCATAGATGGATGGTGGTGTGGTTTTGACGGAGGGAAAGACCGATTTCATGTTTTTGGTCTCTTCCTTCTCTCAGTATGTGTTTTTACATTGCCCCCATTAGGTGTCTGTTTGTCCCATAAGTGGCTTTTTTTTTTCCACTTCATATATTTGTCCCCTTTGTGGATTTGTTCGGAAAGACTATATTTTTTATCCGAGATAATGCGAATCATTATTTGGTGCGTGTTTTGTCCAAACCGAACACTCCAATCTATGGATTATTTAGATCTTGTTTAAAACTCGTTTTTAGATATGTATAGATCTTGATGTACATTGTTTTAATTTGATGTTGTAAAGTTCTTAAAATGAATGATATTCATTTTAACTCAAAAAAAAAATGTTTGACTAATCCCTCATGTAATTTGTTTTTTTTTTACACTACAACCAAGAAAACAAAATTTTGGGTCTCTAGTTGTTTGCCTAACACCAGAGAGAACTAGCTATGTTTAGACACCTGTTTTTAATTAGAAAACAATTACAATTTTGGAAAAAGAAAACAATCACTTTTCATCACTGTATTGATTAATTATGGGATTTACTGGAGAGAGTACCCCACAAATAATTACTCGAGCAGCGGCGCATAAAAGCGTTACACCCAAAATAGCACGAATCCAATGTCTCACAGTAAGAAAAACGGCACCGAATTACCTTATGTCGCAATTTCTGAATTTCACTTATCAGTGCCACAAATTTATTTAATTGGACTTTTAATTGCAGCATTGAATCCACCCCAACTACCCACCGTATATTTTACCAATAATTTACACAAAAATTCCCTAAATTTTTTCTATATAAACACCCTTTCACAACTTATCTATACACACTAAAAAAGTTCCCAATTCAGTTCACATATAGCTAAAAAGGAACATCAGCATTTTCATTTTTCTGTCAATTAACAAAATCTCATTAATTAATAGCAATGGCTGCTCTGTTCAAGTCAATGTGCGTGGCCTTGATCGCCGCCGTGTTGGTGGCGGCGGTTGCGCCACCGGCCGAGGCGGCGATCAGCTGCGGCACGGTGATTTCGTATTTGGGTCCGTGTCTCCCGTACGTGACCAACCGGGGTCCACTAGGTGGGTGCTGCGGTGGGGTCAGGGGCCTGTACGGCGCCGCTAAGTCCACCCCCGACCGCCAGAGCGTGTGCGGCTGCCTGAAATCTCTCGCCGGCTCCTACGGTGGTGTCAACCTCGGCAAGGCCGCCGGACTTCCTAAGCAATGTGGTGTTAACATTCCGTACAAGATCAGTCCTTCAACTGACTGCTCAAAGTATGTGCAATCTCCATTTAAGTATTTCGTAAATTAGTAAAATATTACTTATTTTTAAGATATTAGCAAAAAATCTAATGCTGCCAAATTATTTAGTTAAAATGTAATTAATATTTTTCAAGACCTTCTCTGGTTTGCTTTCACTTATTAAGTAGTGGTAATAGGCCAAATTGATGGTAACATGTTTTTTTTTACTATTTTGACTAAAAACTAATGGTCTTATCAATGTTGTATTCTCTGGTAAGGCATTTAGTCATTTCCAAAATTTAATGTGGTAATTTTTTTGATACCGAGAAACATGTTTCGATACGAGAAATGGACTGGTCTTCATTAATAAAAAAGTGGACATTTGAACTTAAAAATGTTAAAAAGACATGTTTTTGAAAAATTAAATACATACACTCTAGGCTTTTGGAAATTAACTTATTGAATAAATTAGAGAGTTATGTTTCTTGGAGATATAATTTGTGGACTATTTCTGATGACTAATGATTTTTAAATTAATTTGTTTAATTTGCAGGGTGAGGTGAATTGAGCTAGGAGGAAATTAAAGCGTTCTGCAGCAAAAGCCTACAGTTTTATGTATGCTATAGTAATGTATGAGTAAATTAAATAAAGAGTTTTGGGACCCAGTGTGGTAGCTTTACCATGGGTAAATCTAAGTTTTCCTTCCCACCTCTCTGCTAGTTATCGAGTCGGTTAAATCCGTTTATGTCTTTGTATGTTGTTATTTGTAATCAAATGAATTTCCAGTTTTATATGCTGCTCCTTAATAATATTTCCCAATTAATTATCTGATTTCCGTTGGTTTAATTTTTATGATTGGGCGTTCAAAAGGCCATATTCCACGCAAAAAGAGTTGACCATAAAAAAAAAAGCTACCAAAAACTGAGTTTAATCATTACAACAAAGAAATTATAATTGTAATGATCAAATGATTTTAGATGATACCAAATTATATTCAGTAAATAACAATACATGTATAATAGTAATTTAACAATGCAAAACTTATCATAACGACTATATATTTGACATCGATTTATTTTCGTGGGGTTACAGTTTAAAATCAATACAGTTAAAATAAAGAAAGTGATGGCAAAATTATAATTTGTTACTTAGGTGGTTATAAAATTTTGCTGAACATCTTATGACTAGTAATATTTATATTTTTATTTTGAAGTGAATTAAATAAATTTCGCAAGATGAGTAAAGAATTTATTACTTAATGGTACACCTTGCATGTGGACATTGAAAATGGAATAGGAAAAAATCTAAAGCACTCCGACAATTCATTTATGACCCAACCAGGCCACCTGCCAAAGGAGTCAGATGTACCATGCATGTCAGTAGACATAGATTGAACGAGTGGGAACTCAAGAATACTCATATTGAATAATTTGGTTTTTTTATTATAATTTTTGTGTTATATTTTATATGGGTTTAAGTATGCGTTTGTTATGAGTTATATTTTAAAAAAGGAATAATTACAAAAACACCTTGAGATTTGGTTTAATTACAAAAAAAAACATCGAGTTTAATTTTGCCTTAAATTATGGGGGTAATTTGTAATATTTTATAAATGTCAGAGAGTTTTCTGAATTACGTAAGACGTAATCAAATCTTAAAGGTTTTTTTTGCAATTTTCAAAACTCTCGTGATTTTTTTTTTAATTAGCCCAAACCTTAGGGAGGTTTTTGTAATCATCCCTTTAAAAAATTATATATATAATATATTTATCATTACAAGCTACTATTTTTTAGTTTTTGGTGAAAAATTAGTGAAACAAATTTAATTTGTTGGTTATTGATGACACTGATCTCTAGAGACTAGACATATGTGCTACTAATTCCACTCCCAATCGAGTAAATTTTAATACGATATTAAATGAAGGTATTCTTAATTAAATTTACTTTTGTTATTTCGATTTCGTGGTCCCATTATTGAGAGAAATATGGGTGCAAATTAAAATCAGGGGACTTGACTACTGTCTTCGTACTATTAACCTACACCTTGGGGAATTCTTTCATTAACTTATTGCCCAAACTTGTCACCTAACTCAAGCCTTTCTGGTATCAAAATCAATTACTTGATGGAAATGTTTCGGACCACTGACAAGTCCATTTTATTTATTACTACGGGCTAGTGATATTGCCCACTGATTTGCAAGATTGTTGATCAGAGTTCGAATTTAATCGGTAGCAAACACATGAATTGAGATTTAGGGGGGCCAAACCTAATTTTGAATACAATTGGAGGATTTTTCTCAAAATTTGGTGGGGGGGAATATATTTTTTCCAATAATTCATACATAAAAATAAACTATTGACAAATAAAATAAAGAAGAAAAAAGAAAGTTCTGAACCTAATTACAAAAAACTCCAGTTATCTTTCATAATTACAAATATCTTCTTTATGCATTGGAGATTTGCAAATTAGGAAAACAAACGTTTAATGGGGTATTTATAATTTTAATATTAATATATATGGTAATTATGTTAAAAGCTTTTGAAACTAACCCCAAACTTTTTAAATGTATAATTAGCGAATTTCCCTTATCTTCTGTTATACAGAGAGTGCAATTAATTAAATTCATCATTCATCGCAAATCAGCATGAATATATATACACACACATCAACCATATATCTAATCTCTTACTCAACAAACTGAATATGCTTCAAAATCATGGGAATCGCTAGAAATTCAAATTCTTGTTCATATGTGAGCCTATACTTTTTCACCATTTGGCATATTTATTATCTGAAAATTCCTTCACTTCAAGATTGGTCATATTTTCCTATATATGTAGCATACTTTTTTTTATATATAGAAAAATATGTAGCATACTTTTTGAAAAGGGTTTTAACTAAAAAGCCCATGCACGTTAATTACCCAACATTCTGGCCATTTGCATAATTGGAAATGGGCCATTCCCACTGTATTTGCAGTCCATGTGCAATAATGTTTTGATGAGATATATAATTAAACGAAACGTACACATTCTCTTCCACATCGCCCATGGGCAAACTCCTCATTTAATGTGACGACGTACAAACCATACTTTGAAACGTATGGGTTGGACATATTGCTCCTTAAAATAATAATTTAATTTCAGGGAATTGAAACGAAATATTAATGATTATGCTTCCACGTATGGTATTAAGTTAATTAAATTAGTGGGTTTAGGCATAATGGCATCAAATGAATGAAAAAGTGCAAAATGCTGCGCACGGGGATTAGATTACCGCCGACCACCGCAACTCACTAGGGACTCATTACGCACTAACGTGAAAGTTAGTGGAGCACTAATTAATTTAGTCAAAAATGTAAAAGCATTCTTTTCAGGTTATCCCTAGAAATCACTCCTTTTTCATTCTTTTTTTTTTTAAAAAAATATTGAGGATAACAGTTATGACCCCTCGTTGCTGCCAGCTATGTAAATCAGGTGATGTATTGTGGATCTACTGACGTAAAACAAGTCCTTCCAGGTAAAGAGAATAGTTATGTTCGTCCCTCCAATTCATAATAATGTACAATCAGATTGTTCCTAATAATGTACAATTAGATTCTCATAGGTAAAAAGAATAATTATATTCGACTTCTCTAAATTCTAATAATAGTTTATCTCCCCCAAATTAAACCTACACGGATAATATTCAATATGAGTACCTACCAAATATTCACTATCTCACATATGCCCGAGGTCAATTTTGATAGTGTGTGGTTTTGAATGCACAATCTCTACCCCACAAGGACTTACACAAGAAACTTGGATCACTCCTTTAATATATAACATAACTTGCTTTCTTTACAAATTAAAAAATAATCGATATCTCCTGTTTGTATTTTGTTCCAACCATTTTAAACAGACATTATGTAGAAATCCATGTGCTGATGTGCTTTCATTTACATGAAGTAAAAACATATAGGATTTTGCCCATGGTACAGTTTGTAAATAAAATTTCAAAACCAAGAAATAAACAGTCTATCCTGAAATAAAAAATGCCCAATGCGTTTGAATTTCTGACACGTTCTTCTATTGCTGAAAACATGTTTCACCGATTGAGAAATTTGGAGAACACTGCTGGATTTTCTCGTTTACCAACGTTTGCACCAAAAATAGGTGATAATCATATCAATTGGAAAGAGAAGCCCGTAAAGTTTGTCTTAACTTGCGGGTACGATGCCGTGGACGAAAATGGGCAGATAATTAATGTAATTTGCTGTCAATCTTTTTCGTGAAATTGATTCAACTGCCAAGACAGCGACCCTGTTTCTGCAATCGCAATATTTTGTAAAAACCCGTATCAATTAGATGGGTAAAAATAAATGACATTTAATTTCTCTCGTTTAAATAAAAAATCAGATGAATTATCTTGTTCGTGGGCACCTAGAACAAAACGTATGTTAGACTAATCGGGAAGGTCTACTGCTTAGACATGACTTGGAGGCTTAAGCCATTCATGTTTTGAGGTGCTTGGAAACTAGAGAGCAAATTAATTTAATAATAAAATGTAAGTTACCTATTGTGTCGATAATGGTATCGTTTTTATAGTACAGTTCAGTGGTCATAAATGTGGAGCGATCGGTGACCCAAATATCATTGATTCATTTATCTATGGTGAGGAGCTCGCAGATGACCTGAGCGGGCCCCTCAGGTCGATCGGGTCGGGACCTGAATAGAAAAATTGTGGGTCTTAGGGAAATTAGTTTAGTTTCATGACAGACGAGATCAAAAAGTAATTTCAAGTTTCAACTATTCTATTATCAACCTCCTTTTGGAAAAAAAAGCCATCCATTATAAATCTTTTTTTTTTTTTTTTTAACGTTAAGAACAAGAGAGATTATTACATGAATACATATGAGATCGGTATATCAAACATCAATTAAGAACGAATCAGCAACCAACGTTTAATAGTTTATGAGTACAATAATTAATAATTAACTATTATCAAAATTATTTAATGAATAATAGCCCAATTTCAGATCAAGCCCATGATAAGTTCCATGATGTTAATGATATGTTTCTTTGGATCTACATGAGTGTATCCCATACCTTTCAGACCAGACTCAATAACGCCACATGGGTGATGGGTTTAAGCACTTCAAACTATTATCCCATTCTGCATTTGAGACGAATTAAAGTTTGGGTCGATTCGGTCGAAGGAACTGTTAAGCATAATTTTATTATTTTAGTTCAATCAAATTTGCAGGCTCTGAGATACAAATCATGTTAAGGTTTCATCCAATTTATGTTCCACTAAAATATATTTAAATATTTTTATTTTAAAGAAAATTATGATATGCCATTTATTCTCTTGTTTACTGCTTACAAATATTATTTTCTCAATTTTTATTAATTTAAGAAAATAGGAGGTCCCCCTCAGGAAAAAAAAAAAAAAAAGAAACAGGAGGTCACTTTTGGAAAAAGCGATATATACTCTATATTATTTTTCACGCTAGTACGATGTTTTGAGTATCAGGCCCATATTTAACGCACGGCCCATTCGTGACTATTAAGAGTGAATACACCAAGATTTTCCTTCCCACCTGGGCTTCAGCAACTTGGTTAGGTTGACAGATTTACCGGATGGAAAATGGGTTTTGGGCCCATATTTCAGTCACCCAATTCAAAGATATCAGCATTCACCAGCCCATGAGCCAACCTTTTCTATTTTCTTGGAGCAATCACCAACCAAACATTATAAATATCAATTATATTCATGAATATAAATATCATCATAGAGTCATAGTATTTGTTCTAATTGTGCAAATTGGATACTCAATAGAGAAGTATCTGTTAAGAAAATACAGACCCTCAAGAGGTGTTTGTAATATGTGCTGGAGGTATTTGTAATTTTGTAAGATAACTAGTTTTTTAGGTAAATTAAATAAAATATAAAGGTAGTTTTTGTATATCTCCAAACCATCTGATTCCAATAGAAATCAAAATATTTGTGATTATTAGTAAGAACGCATTGCATGGTGTATATCACATTTAGGTGGACCGTGCATATTGTATATTACTATTACGTTGTTTGGTGAGGACCGACCTAATTAAGTAGTCTACTAGTCTTATTAATTAATTGGATCGAGAATACAATAATAACACTAATTAACCTAATAATTTTTTTGTGTATTACAATAAATAACCTTGGTCAGGGCACACGCCAAATAGGTATAAAATTCGTTTAAGAAATTTTTATATGTTTTGACTAAGACGAAAAAATAGTTGGATTAGGAGTAATTCTGATGGCTACGCTACTACTTTTAAATCATCTTGTGAAGCATTTTCCCAAAACCTAGAGCTAGGTAGCATGAACTAACGCGCCCTTGCGCCACCCCTAATCCTATACATCTTAAACAATTAGATTTGATTGTTACCTCATAATATTGTGATATACGTGATGTTTATGCCAATCACGTGTTAATTAATTCGTTACGTTGCAATCTAGATTATAGATCCCGCAGAAAAAAATTAAATCCCTCTAATAATGTAATTAACTCTAACGCAACCGACTTTAACTAACCTACAACGGGCCCCACTTTCTTCTCTTCACACCCCCCACTAATTTCCCTATATAACCATCTGTAATTTACCAAACCCTTTAAACCAAGCCAACATTTTACAATCAAAAAAATTCAAGAATATTATTAATATATTCCTATATATTTCCAAATGGCAAAAATTACGATGACTTTTCTCGTTATACTTGTATGCATGACGGTTTTAGCTTCCCATCATGCGGAGGCCATAACTTGCCAGACGGTGGTGAAAAGCTTGATGCCATGCGAAAATTACTTGAAGAAGGGCGGCGCTGTGCCGGCGAGCTGCTGCAGCGGCGCTAGGGCACTTAACAAAGCCGCCAACACGGCGGCGGCGCGGAAGACTGCTTGCGAGTGCATGAAGGTTGCGGCCAAAGCTTACAAAGTGAATGCTAAGTATGCTGAAGCTGTGCCTGGGAAGTGTAATGTTAACATTGCGTATGCTATCAGCTTAAACACGGATTGCAACAGGTAAATATTTAATTCCTTGTTTTCATTTTTAATGTAAATCCTTGCATTTTAATTTTTTTTGGGTGGGGCCTAGAGCTGGCAATTGGCCTGGCCGGGCCAAAGAGCAAAACTGGGTCAAGTCGGTCAGACAGAAATTTCTTTGGACCAATATTTTAAGGGTCCAATCTGGTTCGTGTAGTGTATTTTACTTTGGGCCAGCGAACCACTTCTGGGTCAAGGAATTTTATGAATTTTTGTGATTTGGTGAAAAAATTGACGTGTTAAATCATTAAAATTAACACATAAAATTTGGGATTTCATTGCTTAGCTAGGTGAAATTTTTCCCAAATTTTTGACAGGCTCGTACCTTATTGAGTCATAGTCAGAAATTTTCAATAAAATTACATAATTTTAGTCAAAATCGGACTAAAATATCTGAAATTTTAAAATATATTGGACCAAAATTTGAAGTTGGCTACTTAAAGGACTAAATCTTTAACTAGTCTAGACCAAAAAATTATTTCCTCATTCAAATCCTTACATTCGATTTTGTTCTATTTTTGGAGTTATTTGGTGAATTTCAAATCATTTGAAATTCAATCCTCCCTCAAATTCAAACTCTCTTATTCACATGCAACCTGAAAAATTTCCATTAACAAGAGTTAAGTTATTATTTCTTTTTTTTTTTATAAGCAATTAAGTGGAGTAAGGAAAAAAAACTTGCATCGTGATCCTTTAAAATTTTTGTAATTCGTTGAACGAATTCATGCATGCATGTTATTTCTCTGTATATTCTAATTAAGTAGCAAAAAATAAGCACGGATTTTCATTTATTTTTAACAATAATTTCGCAATTGTTAATTTAAGTTCATATTTTCTCAATTTTGATTAACTACACTTGATTTGGTTTGTTCTCACCATATATTCCGTCAATTTTTTTGCAGCGTCCGTTGAGTTGAAGACCTGGAACTTGGCCAAGCAGCCCACCTTACTAAGAGGCTTAGGTTTTTGGACTTGCATCTTAGCATGGTCATTAGTCGCATTTAATAAACGCGTTTGTGCGTATGTAATAATCTAGTTGGCGGCTGTTTGTTATAAACTTATAATATAACCTATTGGTTTATATATATTTATATATAGTAATCTTTCTTTATTCAATTTTTTGGATAAGGACCATATATTTATTTCTTTCTTTATTTTTTGGCAATATTTAAAACTTGTATTGAAACATCCAACTGATCCATGGTAACAACAAATACTAGACAAATTACAGGCCAAGAAGGCTAACATACATCCAAGTAATATTCGTAACTAACCGATCAAAAATATATTCGTAACTAATTGGATTGAATGGCCCATTTCCAAAGTTTATGGGCCTCATAATTTATATAGCATATTGGGTGTCCTGTTTCCAGATATCCAATAATAAAGCAAATAAGAGAGAATTGGTCTTGAATTACTATGTATCCTATACAATTTCGCAAACCAGGAGTCAGAAGGCCCAAGTAAACGTACGTAATTTTGTTATATTTTCGATATATATACCGACGGCCATTTTCCGTTGGTAATGTTTGTCCTTTACCAACACAATATTATCTAGATCCTTTTGAGCTAAAAATGAAATGAAAGAAACTAAAAAAATTCAAGATTTGATGTATAATTGTGAAACTAAATAAATAAATAACAAATTTTGGAATTTGAAACTTGAAATAATGTAATTAACTAATTGAGATTTGAGATCATTGTGTAGGAGAGGTTAGAGATCGAAATTAGAAAAAGAGTGTTGGTCTAAGGAAAAAATGGTTTGGGGAATTTATAGGTAAGGGGGGAAATCTGATCAAAAAAAGAAAAAGAAAAAGAAAAAGCCACAACCGCAGATTAACGATTTCAACTGTAATCGGAAAAGTGATTTGAAAAAAGATATGTCAGTTTAAACTGTTAAAGGCAATTCTGTATATATATTTTCGTGTATCAGAGTAACAAACACACCCTGGATTTTAGCCTTTAGGCTGCATAGATTCCCAAGAGTAAAACTAATGTCCCATTACAATAAGAACTGTACTTAAGGCCAATATTGGGTTCCACAATTGTACAGCATATATAACTAGAGTTCCATCACCTTTGGTCCTTTTGCATAACTAACCAACTGGAGTTTTGAATAATTAATTAGCTTATTCGTTATGACTATATTGATAAGCCAAAATTTGGCCATACACACACTTTAAAACCATTAATGGCCCGAGCTGGAAAATTAGATCAGAAGCTGACCCATTAATTAGTGAGGCCAAATTCCTAATTTAACACCTATACCAACTTCAACGTGTGATGTTTTTGCCTCAAAGCAGCAAAGAATTGATCCCTTGGCCTGCCGTGCAAATCCATCCAGTTCCGTTTTTCAGCTTCTTTAATTATTAAGCGCATTGTTAGGTTATATATTTTCACCCCCAAAAGTTAGCACGTACCACTACGAAGACAATTCATCCAATTTTCGTTCCTCTGTAGAAATTTTTTGACAACCTTTTCACCACATATTTAACTGTGGTAATAGGCAAAATTGGCCACCTACGTTTTGTGAAAATGCCTTTCACTGAAAACTGACAGTTATACATATATATTCTTTGATGCGGTACATTTCTCGGTACCGTGTGATGTGTCACAGGTCCTCAGAAATAAAAGAAATGGCAAAGTGGACAATTGAACCCAAACATGGCTAAATTAAAACACTTTTGCTGTGGAGAAGTGGCCAAAAATCCGGCGGACTCGATTAATTAAATTTGCATCAGAAAGAGCTTATTTATCCCTTTCCTCATTTGAATGATTGAATCTGTGTGTGAGTAACTAATTAGGAATATGTAACAACAAACTTAATTCGGAGTATTAATTAATTAATTAGTCTGTTAGATTGTTGGAAAATGGCCCCATAATGATCAGGCCAAGACCTGTATATATACACCAAGATCCTGAAGAGTTTAGAGCACACATTCCTTCAATTCCAATCCCAATTACAGTAATCAAGCTTATTACAGCTATGGCACGTTCAGGAACAACACTTAAGGTAACCTATTTGGTAATGATGATATGGTTGGTCATAACAGGTCCTGGTGATGTAGAAGCAGCAATTTCGTGCGGTACGGTTCTGAGCAGCCTGTCGCCGTGCCTCGGCTACATCCAAAGAGGGGGCACGGTGCCGCCTGGTTGCTGTGACGGGGTGAAATCACTTAACAATGCAGCCAGCACAACACCTGACGTCCAGGCCGCTTGCCGGTGCATCAAGTCTCTTGTTCCTAGCACGGGGTCCAACCCTGCCTTGGTTAATAGCCTCCCTGGAATATGTCATGTCAATATTCCTTACAGATACTCCCCATCACTTGATTGCTCCAAGTAAGTTACATATATGCTGTCAATTATATATTTAGGGATAATTACAAAAACACCCCTAAGGTTTGGGCTAATTACAGAAAATCCCAGAGTTCTTTGAAAATTACAAAAAAAAAAAATCTTGCGGTTTGATTCCATCTTCCCGGTGATTTTCAAAAATATTTAAAAAAAACCTTTGACATTTGCAAAAACATTACAGTTATCCCCCTTAAATTTAAGACAAAACGAAACCTAAAGAGATATTTGTAAATTTGAAACATGTCTAGATTTTTTTTGTAATTAACAAAACCTCAGGGTGTTTTTGTAATTATCCCTTATATTTATACTATCGCCACTAATTTCATAATTACCATATATGCATCGATATTCCATTCAACGTTCGTGATTTGAGATTAAAAATGGCTAAAAAATATTTGTTTCTAACATGATATTATGTCTGTTCCGTTGCAGGATACACCGTTGAATTGATGAGATTTTCCAAGAGAAGAATAATGTAATAATAATGAGTGAATAGGTTTCAAAAAAAATAATAATGAGTGAATAAGATGTGGAGCTGACAGCCCGTTTTCATTTTCTGATGAAATGTTGCGATTCTCATATATATGTACTATATTTATAAAGGTTGTAATAAATCCGTGATTGCAATCTCTGTTTCTTATTCTCTATTCATGAAACAAAAAAAAATGTGGGAAAAAAACTGTATTCCTCTACAAAAATTGGGACGAACTCTACTAATTAATTTGGAATCTTCACTAAGCTTAAAAATAAAACACTAACAACATGAGTAACAAAAGTTTAATAAAAAAAAATAAAATAAGAGAAAATGGCCATTAGATATGAACTCGGATCAATTGGCTTAAATGCCTAAAGTTCAGAACAAAAATGGGCTTCTACAGTTTTCTGGGCTTAGGTATATATAACTCAATTATAGGATAACCTGCAGTTTGAACATAATTGAGTTACAAAGAAACACCAATTCAACTGTTACTACACACTGGGCTTGGGCCCATGGACTCAATACAAAAGCATGATAACGGAATCAGATTGGGCTCAATCCCTTGGGGTAACCCCGACCCGAGTTGCCCCAATTTCGGGCAAACCCATTACTGTAACGGCTAGTCACTGAGCTAGCTCCCCACAAAAAGACAGAAAAATCCTATCTGGACTGCCTTTTTTGGTTCTCTGCTGATGACTCAAGTAGACCAGCAGCAGCCATGGACGCTCAGCCTTCGAGCCAAGGCCAAAAACTTGGATTTCAAATTCAAGCTATCACGAATATTGCCCGTTTCCAAGCTTTTCCGGTTCTCAGTCCAGTTTCGGGTCCACCCATACATCTTACAAATCAAATCTAAACCCAAATCCTCGTTTTCCTTGAATCCAAAATCTTTAAAGCTTAAATTCCTTTGGATATTCAAGAATTTTCACTTTAAATGTTCCAAGAACAAAGGCATTGCCAGAAGCTGGTTTCCTCATAAGGTACAATCGATCTGATTTCATTTTTAATGCTACTCATTTTGGTTATTGCGAGGGCAATTATCAGTTTGTTTGTGTAATTGTGTTGTTGGGCATTTGTTTGAAAAATAGCTCCGAATTTATCAAAGATTTAATTTTTCATATTCAAATCGCATTTTTCTTTTTATAATTTTTTTTTCTGGTTGGGTTTTGAAGAATTATTTCAATGGGAGAAGAAAAAGATGTATTTGGTTATGGGCTCTGCTTTTCGCAATGGTGGGCTGCTTCATAATTATGCGGCTGAGCAGTTTTCTTATATGGAAATGTGTGTGGAGGGCTTGGAATAATGCTGCACCTTCTGGGTTTTATTACCAATTTTTCAAGGTAATTTAGTTCTTTCATAGTTTCATTTTTTTATTTTGTTTTATTCGGAATTTTTTGCTTTTTTCGAGGTATAATTACCAAAACTATCCTAAGGTTTGAAGTATTGCAAAAAAAAAAAAAACAGAAAATTTTCAAAATTATAAAAACTATCCATGACTATGAGGTTTGGTTCTGCCTTAAAATTTCAAGGGGTTAACCGAAATATTGCTATAAATGTAAGGGGGCTTTTGAAAATAAAAATTCTTATGAAGGGGAAAACAAAATAGAATCAAATCTCAAGGGATTTTTATAATTTTGAATTTTTGGTTTTTTTTTTGTAATTATCCCAAACCTCAAGGTAGTTTTTGTAATTATCCAATTTTTTATGGATTATAAACATCAATCTATCCGACATTAACAGGTAATTTTCAATGGGATTTGTGGATCTTTGGGTTTCTAGTCCACCGAGGCATGATGTACGATCTTTGAAATTTATATCCCAAAGGCGCTTTATGAAAATTTCTGAGGCGTCAATTGCTTGTATTTTCGATGCGACGGTGCCCAAGGAATACTTTTGACTGAAATTCAATGGAATAAGTCATATTTAACAAATAAAAAGTAAGGTAAAGAATATTTTATATTGTCATTTAATAGGAGACATTAGAACATTTGATTTGTCTTTCTTGTTATTCTGATTTTTTTCCTTGGACAAGAACATAATGCTATTTTGGGAAATTGAATATGAATTGGTCCCAGGTTTGCTGGAGCAAGAAAGATTGAGCTGAAATTTTTTGAAACAAATATTGATAGGCTTGTTAAATATAGATATACAAGACAAATGTAAATTGAAATGGTGAGCAGTTTTATTCAACCACGTATCTCACATTGTACTTTGTTGTTTTTCTTGAAAATGCATAAGGCCATTGATATGTACAGACATGGTACGAAATTTTCTTAGTAAACTCTAGTGTGTTGGGGTTGGGCCTTGGGGGGATGTATCTTTTACTTCTTGATGCATGCATTGAATGTTGAGAAATTACGGATTTTATGGTTAGTTCAAAGTATGTTCTTATGCCTTCTAGGTTGAAATTTTCCTTTAATTCAATTTGTCTAATTTTCGTTTAATATATGATGTTTTTCAATGTAATTTTTTTTACTAATACATTAATATGCATATTCTTTAATATAGCACGTCCAATTTCTCTTTTCCCTAATACTCCACAAAAAAATTATCAGCCACTAATATACCTTTGCTACTTGCATTGTAATAAAATGACATTATTTAGCCAAATGTACTCAATTTAATCACAAATAGTGGTCTAGTAGTTAAAAATCCTTAAACTCAAGCCGTAAATTTGATGTTCGATTCTCACCTAATTCCCTCGTCTACCTGGATTTGTATTTAAAAAAAAAATATTCCTTTAGTTGAAGTTATAAGTTTTTTTTCTCTCTCTCTCTCTCTCTCTCTCTCTCACTCACTCACTCACTCGACAAGGTTATTCTATTTCTATTTTCTGCTACATTAATTTATTTAATTTAATAAAAGTGAAATGTGGGCTCGGTGAGCAATATGAGGTGCAAAAATATATGTGGGCCTAGAGCAGCACAAAGTCAAAACTGCGGCCCGACCCTCACCGTGGATCTTAGATTTTGACAATTTAAAATATGATTGAGATTTGCTCAATAAAATCACCAATTATAGTCAAAGTGAATTTATTAATGGTGTAATCCAAATTACTGATTTCAAATTACGTGACACAATAAATCTCATTATGAGAATAATTACAAAGATACAAGTAAATTTGATTTTCTTATTATGAAAATGTTGTTGTAAATTGTAATAATATATGATGAATTTAAAAGGTGGAGATGAGGTCCATGAGGAGAGAAATGGAAGTTTATTTTGTATGTTTACCCTCAATAATTTTAAGAATGGAAAATTCTTTTAAATTGTAAATATTTGAAACTTCTTTGTTTCTTTTTTAGTTTTTCACTTATTATTTTAAGGCAATTTTTTGGTCCTTTATCTAACACCACTTTGAAATTTCATCCTTTTTCTTTTCGCCTTTGACAAATAGTCCTTTTTCTCAACAAAAAATTGAGATTTGGTCCTCTTACCTGCTATAGCAGGTTACTTTGACCTGTTGAGCTAATTTGACATTTTTATTTTCAAAATTTTTAATTTTCATTTAGAAAACAATATTTAAATCTTACATGGCATCCTAGTTGGCTTAAATGATGGAAAAATTAATTAAATAATAGAATTATTTTGAAAAATCTGAAAAAACAATTATCTGAAAATTCTGAAAATTGTTTTACTAAAATTTAAATTATTTGAATTTTTGTAACAAAGTCTTAAAAAATTCAAAAAAATATTTTAAAATCTAAAAAATAAAATATATAAAATCTGATAGCTTTTGTAAAAAACTAAAAATAGAAAAAATCGAAATTATTAAAAAATTACAAAAAAATAAATATGAAAATTTTTAAAATTTGTCTGAAAATCGGAAAATGGATTAAAAACAAAGACTTTTTGAAATTTTTATAAAAAAAATATCTGCTTTTTTTATAAAATAAACAATAGAGAAAATACTTAGAATTGTTTTTAAAAAACTATAAATTATTTTTCAAAAATCTAAAAATTATGCCAAATATGTAAAAAAAATCTGAAAATCAAAGGGAAAAATCTGGGTTTTTTTTAAAAAAAAATTAGATTATTTTTATATATTTGGAGTAATTGTCAGATTTATTTTAAAAAATAATTCATATTTTTTTTGTAAAAATTTTAAAAGTCTTAGTTCTAATCCATTTTCAGATTTTTAAACTAATTTTCTTGTTTTTAGAAAATTTTCAACTTTTTTTTATTTTATATTTTAATATTTCAAATAATTGTTAGATTTTTAACAATTTTTTTTTTTTAATTTTTTAAACAAATTTTCAGACTTTTAAACATCTTTTAGTTTAAAAACAACTTTTTCAAAATAATTTTGAGTTTTTATATTTCAAAGTTATAATATTTTTCAATATTTCAAATAAATTTCAGATTTTTTCAAACAGTTTATATTTTTTTTATATCAAATTTCGTATTATTTTTTTGTAATTTTAAAATAATTTTGATATTGTTTTTACTATTTTTAGTTTTTAAATAAATTAGCAAATTTCCGAAATTTAATTTTTAGATTTTAAAATGGTTTTTCGAATTTTTAGGATGCCATGTAACATTTAAATATTGTTTTCTAAATGAAAATTAAAAATTTTGAAAATAAAAATGCCAAATTAGTTCAACAGGTCAAAGTCTGCTATAGCGGTAAGAGACCAAATCCCATTTTTGTTGAGAAAAACTATTTGTCAAAAGAGAAAAGAAAAAGGATGGAATCTCAAAGTAGTGTAAGATAAAGGACCAAATTTTTTTTTGCCTTATTTTAAATATTATTTATCTATAATTCACAATTACTTTTCAATTTATTTATGAGAAATCAAATTTTTTTTTCACAAGACTACCCAAGCCTACTAATGACTATTGGATTGAATTGAGGATATTCCAATTCAGTGTATTGAATGGACAAATTAACCCCATTTAAAAATCAATGTAGATCTTCACGTCACGAGCCATGGACTTTTCTTTGACCACACAGGATTAAATGAATATTAATACATTTTCATAATATAGAAATCCTTTTCTCGATAAAGAAAAATACTATTTCATGACAATGTTGCCATACTTTGACTGGGCTGTCACGTCAAACGAGGCCCTTCTTTGTTGAATATTGAGATTTCTGGGTTTAATGGACCACAATGCCCTTTTAACTCACTTATCTGTTTCTCTCTATTTCTGTCCGGAAATGTCTGAATTGCCCCTCACCCAAATTTAACAATTTCATATACAAATTTCCTGTTCCACTTTTTTATTTCACTTTATATTCTATTATGAATAAAATCATTTATTTTCATTTCTAAATTAACATAATTTATTGTCAATAAACCCACAAAAGTAAATCTCTATAATATGACCACTTTTCTATCGTTTCAATAAAAAAAAAATATAATGTGACCACTGGGCATTGGCCATGTCCTGAATAACAAAGGTTATGCAATTAATTTAAAAAGAAAATGGGAATATCATTGATAGTTATATTAGAAGAAATCACTATTTAAAAAATCTGCATCTAACACCGATTAGTCTTCGAGTGCTGCTAATCTCATCTTTTCCGTCTATGTTATTCTTTTGATTGGACCTCACCTAACGTCGCCCAGGCTCCGGCTAGACGCTAGCCCTAGCCTGCCACCTAACTAGGACCTATTGTTTTTTAGAACACTGGAAGAATTAGATAATACATTGATTAATGGGGTTGAGGTCAAAAGTGTAAAATGGCTGTGCAAAATTATATATGAAGCCCAACAATAATGATTTTCTTTACTAATGAGAAATTATAGATGAGTTTTGGTTTGACCGCTGTTCTTATATATAGACAAATACATATGTATATATAATGATCTGTGCTCTCTCTCTTACACACTATATTACTTTTAACAATCACCACATTCTCTTTCTCTCACCTCTTCCTCCCCCCAAAATCTCCTCCCTGCATTTCCTCATTTGTATTCATTTGACTTGCTTCTAGGGTTTTTATGTTTCACCAAAATCAAGTCATAAAATTCTCAAGATTTTAAATTTCACCATTTGGGTTTCTGTTAAATCAGTGAAAATCCGTAAAAATCCAAAATTTATCCCAAACCCTTCAAGATTGAGCTGAAATTCGCCCTCCCGTAAGTGTTTTCTTTTTCGATTTTTTTCTTTATGATTCTCCGTGTAATTGGGATCCTTTGATGAATTTATGGGGAAATTTGGCACGGGGTATCTCATCAAGATAATTTCTTATTTGTATATGAACCACATTTCTTTAATTGTAAATTAGTCAATATTTTTGTTCTTGGTGGAAATATGAGGTGTTCTTGGATCTGGACTTGGTATTTCCCGTTTTCATAATATTTTCTCTCTGTGTGTGTCTATTAATTGAACTAAAACACCACTCGTTTATTTTTCCAGATAAATCTTTGTTACATGTAGTAGTTTATAATAAAGGTGTCTCGCATGAGTGTATGTAATTATTCTTACGAATTTCCAGGATTGAGTTTGATGGTAAAATAGCATGAATTGTTGCAGACCAACATTTTTGAGGGCTTTCTCACTATAAAATTTTACTATACTTTACATGCCTGTGAGATTAGATAATCCGTGAGCCAGACCAAGCCTTTTTTGCTTTGACTATAAAGTGCCTTTTTATTTTGACTCACTTTCGGGTTCCCCAAAAACTACCATACAATTTTGTGAAATTCTTTTGGGTATCTTGTTATTTTTCCTTGGAATTTAATCTATGCTTGCCTCTTTGATAAATTTGCATTTACAGGATGCATTTTTACTTCATGAAGGGCTTGTAATTATGTCTCCTATAGGCTATTGGGTCAAATGCATGGCTTCGTTTCTTTTTTTAACTATGTTAATTCCCCCTTGTGCTCTATTTTTTAATTTTTATTTTTGGGTAAGCAATTTGGAATTCTGTGATCATTTGATTTAGAGAATTATGATTTGAGAATCAGATTTATAATTTGCTGTATAATTACATGCATTTGTTTGAATACTCTTCTTATCCCACAATGTAGATCCTATAGTCTAAACACTATTGCAAGTCTACAACTGGTCACTCAAATTACTTAGAGAAGTAAAAAACATGTGGTAGCCTGCAATAGTGCAGAAGCTGAATCAATAGCCATAACACAAGGAACATGTGAGCTGATCGGGATATAGAGGTTAATGTCTGATTTGAATATGCCTTTGAAGGGTCCTATGAAGCTACTCAGAACTCAGTAACCATAGATAAATGAATAAAAATAGTGTAATTTCTAACCTTGTTCAGGAAACATGAAGAAAGTGAGAATTGACTGGAATTTTATCGAGATTGATATAGAAAGTTGGACTATTCTCGTTCCTATATTTCTACCAAGTCTCAAGAAGTAGATGTTCTTTCAAAGGCTTATCTAAACCATAGCTTTATATATGTGTGTAGCAAGCTGGGAATTAGATTTCTATTCTAGTTGAGGAAAGTGTTGGAAACGATATTGTGCTTACACAATGTTGATTCCACGAATTAATATGGAAATCTTGAGAATGAATCAAGATACATTTAGAAATCAATATCTGATCTTAAGGGCTGAATGCCAGCCCTTAATAACTAGGTTTGCTTGCTATTGTAGTCCAGGGTCCGTGAATGTATTGTCTCCTTTTACTGTATGTATATTTTTTCCTTTTGTTAGAAGTGGCATGTATTCTTAATAGTATACATAGGGCTGTACACATTGTGCCTCTTTTTTTTTGACCTTTAGTAATCTTTTTCTTTTGGCAGGAACCTACTAGTTTAAGAGTTCTAAACTTCTCACTTGAACTATGGGATGCTTTACGGTTTTAAAGAGTAAGAAGAAGAAATCTGATCAAACCATCTATTTTAAACGTGTAAACCCACAGGAGCATTCACCCGCTGTATTACCCGAACCCCAAACCCAGACACGCTCTTTGCAGTCTGCACCCCCGAGCTTTAGAACCCGAGTAAAACCCGTTCGGTCAAATAGTGCAGTAAGCAGTAGCAGGATAAGAGCATTATCAGCCCCATCAAGTCTGGATGCTGCAGAACAAGATGCACTTGCGTCTACCGAATGTGAGGAACAAGACGAGCCGAGGAGTCGGGTTGGGTCAGTGAAAGAATATAATTCACCGAGCCCTCAACCTCTTCCTCTTCCGTCACCGCGTGGTACTAATGCTCTTAAGGCTACGACAAGCTTTAAGATGGCGAATATTAGTGGGCCCCTCACTATGTCTGGACCCCTTCCCCTACCCCCTACTTCACATACAACTCTGACGGCCAAAGGAACGCTTCTTAACTTTTCGTACGAAGAAATTGCATCAGCTTGTCATAACTTTTCTCCTGAGAGATGTATGTCTGAAGGTCTCTCTTCTGTTATCTACCGAGCTTCTTTTGCGGAGGATGCTTCTGGATCGAGGAAGCTCGAAGCCACAGTGACTCGCCTTCACCCTTGCAACCAGGTATTGTTGGAATTTTTGGTGTCCAGATTTTTGATTGATTTTATGTCGTACCTTGTTTCTGTGCATGTGTTACTGTTTTGGGCTCATTACAAAAGAAAAAAATCAGTGATGTTTCAAAATTGCAAAAAGCCACCTCAGGTTTGATTATGTTTTAAATTTAAGGGGGTAAATGTAATATTTCTATTTGATTATGTTTTAAATTTAAGGGGGTAAATGTAATATTTCTATAAATATCGGGGGGTGGGGGTGGGGGGTTGAAATGTGTTTTGCTTATGAAGGGGGAAAATGTTAGATGGAATCAAACCTCAAATTTTTTTTTTTGTAATTTTCAAAAACATACGCAGTTTTTTGTAATTAGCCCGAACCTCAACGGGTTTTTTGTGATTATGCCTAACCAATATATCCTAAGGATCAAAATCGTCTTTGTGATCCTGTTGTAGATACTGGAATTTTCAAATTTCAGTTGGGATAATTACAAAAGACCCCCTAAGGTTTGGGCTAATTACCAAAGATGTTTTGAAATTACAAAAGCCCCCACACATTTGATTCCATCTTAAATTTAAGGGTGTAACTGTAATATTTCTAGAAATATCAGGGGGGTTTTGAAATGTATTTCCGTTATGAAGGAGGAAAATGTAAGATGGAATCATACCTCAAGGGTTTTTTGCAATTTTAAAAAATCTCTGGGTTTTTTTGTAACTAGCCCGAACCTCGGTTTTTTTTTTTTTTTTTGTAATTATCCCTTTCAATTGGAAGACAACATCTCATACATTTTTCTTAGTCTAAAAAATTTATCTTGCTTTTCCAGGGTTTAAAGGAATTTGTGAATGATGTGAATACACTAGCATCCTTGCAACACCCATACCTCTGTAAATTAATCGGATTTCATGCACGTGAAGGCTCAGACCACAGGATGTTGGTGTATGAGAGGCTATTTCATGGGAGCTTGGATAGGCTTTTATATGGAAGATCAGATGGTCCACCCCTTGACTGGAATAGTAGAATGAAGGTTGCGTTATGTGCTGCACAAGGTCTGACCTTTCTGCATGAGGAAGGACCATTTCAGGTTAATAATAAATTTTCCGTTCATTAATATCTGTACAAGAATTTTTTTGTTGGTCTGAGAATGATTTGCAATCAGTCTAATTTCCTTACCAATTGGGATTTGGAGTTGCTTTTCACTAGTATTTTAGACTAACTTATACTTTTGCTGCTGAGCAGGCAATGTTTCATGAATTTTCAACCGCGAATATACAGATCGACAAAGATTTTAGTGCAAAGCTTTCTGGATATGGTTGCGTCAGCCACATTCCAGAGGCAGATATCTCCAGCAGCTCAGTTGTAAGTGTTTTTGTTAATTTATTTGTAAACCTCAAGGGCTTTTTTGTAATTTTGAAACTTTTCTGGGTTTCTTTGTGATTACCCCAAACCTCAGCGGTAGTTTTTGTAATGATCTCTTATTATATGATCTTGCTCAAATTACGCAATATCTTCTGTTCAGGCTGTGGCAAATCTTTCAGTGGAGACACTAGAGAGGGGGTTGCTAACTCCGAAGAGCAACGTATGGAGTTTCGGAATCGTGCTTCTAGAACTACTCACCGGCCGGAAAAATCTCGACAGTCGGCACACCAAGGAAGAGCGAAACCTAGTAAAATGGAGTCGGCCATTCCTGTCTGACGATTGTAGACTGTCCCTAATCATGGATCCTCAGCTAAAGGGCCGTTTCCCACCCAAAGCAGCTCGCACGGTGGCTGACATTGCTCAACGCTGTCTCCAAGTGGATCCATCGGAGAGGCCCACCATGAGAACCGTTGTGGAGCATCTCAAAACGATACAGGATATGAAGTACACCTCTCGGTTCCCACTGCAAGAGCCGCGAGCAATTAGTGGGAAGCATATGTTGAGATCACCTAGTTTGAATGGGATTGTTCCTTCGGCTACAAGATCGAATTTTTCTCCTTCGCCTCCAACAAATAGACCAAACTCGAGTCTGCATGCTTTGCCGTTGGCTATGCCACCTAGGAAATGTTTGTCTACGCTCTCGTTGGAGGAAAATGATCGACAGGAAAGCCGGATATCGTCATCCTCGACTGTTCGTGTATCTAATGTGAAAGATTTTGATAATCAATAGAGAATTTTTTTTTTAATTTTTTTCTTTTTAACTTAATGGAATGTGATCTTACATAGAAGGTAAAGATATTTTCACACCATTGGCTGTTTGGGGGTTGATGTTTTTGTAAATAAAGTTCTTTTTTTCTTGGGTGCAAGTGTAGAGCTAGTGGTCTTGAAACTTTGTAAATGTATGGATATGTCATTTGACTTACCAAAAGGGGAAAAAATGTAATATGTTGGATTGAGTTCGTGTATATGTTGCAAGCCGGATTATGATTTCATACAAATTTATAATCTGCACAATGTCATCTTTATACAATCTTTTGAACATACGAATGTTCTACATGTATATGGGTTACTTACGAAAAATATCCTTTGAGGTTCAGTCTAATTACTAAAAACTTCAGCTATTTTTCAAAATTACAAAAAAGTTCTGTAATTTTGAAAGATCAATTTGATTTTTTTTTTATAATTAGACTAAACCTCATGGGTAGTTTTTGTAATTTACTGAATACTACAAAACTGTAACAAGTTATAAGAAGAAAAAAAAAGGGAAAAAAATCATGATGGATCATTTTCTCTTTGATCTTTTTCAGAGACTTCATTGCTACCCTCGTCGTGCTCTTCAATAACCGGAGAAACACCGCAGTCGTCCTCCTGTGCTTGCGCTATGTTCTCTCCCGGTGGCGAAGTTGTTTGCTGGTCTGAAACCAAGCTTGTCAGTCCATTCTGCCTTAAGTAAGTTTCCAGAGGCAAACTAGCTTCCTGAAGGAGACTCATCATGCTGACGCGTGACGAAGCTGTATTTTCTCGACCCGGACAACAATTTAAGTCTAGTCCTCCCTTAAAAATTTCAGCGTTTTCTTGAGACTGATTATTTTCGCTCTGGGATCTGAAAAGTATTTCACTTTCGGATCTTTTTGCATTATGTTGTGATGAAACCTGACAGGGGATGCTATCAACTTCTGCTTCCTCATTGGGAGCAGCCGACACGACGACCTGATTCATCTGTGCAATTTCTGCTTCGCGCTCTGATTGGCGTTTCTTTTTGCGCATCATCAAGGTCTTAAAGCGGCGTTTGACCGTCATGCAGACATTGCAGTTGCATGTGGGCTTGTGTTTGCCCTTCCCACTTGGAGGCTGTATGCAGACGATGCAGGAGCAGCCTGGACGATGCCTTGGATGTTTTGTTGTTGCTGCAACGGATGAAGTGCCTTCTTCGCTCTGGTCGATTCCAGCTTGTGCAGCATTTGTGAGAGTTTCGATGTCATGAGATTCGTGTTCGTGCACTGGTTTGAGGATCATCGGAACTCTCATTTTTGTGAACTCTACAAAACACACACAAAAAGAACAGAAAAAAGGTAATTTGTTATAAACTCTTTCCATTAACGAAGGTTACTACATAAACCTTAGGGATAATTACACAAACACCCTGAGCATTTTGAAGAAAAACAAGAAGGATAATCATGGATAAGTAATACGATACCGTTGTTCATTTTGAGCAGATTCTCAAGTTCCCTGGAGCTCAATTCATCTGGTGCAGAACATGAGCATCTGATCCCAAAATAAAAGCAATATTCAATTGTAAGAATATGTATAAATAAAGAACTTAGTCAGAAACACAAAAAAGAAAAAAAAGTGAACTTTTTTCCCATTTCCTATTTTTAAGTATGAAAAAAGAAACTGACCTTGTCTGATCATTGATATTGTCTTGACATGTCCATTTGGGAGGGAGAAGAATATCAATTGGCACTTTTCGCCATTTAAAGCAACTATCACATTGTGTCCACTGCTCCTGCTCCCTGAATTAGAGTTGTTTTGTAGGTTAATCTTCTCTTAAAAGAAAATGAAACCAAATATACGTAATGCAAACTTATGAGATACGCAACACCCCAATAAGCCCGTGACATATAATTCAAGTGAAATACTAAGTAGCTTGATATTAATGGGTGCACTATCCATCGACAATTTCAGACAAAAAATGAAAAAGACAACACTGTAACAGTTTCTTATCTTACCCAGATAGACGAACAATGAAGATGCTCCTCTTACCGAAAACAGGTGGTTCCTGTAAGCAAATACAAACATCAACACAAAACTTGGATTCTCATTAATAGAGGATTACTAACACGAAATTGGAAAGTTAATAATCTTACTTCAAATTCTTCAAATTCATGATCCTCAACTGAGACGGTGCTTGGCTCGACACGTGGTGGTGGGCGGAGCAAATCCTGCACCTCTTCCCACGAGAGCCTCAGCTCCATAGAATCATGACCATCAATAAGTAGCCTTTTACTCTTCGGCCCAATATTTCTTCTCTTGCGCTCTGGAAGAAGCATTGCTTGGGGCAGTAGATTGTCTCCTAACTTGGCGTGGGACCCAATATTCCCACTGTAGACATGCTTAGACAACACGGTCGTAGAAGAATTCCTGCTTCCTTTCAGTGAATGAAGAAGGCCAGAGTAGCCACTCATTATAGGTAGACTTTCAGCATTTCCTAAGAGTGGTTCGCCTTGAAAACCACCACTACTCATGGAGTAAAGTGAATCCTGCTCCATTAACAACAACCAACAATGCCATATCCTCTAATTTAGGGATAATTACAACCTTCCCCCCCACCCACCCCTCGAGGTTTGGGCTAATTATAAAAAGCTGAGAGTTTTTTGAAAATTACAAAAAAAAATCTCGAGGTTTGATTTTGTCTAAATTTAAGGGAGTAACTGTAATATTTCTATAAATGTCAAAGAGGGATTTTGAAATGTTTTTTGGTTATAAAGGAGGAAAATGTAAGACGGAATCAAACCTCACGGGTTTTTTTGTAATTTTCGAAAACCTCTGGGTTTTTTTTTTATTATCCCTCTAATTTGATATAAAGTACCATCAAAGTTGCTCATATATCATGTACATATGACAATAGAATAACTTATCTATTCAAAATAATTCCTTGAGACAACAACAACAATGGATACCTTCTGTACCGAATTACTGTTTGATGCTTTCCGGAATCCCATCAGAAGTTTCCCTTCTGGATCCATACGACTGAAAGTAACTGACAGGACACACCTTAAAGAGATGAGAAAAAGAAGTAATTCTTCAATGCTTTCTTTAACTTTAAGAGGAACAATGGTTTCTAACTCAACTGGAGTTTGGTATCAATGAGCGACATAATTATATTTTTTAAAATATGTGTTATAAAAAAAAAAAAAAAGAGAAATGGTTTACAGTACCAGTGTCTCCAGCTTGTAATTGCATTGACTGAATGCAAGGAGTCACACCCTCTAAAACATACATTCTGCTATTATTATTTGGCCAAAATCGGAATTGGAATACCCATTCTTTGCCCTTTACATCCTGAATCCTCAGAGGAAGGCCCTCCGGTTGAGAAATTGGTGGAAAATATGCCTACACAGTGAGAAGGAGTCCATGGGTCAGCAAACAAATAAATGTGCATTTATGCTAATACTTGGTAATAAATCAAAGAACACAAAACAAAAAAAGTTCAAACATCAAAACCCAGATTAATAGCAAACTTACTTCAGCACATGCTTTAGGAAGAACCAGACGACCGATTCGGCCAGCATCACTGGCACTCAGAACCTTTTCGAATAAGGGAACAATGGTAGAATTTGAGCTGGAAGATGACAAAATTAAGGAAATGCAATACCTACGAAGAAGTCTAAATAAAGTGATTAGCCAATTATATAACTGTTATCAAGTGATATGGAACTTGTTAAATAATTACAAAAAAAAACTTGACGTACGGGCTAATTACACAAAAAACCCAGAGGTTTTTGAAAATTGCAAAAAACCTTGATGTTTGATTCCGTCTCACTTTCCCCTTCATAACCAAAAACAATTTCAACCCCCCCCTCCCCCGACATTTATAAAAATGTTATAGTTACCCCCTTAAATTTAAGACAACCAAACCTGATGGTCTTTTTGTAATTTCGAAATCTATGTTTTTTCTTGTAATTGCCCAAACCTCGAGGGTGTTTTTGTAATTATCCCTAAAGAAATATTTTTTTCAGGATACTCTCCAGATATTTGCTGCAACTCCTGGTCTGTAATTCGAGGCCAATAACGTGGTAGCAACTGATTCTTGACCCTTCCTTCCACAGGCGGCCTTGCAACACGTAACTGTGAAATAGTGCTAGAGTTTGTTTCTAATCCTGCAGCAAGAATGGAATTTGGTAGCCTTGGTAAGAGATGGCGGGGCCTACACCCCTGTTGAAAGGAAGAAACTGCAGTACCCAACTGCCTTTCTTCAGCAATATTCGAGTTTGACGAAGCAGACAAGCTGATACTCAAGTTTGTCTGAACTAATGATTTTTGTACACTTTTGGCACTTCTATTTTCTTGCGACGGGTCATAATCTTTTGATGGCCCGATAGGTGACTGATTAAAACTTGACAATGATTTATATCCTATTTCAACCGAACTGGCAAAATCATTTTCCAGTTTCGTTGGAGTTGTAACAGCATTCTGGGAGGGTGGCAAGTAGTCTTGGCAGTCATTTTCAGCATCATCACCAGATTGTGTATTTACCATCTTTTCGAAATTGATGCCATTTTCTGTTGACAGGCCACGTGCTTTATGATTTTCCTCGGATGGTGTCTGCATAAAGCTTTGGAAGAATCAGAGTACATATCTATTAGAGAAACCAAAAACTAATGTCCCTCATGAATGACAGAGCGCAGAATATGTTAATATCTACATTTAAAAATAATATATGTTTTGTATAAAAGAAGATAAATGGAATAGAAAGAGATCAGAGATATAGGTCAGAGAAAACCAAAGAGAAAGGAAAATATTTAGAGAAAAGGAAAATGGTTTTATATTAAAGGGCATAAAGCAAAGTGCTTCTAAACTTCCAATGCTAGAGAATATGGTTAGAGTTCTTGATCTTAGTCCGAAGACAGAGAAGTTTATCCTAACTGCAAAAAGATTGCTTCAAATACATAGTTAAAACAATAGAAAGCTCCATAACCCTTCCCAGAATTCCACACGCATGACACACACAAACATACAAACACAAATATAAAAGGAAAGGGATAAGTAAGCATTTTGCTTGCCAAATTATCGTGCGTTTTGCAACATACTAAACTTTGGAAATTTCTCTTTTGCATGCCTAACTTTGAACATTTTGTACTTAACCCCTGGGAGCTGACTTGGACCTATCACGAGTTGACATATGTCAACTTTTGGTTGGTCCAAGGGGCAAAGTGCAACAAATCATATAGTTTAGAGGGCAATATGAGTACAAAAACGCTATAGTTTGGAGCGCGAATTGCAATTAACCCAAACGAAAAACACATCTGGTGCACCGGCAGAATATTAAACAATGATGCGTCCATGGTTCAGTAGCTCAAAATTTGAGCATACATAAATTGGTCTTACAGAAGGAAGCCTAGAGCTGTTACTGCACCCTTTACAATTTACGCCACCGGTGTCAAGTAGCTCGAGCAATGAACTAGATGCAATGCATCCACAATGAAGACGCTGCCAATTTAAAAACCAGTCAAGCTCTGGCAATACAAAGTGAGTAGAATACTGCAATGCAAGTAGAACACGAAACTGAATGAGGACATGTAATCTTCCAACTCACCTTCCCACATGAAGTGCACTCCCTCCAACCGGTTTCCTCTGAATGGAACATTTCGCAGAAGGTTAATTGTTGATAGGCAGTCCTGTCGTTAACGAATTTGAAAGTTTCATGTCTCCACATGATTTCATCAATTCTTATAAATGTAATTAGTGGTCGGTTATACAACACTCTTTTCCTAAAGGTAGCACGAATTCAAGAAAATAAATCATTGGCTCTACCTAAAATTCAACCTGATACATATGGAATCTACAGGAAAAGATATTATGATTAAGGTTTTAACATTCCAACTAAACACTAAGCTGCCTCCTATTCGAACCAATTTTGTTTTAGATATTCAAATCATCTGACTAACCAAAGTTACCTTTCTTACACAAGTAACTCTAAAAGCGAATCCTGTTTTTTAGATATTCAAGCACACAAAATTATGCCAGTGGCTTGATGAAATTTATGTTTTAGTGTATGCATTACAGCTTGTAATTATCTGTATAACAAAGACTCAAACTTAAATGGTAAAAAATTGACAGCCCGCACCCCCAAAAGAAGGATAAATGCCAAGAAAAAAGAAAAAAACATTTTCCAGGAAATACAAGGCCCACCCAGCTCAAATTTCATAGAAATACTAAAATTTCTACTAATTCAAAGAGAATTCAACATCAATCAAACCCTGAAACAAATACTGATGACACCGAAAAGCTCCCAAAATCCTGTACTGTTAGACCTAATTATCAACCTGCTAAATTCTAATAAGAGAAAGGGAAAATAAAAAGAGAAAAAGGGATCTTGTTAAATGATTCATACCCGCAATTTTCACAGAGAGTAGCAAAACCACCGGATCGCAAAGGCCAACCCTTTTTCCATTCCACCGAGTTCGATGAAGCGCACATCCCATTCATGCACACCACCACACCCTCCATTTTCAAACACTTTACAAAGTGGGAAGAAAAACGGGAAAAAAAAAAAGGTAATAACACTGCACAATTAGTCAACTGAAATAAATACCAGCAAAGATTTATTGATTTGAATTATTAATAATTTTAAAAAAAATTGAAACTGGGAAGTGGGAACTTACCAACTTATAGCAGTAAAAAAGAGTTGTGATTGGTTTATGTGTGACCTTAATCGAAGACTTGTTTGACCAGAACAAGCTAGGGCTAAGACGATTGGCCGGAGAGAATACTCCGGTGAGTCGGTGACAGAAGAGATTGATCAACGGTGGGGAATTTAATCATATATCTGTCATGCGAGGGTTAGAAGAAATGCATGAAAAGAGAAAATGAAAAAGACGAATTGGGTTTATGAAAAATCCATGCAAGAGTCTTCAAGACTCAGCCAAGGTTGCCCGTCCATCTCTTTCGGTTTTTCAATCTTCCGTCCCCACTCACCTCTTTTATTTATTTTTAAAAAAAAAATACGTGTTTCGTATTTAAATGGAAATCGTGAATTTGGTGAAAATTCACATTCAGAATTTCATAATCATAGCCCATTAATTTTTAGTTATAATCGTGACTTATAATACATCATAGCAAGATATCATAAAATGTCAAGCTCGAATGTCCTGTTTCAGCTAACTCCAAACCCACTTTAACAGATTATATGGATGATGTGTAAATAGCCGTGGCCATATTTAGGCTTTCTAATATGTTTTATTTTCATGATTAAGTGTTTTAAATAATTCAATTAATCTGACCGTTTATTTGTCTCAAATAATAATTTTATTAAATGAGAACTAAAGTCAAGATGGGAACACAATTTTAGCGAACATCATTATATCATTTTTGGTACATGTTTAAAATTTAAGGATGAATATTGAGACATTTATTTGTTTTTTTTAAAGAAGACTCCAAGCCTAGTTAAAAGCTAGTACACAAATAGATTAGATGCCAAACAGGGTCGGGTTAGTCCGGTCTCGACCCATCAAGCCAAATAGAAAATATATAAATAGTGATCGAGCTGTTATTTTTGGAGCTTAGTCCATTAAATTCACATGTCAAGGGCGGAGAGGGGGGCACTCTGGGCCCCGGCCACCCATTTTTACAAAAAAAAAAATTACACTACAATTTTTTTAAAAAAAATAATTATAATTTATATGATTTTGTGTATCGGCTCATCCTATTTTCGTGTATAGGTCCACCCATTTTTTATTCATGGCTCAACCCTTAACACATGTAATGTCGGCTTGATCCGATCGGGCCGGCGTTTCGAGCCAAATAGGTCCGATTTCATTTCACGCCTCCAAAAATAAGTTTCATTTGACTTTTTTATCGGGTCGGACTCACGTTGATAGCTCTATCACAAATGCTGAGTAATTGTCAAATCAATCCTTGAATATTTTGTTAACTCCAAATCCACTTGTGTGTGGATATTAAATTTTAAAAGTCTATCAGAGAGAAAAAAATGAGAGAGAGGAGTGAAAGTTGTTAACAAAATGTAGTGCTTAAAAGAAGACGTCACAGGAAAAAAGTTAAAAGAGAGAATATTTTTCGCCCACTACGTCTACAGCACTACTCTCACATGACGCGCTTTTTATCCAAAACTAAACTAAAAAAAGAAACACCAATAGGCTGCTTTTACAATTCGCATGCAACAAAGATTCTCGGGACTTAAATTCCCATAATGCCCTCGTCTTTTTCGTAGAATTTTAGGTTGTGGTGCCAGCTGTATACCTCGGATAGTGTCCCTCCCTATAACGTCCTGTTTGGTGCACGCTTATCTTTTGGTTTGGTATTGAAGCAATCATCATTACGGTTTATTTGTTGGTTTTCTTGGGGGCTAAAAATGCTTGATGACATCGTCATATAGTCATGCTCACGTCATATATCGGATTCTTGTTTTGTTGCCTTTCTATAAAAGAACAGTACCACCTAATTCAAGAAAAGGAAATATTAACCACGCCTTATAACTCTGTTTTCTATAATATATTTTGGTGATTTAAAAAAAATTACTCGCAAAAACAAACATTTATCTAATTATATGTGGATAACAAGAGAGAAATTTGTGAGAGTATATTATAAGGAGTTGCAGAGTTTTTTTAGCATAAAATCACATAAAGCTGTTGCATTTTGCATACGATTTTTTTTAAAAAAAAATAGATGGGTCTATTTTATGAAAATTGCCTTAAACAGAGTGAAAAAGGCCCAACGGAGAAAGGCCCAATTAATGGGGACTGATTCATGGGTCAGACATAGCTAGACAAGCCAAAGGCCCAATCAGGCCTTCATCTACCCAATAAAGCCCAAAAAGTGAACCAGAAAAAAATAAAAGAAAAGAGAGACTGTAAGAAAGAAGAAACTTGGTTTGGTCTTATCCAAGCGTAGTGTACTGTGCTCTGCTCCTCAGCATTTCCAAATTCCAACCATCCTATTCCGGGGAATCCGATTCCGACCATGGCGGGAATTTCCGCTTTCAAATGCCCATGTTTCCGCCCACCCTCTTCCTCTCTTTCCTACAGTTCCAACCCATTTCTTCTCCCACAGCAGCTAAGAATTTCCACCCGCTTTTCAACATTCCCCAGTAAGTCGTTTCCTTGTTTATTTGGTTTTGTCCATTTAGCAATAATTAGTCCATTGCATTGTAAAATTTGTTGTCGTTTTGGTTGCAGGAATATATGCGTTAACTAGCAATGATATTAAAGTGGGCCTCAACATTGAAGTGGATGGAAATCCTTGGAAGGTTATTGGTATTTCGTCTTAACTTTGGCCACTTGCTTTTTTTTTCTTTCTTTTTTTTTTGGGTGTGGGTGGCGGGATCTCATTGGGGGTATGTCTGTGTGCGGCTGGATTGCTGCTTTGTTGAATAATTCGTGAAATCATATGTAGTTATTATACAGTAATAAGCACCTCAGAGTTCTGAGAGATGTAAATTAATGTATACATGTGTGTGTGTTGGGATTTCTAAAGGTATTTTTTTCTAAATATAAAATGGACTTGTATGATCTAATGAATTTCTGGGTGTTGTTTAGAGTTCCTCCATGTGAAACCTGGAAAAGGGGCAGCATTTGTGCGGACCACATTGCGAAATTACGTGACTGGAAATCAAGTTGAGAAGACTTTCAGAGCTGGAAGTAAGGTAATTGCACTATAGGTTCTGGATCTTGCAGTCTTGTTTCTCTCCTGTTATACCATTAATTGAAGTCAGTTTAAGGAATGTTTAAGTAGCTAAGCAGAAGGTATTCCCTTAGTAACTCATGTCGTGTGTAGGCAAACTGAGAGAGTCCTGTTTTAAATTCTGAACAGCTGCTAGACTTGTCTTTGAAACCTAATGGTGCACAATAAGTTTCTAGTTGGTTTCGTATGGGCGAATGGTTTTGTTATTGAATGCAAGTTCCGAATGTAAGGTAATTGAGCAGCTTGCTTCTATGTTGGATTTTTGTCTTTGCAAGTGTATGTTGTTGGACTTTAAAAGAAAATAAAGGTGTCATGGATTCAGAGTAAGTTACTGTTTGGTTTCTGCCTGTTTTTTATGAATGCACCGGTATTACTTCAAACTCGAAGTTTACTTAGAAATCAAAGTTTCCACTAACCCGATAAATAATTATGCTGAACTATGACAAATAATTTTGAGATGGAATACTTTCGAGAATAGTTTCAGATACGAAGACACTTAATATACTCACCCTTGACTATTTTGAGGTACAAATAGGTTTTCATGACGAATTTATGGGCCCAAGTATTTTTCCATCTTTGTTGAACTTAATTGGGGATAAACTTTGTGATGCAAAACTTGTTCAACTTGTCCAAAACCCAATCACATAACATTTGTTCCAAAAAGGTCAACAGTGTCCCAATTATTTAGGCAAATTTATGTTTGAGTGCTAATGTTAATTTCATTCTACTCTTGACAGATCGAAGAGGCGGACATATTCAAAGAGACCAAGCAATACACTTATAAAGATGGTGCTCAGTATGTTTTCATGGACTTGGTATGTCACTTGTCCTTTCAAATTCATATACTGGTCTCACATTGGTTACATCTTGTGATTATTATTGCTTTATCAGAACCCAAGAACACACAGAACTTTAGAGAACTTTTATACTTGGCTGCACCTTTCCCCTAATTGTACGCGTAAAATTTTGTTTTGAGACTAAGAGAGCAAGATGCTGATTCCAACTCAGAATAATGCAACTACGAGAAGTAAAACAAATACATGCTAATACTTTTTCCTGAGTCCAGTAGATCCATATTGTGGAATTTATACACCACGAAAGTCTAATTATACGTAGTAAAACTTAATGCCATCTCCTGCAATATATATATTCCAGAGTACATATGAAGAATACCGTCTCAATGAGGCAGATGTTGGAGATAAATCTAAGTGGCTGAAAGAAGGCATGGACTGCACTTTGCTATTCTGGAACGGAAAGGTTAGTATCAACTTGGGTTTCTGCAGTTTCCAATTAAAAACTGGTCTCCAAAGTTATTTTCAAGCTTGACTTCTCAAACTTATTGTCAATACTGAAGTAAAAATCTAACTGTTGACATTGTTGTAGGTCATTGATTTTGAACTCCCCATCACAGTGAAGTTGACCGTGGTTGAAGTTGATCCTGGTTTAAGGGGTGACACAGCTCAAGGTACTCTCTTACGTGGTCTTTTCTCATTTTCTCACAATTTTGGTACTAATGAGATAAAGAAAGAGACGAGTTGAATTGAAGTAGCCCTCACACCGAATTATCTCATGCTTTTAGCTAATTGTGTCATAAGTTTATTAATCCTTTGTGATTTCTATTCTGTTGCAGGAGGATCTAAGCCTGCTATTCTTGATACTGGTGCTGTTGTTACCGTCCCATTGTTCATAGACATTGGCCAGGAAATTTTGGTAGATACTAGAACTGGGCAATACATGAGCCGTGCATAGCTTACGTTTGATACCACTTTTTAGGACCTTTGATAATTTTGGAAATCCGGCATATTATTTACCATTTCGATTTGAGAGATGTCCATCAGATCCTGTATAAATGCGTTTCAGCTACTCTTACACCTGAAAGAAACAACCCAATGGAGACTAATGTATTGTTTTTTCTGTAATGAAACAGTGTCTATTTCATTGAGAAGTCAATTTGTGTGATCAAGTAGGATATAATGGAACACAATCCTCCTCCTTCCCAGCTTATTGTATTTGTCGAATGCAGCAACACATATCCATTGATATGAACTACTGCAAGAACTTTCGACTCGATTTGAAAAGTTAAAAAATCAAATGAATTCTAACATAAATACACACAGGGGCTCAGCTGCTTCAGCACCA
>JABTTQ020001637.1:0-72205 GCA_016081115.2 Rehmannia glutinosa | reverse complement strand
GGGCCACTGAGCCACTGGGCCTGGGCCAGGCCACTGGGCCACTGAGCCCTGGGCCACTGAGCCACTGGGCCACTGGGCCACTGAGCCTGGGCCTGGGCCACCTGGGCCTGGGCCACTGGAGCCACTGGGCCACTGACCACTGGGCCACTGAGCCTGAGGCCACTGGCCACGGACCTGGGCCTGGGCCTGGCCACTGAGCCTGGGCCTGGGCCTGGGCCTGGGCCACTGGACCTGACCTAGGCCCTGGGCCACTGAGCCACTGGGCCACAGGCCTGGCCTGGCCTGCCACTGAGCCTGGCCTACTGGCCACTGGCCACCTGAGCCACTGAGGCCACTGAGGCCTGGCCCTGAGCCTGAGCCTGGCCCTGAGCCACTGACCTGGGCCACTGGCCTGGGCCACTGGCCACTGAGGCCTGGGCCACTGAGCCTGGGCCACTGGCCACCTGGGCCACTGAGCCTGAGCCTGAGCCACTGGGCCACTGGCCACTGAGCCACTGGCCTGAGCCACTGGCCACTGAGGCCACCTGGGCCACTGACCATGGCCACTGAAACCACTGGGCCACTAGGCCACTGGACCACTGGAGGCCACTGGGCCTGGCCACTGGCCTGACCACTGGACCTGGGCCCTGAGCCACTGGACCACTGGCCTGACCACTGAGCCACTGAGGCCACTGGCCTGAGGCCACCTGAGCCACTGGCCAAATGGGCCTGAGCCTGGGCCTGGCCTGGGCCTGGGCCTGGGCCACTGGGCCACTGGGCCACTGGCCTGAGCACTGGGCCTGGGTCACTGGCGGACCACTGGCCACTGAGCCTGAGCCTGGGCCACTGAGCCCTGGGCCTGGGCCACTGGCCACTGAAGGCCACTGAGGCCACTGGGCCACTGAGCCACTGGCCACTGAGCCTAGGCCTGGGCCCTGACTGGCCCTGGGGCCACTGAGCCACCTGGGCCTGGACCTGGACACTGGCCCTGGCCACTGGAGCCTGGGCCACTGGGCCTGACCACTGGGCCCTGGACCTGGCCACTGAGCCACTGGCCACTGAACCACTGAGGCCACTGGCCACTGAAGACCACTAGGCCACTGGACCTGGACCTGGGCCTGGGCCACTGGGCCACAAACCTGAGCCACTAGGCCACTGGCCACTGGGCCTGAGCCACCCCTAGGCCACTGAGCCTGAAGCCCTGAGGCCACTGAAGCCCTGAGCCACCCAAACCTGAGCCACTGGACCACTGGCCACCTGGCCACTGAGCCACCTGGGACCACTGGACCCTGGGCCACTGAGCCTGGACCTGAAGCCACTGGACCACCAACCTGGCCACTGACCTAGGCCACTGGCCACAAGGCCACTGGCCACTGAGCCACTGAGCCACTGGCCACTGACCCTGGACCTGCCACGGACACTGGCCTGGACCTGGGCCTGGGAAGCCTGAGCCACTGAGGCCACTGGCCACTGAAGCCACTGAGCCTGACACTGGCCTGAGGCCTGGCCAGGCCAGGCCTGGGCCACTGGCCACTGGCCACTGAGGCCACTGGGCCACTGGCCTGAAGCCTGGCCCTGGCCCTGGAGCCACTGAGCCACTGGGCCACTGGGCCTGACCACCTGGCCACTGAGCCCTGAGCCACAAAGCCACTGAGCCTGGGCCACTGGCCTGACCAGGCCTGGGCCACTGAGCCTGGGCCTGGGCCACTGGCCTGAGGCCTGAGCCACTGGCCTGAGCCTGGCCACTGAAGCCTGAGCCACTGGGCCACTGAGCCTGGGCCTGGCCTGACCACTGGCCCTGAGGCCTGGCCACTGGCCTGAGCCTGGGCCTGGCCCTGGCCTGAGGCCACTGAGCCACTGGGCCTGGGCCACTGGACCTGAGCCACTGGCCACTGGGCCACTGAGCCACTGGCCACTGGAAGCCACTGGCCTGGGCCACTGAGCCACTGGCCACTGGCCTGAAGCCACTGACCTGGGCCACTGGGCCACTGACCACTGGCCACTGGCCACTGGCCACTGGCCTGGGCCACTGGCCTGAGCCACTGACCTGGGCCTGGGCCACTGAGCCACTGGGCCACTGAGCCTGAGCCACTGGCCACTGAGCCTGAGGCCTGGGCCACTGGGCCACTGAGCCTGGGCCTGGCCACTGGGCCTGGGCCACTGGGCCACTGGGCCTGAGCCTGAGGCCACCTGGGCCACTGAGCCACTGGCCTGGGCCTGGCCACTGGCCACTGGGCCACTGGCCACTGGGCCACTGAGCCACTGGACCACTGGGCCTGGGCCCTGGGCCTGGCCTACCTGGCCACTGGCCACTGGGCCTGGACACTGGGCCACTGGACCACTGACCACTGAGCCTGGCCACCTGGGCCACTGGGCCACTGAGCCCTGAGCCACTGACCACTGGACCTGGCCACTGGGCCTGGAACCACAGGCCACTGAGACCACTGGCCCTGGGCCTGAGCCCTGGACCTGGGCCTGGGCCACTGAAGCCACTGGCCACTGGGCCACTGAGCCACGGACCACTGGACCTGAGCCACTGAGCCACTGAAACCTGGCCACTGGCCCTGGGCCACTGAACTGGACCTGAAACCACTGAAACCTGAGCCACTGGCCACCACTGGCCACTGGGCCACCACCAAAACCTACCACTGGGCCACTAAACCACTGAGCCACTGGGCCACTGAGGCCTGGGCCTGGGCCACTGAGCCACTGAGCCACTGACCACTGAGGCCACTGAGCCACCACCACTGGCCACTGACCTGAAGCCACTGAGCCACTGAGGCCACTGGCCTGGCCTGGCCGCCACTGGCCACTGACCTGAAGCCACCTGAGCCACTGGCCTGGAAACCACTGGCCACTGGAGGCCACTGGGCCACTGGCCACTGGCCACTGACTGAACCTGGGCCTGAGCCACTGGAGCCACTGGCCACTGGCCTGAGGCCACTGGCCACTGAGGCCACTGGCCTAGGCCCTGGGCCTGAGGCCACTGAGCCTGAGGCCACTGGCCCTGACCTGGGCCACTGAGCCTGGGCCACTGAGCCACCAGCCTGAGCCTGGCCACTGGGCCTGACCACTGAGCCACTGACCACCTGGCCACTGGCCACTGAGGCCACTGAGCCACTGAGCCTGAGGCCTGAGCCACTGAGCCACTGAGCCTGGGCCCTAGGCCACTGGCCTGGCCTGGGCCACTGGCCACTGGACCACCTGGCCTGAAGGCCACCTGGGCCACTAACCACTGGGCCACTGAGCCACTGGACCACGGACCACTGGACCTGAGCCACTAACCACTGAGCCACTGGCCACTGGCCACTGAGCCACTGGAGCCCTGGACCACTGAGGCCACTGAGCCTACACCTGAACCAAACCACTAGACCACTGAAGCCTGGGCCACTGGCCACCTGGACCTGACCCTGAGCCTGGGCCACTGGGCCTGAGCCACGGACCTGGCCACTGAGCCACTGGCCACCACCACTGGACCACTGGCCACCACTGAAGGCCACTGACCACTGAAGGCCTGGGCCACTGGGCCACAAGGCCACTAAACCTGAGCCACTGAAGCCCTGAGGCCTGACCCTGACACGGACCACTGGACCACTGGCCTGGACCACTGAGGCCACCCACTGGAAACCTGAGCCACCTGGGCCACCTGGCCACTGGACCTGAAGGCCTGAAGACACTGGGCCTGGCCACTGGACCACTGGACCACTGAGCCACTGGCCTAAACCACTGGACCACTGGCCCTGGGCCACTGACCTGAGGCCACTGGCCTACCTGGGCCACTGGCCACTGACCACTGGCCAAACCTGAAGCCACTGGGCCACTGAACCACTGGCCACTGGGCCACTGACCAGCCACTGAGGCCACTGGACACTGGACCACCAGGACCACTGAGACCACGGACCCTAAACCTGAACCACGGACTGACCACTAAACCGGCCACAGCCACTGAGCCACGGACCACTGAACCACTGGAAGCCTGGGCCACTGGACCTGGCCACTGGACCCCTAAACCCTAAACCACTAGGCCCTGAACCACAGACCACTAATGAACCTGGGACCTGAAACCACTGAAACCACGGACCACAAAACCACCTAAACCTGAAACCACTGAACCACTGAACCACAAACCTGAGACCACACTGGCCACTGGGCCACTGACCACAGACCACTGGACCACGGACACTGGACCACTGAACCCCATGGACCACTGGACCTGACAGCCTAGCCACAAACCTAAACCACTGACCTGGCCACTGAACCACTAAACCTGGAAACCACTGAGGCCACTAAACCCTGAACCTGGGCCTGGGCCACTGAAACCACTGGCCACTGGACCCCAGACCTGGACCTGAAGCCACTGAAACCCTGGCGGCCCTGGAAACCACTGAAGCCACTGACCTGGGCCTGGCCACTGACCACCTGAAGCCTGACTGGCCACTGGACCTGGCCTGGACCACTGAAACCACCTGAGGCCACTGGACCACTGGACCACTGGCCACCACTGAACCTGAGCCACTGGACCTACTGAAGCCTGGACCTGAACCTAAACCCTCGGCCTGAAACCACTGAAACCACAACCACTGAACCACTGGACCTGAAGCCACTGAAACACTGAAACCACTGGACCACTGGCCACTGGACCTAAACCACTGAGCCACTGAGGCCACTGGACCTGAAACCTGAAGCCACTGAGCCAAGACCCTGACCACTGGCCTGGGCCACTGAGCCACAGGACCTGAGCCCAGAACCTGAAGCCACGGACAGGGAGCCTGAGCCACGGACCTGAAGCCTAGCCACGGACCTGGGCCACTGGCCTGAAACCACTGAAACCACTGGCCACGGATCCTGAAGCCTGAGCCCTGAAACCACTGACCACCAAACCTGAAACCACTGAAACCACACACTGACCACTGACCACCACCTGAAACCACTAAACCACTGGCCTAGCCTGAACCACAAAACCACTGGAACCACAGACCTCACCACCCTACCTAAACCTGATCCACAACCACACCACTAAACCACTAAACCACTAAACCCAAACCCTAAACCACAACCACTAAACCACAGACCACAGACCAAACCACAGAAAAAAAAAAGGGGGGCAAAAATGCTCTGCCCTCTCTCACACACCAAAGACACACTTTTTTCACACACACATACACTATTTTCACGTTTTGGGCGAATTCACACAGTTGTTCAAGAAATTTATCAATCTGAGGAGTTTTAGATTCTTTTTGTTGTTTTTTTGATCTTTTGCTTTTTCTTCATTTTTCTTTTTAATCTGTTCTTGTCTTGTTTATCTGTCCGGGTTTTTTCCGCCTTCTATGGCGAATTCCGGTTCTACTCGCGGAATACCCAACTCAAAGCAAGCGTCATATGCAAATGTGATCGCTTCATCTTCTCATCAATCCAATCTCCCTTTGATCCCAAGAGAATCGTTCCAATTGGCACTTACAATGAAAAAGATGGAAAAAAGGTTCTTTTTCTTCTTCGGAGAATGATCGTCTTGCGGCATCATGGAAGCTAACCTTGATTGGAAAATTCTCATTCGCGATCCCGCACCCCAAAGGAATTGATTAGGGCTATCTTCGTTGAAATTGAAGGGGTCTTACTCACTGAGCTTTGCAAATCCCTCTCATATTATAATCAAATTACGACTTGGGGAGGATTTTAATAAGCTATGGATGGGCACTCTTTGGTCATTGGGGGGCCGCCCAATGTGTGTTCAAGTGGACACCTTCATTTAATCAGGAAACAAAGCCCCTCTTGCACTGTTTGGATTCGTCTCTAGGGTTTGCCTATTCACTTTTTGATCATAATGCTCTATTTGCTATCGGCATGATTATAGGTACGCCTCTTCAAGTGGACTCCCAGACGGCATCTCGATCTCGATTATCTATGGCACGGGTTTTGTCGAATCAACTTGCGAAGGAGAAAATTGAAGATCTTGTTCTTGAGTTCGATGATACTTCACACATTCAAAAGATAATTTATGAACGCAATTCCGGACTATTGTAATTATTGCAAGCATATTGGACACTCTATTGAGGGTTGCTACATGAATGGGAAGAGAACCCGTCCACCACCACCATGTTAGGCGCCCAACACCCAAAGCGGGTTACGATGGATACGACCGAAGGGGTTAAGTGGTAATATGGAAAAGACAAGGGCACAACCGAATTCTAAGATTTTCGGAATGAAAAACCCTAATCCTCCTCGGGTGCCCAAAGAAGCTGTTGCTCAAAATCGGGAGTGGATACGAGATAAAAAGAAAGCACCAAGAGAATCGGGATTAGTCTCTAAGGAGTTTCTAAAATCGGCAAAAAGAAGTCAAAACATACCTATTTTGATGATAATCACTCAAATCTTTGAAGGCTCTAGCACTAATCGATTTTCGAGCTTAGAAATTGATGTTTTTCAACCATTGGATACACTGTCTCTATTAACCAAGCGCTCGGATCATATTAATGGCTTACATTTGGACGATCGAGTTGATACTATTCTTGTGGAAAAAAAAGCGGGCGTGTGATGTGGCGGTCGATAAAAACGAGGTTATGGCGGGCAACAAAACCCATTAATTTGGGCGACAACTCGTGCTTAAAGGATTGAAACATAGTTGGGGGCATGGCGTGCCTTTAGAGGACTTATGTGGCGCACGCTCCCAAAATATTCCTCTTGCCCTTTCAAACCTTCAACACCTTTGGAGAATTTCAATGACCAATTTGATAAAATTGGAATCTTACATGGGCCCACCACTATACCTTTCCTTGGAAAAATGGTTCTTGATGACCACCATACTTTGATATTTGACAAAAGCAACAAAATTGTTTCTACTCCTCTTCACAACTCACGTGGGCGCCAATTAAGGATGTGGGGCATGATGTTTTTGTGTCCCCCATCCATGCTACAATAGTGGGAGATGACTACAACTTTATTAATGGGCCAAATTCTCCTTCTTCATCATCACCATGTGCCACGCCTATTTGTGGAGTGGGCCCAGGCGAATTTTTGCTCTCTTTGACTAATTCTTCTTATAATTCTAGCTTGGCCCCACCACACAACCATTCCTCTTCACCATCCGTCCACCCTCTGGCGCTAATTGATCATTTGAGCTCTAATTGTCCCCTCTATGGGACTCCACGTGGGCCCACGCCCATTTCTCCACAAAAGGATAATGATTCCCTCCAGCACACCTTGGATTTTGACACACAAAACAAGATTGGCCCACACCCCTCTCTTCCCTCATGCGTCGCCGTCCCCAAAGCAGTGGGCCCAGATGCTTTTTTGCTTTCTTTGACTCATTCACCTCATAATGCAAGCTTGGCCCCACCACACAACCAATCCTCTACCCCAACCCTCCACAACTTGGCGCCACCAGCTCATTTGAGCTTTTATTGTTCCCTTAATGGGATTCCAAGTGGGCCCACGCCCATATCTCCTCAAAAGGAATTTGATTCCCTCCAACACACCACAAATTCCCTTTCCTCTCCATCACCAATTTGGACGTCCACTTGTGGAGTGGGTCCATGTGCTTTTTTGCCTTCTTTGACTCATTCTTCTAATAATGACACCTTGGCCCCACCACACCACCCATCCCTTGCCCCAACCGTCCACAATGTAGTGCTGCATGATGAATTGAGCTTTAATCATTCCCCTAATGGGATTTCACATGGGCCCACGCCCATTTCTCCTCAAAAGGAGGTTGATTCCCTCCAAAGACACTTTTGGAATTTGACACAATACTCAAGATTGGCCCATCCCCTTTCTCGCCTCATGCGCCGCGGTCACCAAGGATGTGGGCCATGATGTTTGTTTGTCCCCCACAAATACCCAGCAAATAACCTCATCTTGGACCCACCACACCACCCCCACTGCTTTGCTGGTGATTAGCCCAATATGGACGACACACGGATCTTATTTGTTGGGCCATCCTTGTGGTCTTAATGAGGCCCAAGTATTTTCTAGCACTGCCCGGCCCTCCTCCTCCTCTTGCCACTGGATCTCGAGTCTCAGCTCCCTACCATCTCCTCCGGCCCACCATCCTCGAGTCCGGCTCAAACATTTTGGTCGCCCAAGCCCACTCCATCGCCTCATCTTGCTCGCCCCCATAGGTGCCTTTCCTTGATCCACCCAACCATCTTTGGATCCCGCCCATTAGCAAATTTACATTTATACGGGAGGTGGGATTAATGGATTCTATTAGCCCAAATACAATTGAAGAGCACCGAACAATGATGCCAATTTCAACGACTTGGATGATAGGAAAATTGTCACAAAATTGCATAAGGGTAAAAATGATATTGGTGTTGATCGGTCGGATAAAATAAAAAAACCCGGGGTTGACAAAGTCTCGAAATCGACAAAAAGACTACAAAGTCGGGCAAATTGGTTCATAATTTTCTCTACATAGGAGGAGCGAGCCAACGACCCCACAATCGATCGGTGTTTCTAAATCCTCTTCTCATTCTAATTGTTAATTATGTCGATTAAATTCTTAACATGGAATGTGAGGGTATTGCTAATCCGGGTAGCCAACGTCATTTGCATGCGTTAATTTCTCATCATAAATTGCCTTTTGTTGCGCTCTTAGAACCTATGACTTTGCAGTTTAGTTTCTATTGTCGTAGATTTGGCTTTGAGGATGGCTTATCTAATTGTTCTAATCATATCCGGATTATGTCTGTTTGCTCAATTACATTTTGACATTCTTGTTGATCATGCACAACTTTTACATTGTAGGTTGACATCGCTTTGTTGCCTCGGCTATTTATTTGACTTTTGTGTATGCTAAATGTGATAGAGTAGCTAGATATGTTTTGTGGGATACCTTGCGTGAGATTGCGATTAGTATGGAGGGGTTACCCTGGCTTGTTAGTGGTGACTTTAACATTTTTTTGCATGATCACGAGAGGATTGGTGGTACTTCTGATAGGTCTGATGAGATGCTAGATTTTGCTTATATGATTGCGGATTGTGAGCTATTTGATGCGGGGTGTGAGGGGTCTATCTTTACGTGGGCTAGAGGTGGGCTTCAAGAGAGGCTTGATATGGCTTTGTATAATGAACACTGGGCTGATATGTTTACTTCTTACATTGTTACGCATTTATCTCGTGTTCGCTCACGATCATGCTCATTTACTCATATCTTGTCGGTTTGTACCGCATGTGCCTCGTTCTTCTTTCCGATTTCAGCATATGTGGATACGTCACCACACTTTTTTGCAGGTTGTCAAGGAAGTATGGGGGCATCCCACTGGTTGTTTTGGAATGAGGAGCTTGCAGCACAAGTTGAATAGGGTCAAACGCAGACTCAAGATTTGGAATCACCAGACGTTTGGTAATGTTTTTGATCGGATTAGATTGGCTGATGAGGCAGTTTCGGTGGCTCAGGCTATTTATGATAGTGATCCGTCTCCGACGCATCGGGCTGAGCTACATCGTTGTGTGGCTGAGTACGAGCTTCGTTTGAAAATGGAGGAGGATTTTTGGCGCCAGAAAGCTGCAGTTAAGTGGGCAGTCGAGGGGGAGCGCAACACTAAGTTTTTCCATGGATTTGTTAAGCAGAAGCGGTGTCGCGCTAGGATCCACTCGATTGACGATGATGGGGTGACGATCACACGGATTACGAGATTCGGAATCGGCGGCTCGATTCTTTCGATCCTTATTGACTTGACTTGGAGTATCGACTCCCGATTGATGAGTTCTTTCCCGGCTTCCCGATTCCGTTGATCTTGATGGACTTTGTGCTATGCCGAGCGGCTAAGGAGGTTCGCGATGCGGTGTTTGGGATTGATCCGTCTAGTGTTTCGGGGCGGATGGTTTCTCATCGTTGTTCTTTTAGCAGATGTTGGGATTTAGTCGGACCGGATGTTGAGGATGCGGTGGTGGACTTTTTTTCGGGTAATCTCATGCGTCACGTTCACGGCTACATCTATAGTTCTCATTCAGAAGGTTCCTCACCCTCGGAAGTGGGTGAGTTTCGGCCGATTAGCACGTGCAACGTGGCGAATAAGATTATCTCGAAGATTATGAACGCGCGGTTGGTATCGATTACGCGCCCTTGATTGTGTCGCCGAATCGAGTGGTTTCACACCGGTCGTGTCATCTCGGATAACATATTGCTCGCGCGAGCTTATCCATGATATCGACTTAGCCACGGATATTCCTAATGTGGTGATGAAGGCTGGATATGGCTAAAGCTTATGATAGGGTGCGTGGGATTTCTGTATCTGACTATGATTCACATGGGCTTCCCGTTCGATGGATTGATATGGTTGGCGGTTGTATTGAGCAACGCTGCGGCTTCCTGCGTTACGGTTAATGGTATCCCTTCCGGATATTTTCCTTCGACTCGGGGAGGCTGCGGCGGGGGATCCTCTATCTCTGCTTTGTTTGTTACGCGCGTGAGTATTTATCCCGGGGATTGGATTCCACTATTAGACGACACGAGATATGATTTATAAGACGCGACGAGGTTTTCGGTGGCGCATCGGCTATCTTTGATGATGTGGTTATCTTCACTAGGGCGTCGAGGATGGTTTGGTCACGTTGAGACACTTTATGGAGCATTATTACGCTCTTACGGGCGGTGGTCGATTGTTCGGAAGAGTAGTTTCTTTTTAGCCCCGTTACATTGACGGGTGGGAGCATATGGTGCACGAGTGGTCAAGCCGTCGCGATGACTTGCCGATGACTTATTTGGGTGTCCCTTTGTTCAAGGGCAAATGACGAAGGAGCTCTTCCTCCTCTTGTGATTCGAGGATCTTTGGATAGAGTTGCGGGGTGGTCGCATCGGCTTTGTCCTTTGGTGGTAGGCTTGCTCTTATTCGGAGCACGCTAATGGCCACTTGTTGCATATTCTTGGTCATGCGGCCGCCAAAGACGATTCTTCATCGATTGGAAGCGAGATCATGGCTAGATTCTTACGGGCTCCTACGCGGGACGAAGAAGACTCATGGATTAGTTGGGATGATATCGCCACCCTATTTACGAGGGTGGTTTGGGGTTGCCCGACTTTCGATATTCGATGCCTTGATTTACAAGGCGTGGTGGAGGTTACGTGAGGGCCATTCTCTTTGGGCCCGGTTCACGATCGGCAAATCTTTATTACAATGGGCTTTTGTCTCCTGTAGAGCCCCTGTAACACATAATGATAGTCACTAGTGGAGCGTTTGAGGCGGGTCGGTATTTGGGCCCGGGAGCGGGATTTTTAGTCTATTTGCGGTGGTAGTCGGGTCAGCTTTCGGGATGATATTTGGCTTGGACACGGGCCGCTTGCGGATCATTGTTTGGACCGACCTTTGGGGCACATGACGATTGATTGGTTTATTCGCGATGGTGAGTGGGATCGAGATAGATTGCACCAGTCTTGGTCTCCGGATGTGGGCTTCTGAGAGTCTCATTGAGGATATATTCGGGGGTTCCGATTCTGTGGGGAGGTCACGAGGATATCATGCGGTGGATGCTTACCTCTCACGGTGGGTTCTCTATGTCTTCTGCTTGGGATTCTCTCCGGGGTAGAAATGCTCGAGAACATACGCGGTGCCATTTGGAACGATGCTCTTATCCCTACTATCTCCATATTCCTTTGGCGTCTCCTTCGTGTCGTCTTCCTGTGGATATCAAGCTTCGAGGCACGTGGCACTTCCCTTGCCTCACGTTCTTTGGTGTTGCTTGAATAATCCACACTCTTCTCCTCAGTCGAATCTATCCCTCACCTCTTTTTGATGAATGATCTTTTGTTCGATCCGTGTGGAATCACTTTCTTCCTTGGTTTGACACTACACTTCCACACACACGATATGATATTGTCCTTTCATTTTGGAGGAACCGCACACACGGATCACACACGAGGCACTTGAGTTTCTTGGTTGCTGCTTGATTTTATGGTTTGTGCGGGCGGAAAGGAATAGTGTCAAGCATCGACAAATTCCTTTCTTGGCATCTCACATTATTTGGCGGTGGAGCGGTATCTCGGATCCTTGTTTGGTCGGCGTCTGAGCCCATCAGTTGGTGCGGATGCTTCCCTCTTTGTTGGCTTTTTGCGGGGGTGCTCCACCACGGGTTCCACGCAGGGCCGAGGATGGTGATTTGGCGAGCTCCTCGGCTCCTCGGATCAAGGCGAACACGGATGGTTCGTTTGATCCGAGCACATTGATAGGCTGGCGGAGGGGATTGATACGGGATCATTTGGGCGAGACTTATGTTGGCGTTTCACGTTCCTTCCGGGCGGTGTCTAGCTTTCATGCCGAGCTACTAGCGCTTGAGATGGGATTGCGGCATGCCCGGCAGTTCTCACTTGATTTGGATCGAGTTGGGCCTTGGGTGGTGGTCACCACGATCACTTGGTGGCCTTGGCTCTTGGCGGGTTCGAAGATACCCGATTAGCATTCGGAACATGCTTGAGGACTTTCGATGCTCGATTTCCCACATACACAGAGAGGGAAATCGACCCGAGATCACCTAGCGGAGTTGGGAGCTGCGCGCGCCGCTGGCATCACTTTGTTGATGAGGGCACGGCTTCTCACCACCTCCTAGCGCTCATTCGGATGGACCGGTTGGGATACCCGAGCTTGATTTTCATAGACCATTGGTTCTCATTGTATTCTCTCGATATAGCATAGATGTCGTAGTGATAGGCGTTTTGCTTTTTGATTCTTCCCGGCGTAACGGACATGACATCGTATGATACTTTGTTTATTTGATATACGGTGGGGATCACGCCTCAATCCCCCCCCTCCCGGGTGTTATTTTGTTTATAAAAAAACCCTAAACCACAACCCTAAACCCCGAACCCCGAACCCTAAACCCTAAACCCTAAACCCCGAACCCTAAACCCTAAACCCTAAACCCTAAACCCTAAACCCTAAACCCCGTATATCAAATAAACAAAGTATCATACGTGTCATGTCCTGTTACAGGAAAAATCAAAAAGCAAAATGCCTATCACTACGACAACTATGATATATCGAGAGAGTACAATGAGAACCAATGATCTATGAAAATCAAGCTCGGGTCCCCCGGTCCATCCGAATGAGCGCTTGGAGGTGGTGAGAAGACGCGTGCTCTCATCAACCAAGTGATCCAAGGCGCTCCCAACTCGCTAGGTGATCTGTGGTCGATTCCCCTCTCTTTGTATGTGGGAAATCGAGTGCAAGGTCCTCGGCATGTTCCGAATTTTGGCGAATCGGGTATCTTTGAACTCCGCCAAGAGCCAAGGCCACCGAAGTGATCGTGGTGACCACCGCCCTTTATCCAACTCGATCCAAATCTGAAGTGAGAGTCAGGAATCGGGCATGCCTCAATCCCATCTCAAGCGCTAGTAGCTCGGCATGAAAGCTAGACACCGCCGGAAGGAATCTGTGAAACGCCAACATAAGTCTTTGCCCAAATGATCCTGTATCAATCCCCCCGCCAAAGAATCAATGTACCTGGATCAAACGAACCATCCGTGTTCGCCTTGATCGGGAGCCGAGGAGCTCGCCAAATCACCATCCTCGGCTGCGTGGAACTGTGGTGGAGCACTCCCCGCAAAAAGCCAACAAGAGGGAAACATCCGGACCAATCGATGGGTTTAGACGCCGACCAAACAAGGATCCGAGAGATACCGCTCCACCCGCCAAATAATGTGAGATGCCAAGAAATGAATTTGTCGATGCTTGACACTATTCCTTTCCGTCCGCACAAACCATAAAATCATGCAGGAACCAAGAAACTCAAGTGCCTCGTGTGTGATCCGTGTGTGCGGTTCCTCCAAAATGAAAGGAACAATATCATATCGCGTGGTGTGTGGAAGTGTAGTGTCAAACCAAGGAAGAAAGTGATTCCACACGGATCGAATAAAGATATCATTCATCAAAAAGAGGTGAGGGATAGATTCGACTGAGGAGATGAGTGTGGATTATTCAAGCAACACAACACGAACGTGAGGCAAGGGAAGTGCCACGTGCCTGGAGCTTGATATCCACGGAAGACGATTAAGGAGGAGCCAAAAAGGAATATGGAGATAGTAGGAATGAGAGCATCGTTCCAAATGGCACCGTCGAGGAAGGTTCTCGAGCATTTCTACCCGGAGAGAATCCTCCCAAGCGGAAGACATAGAGAACCCACCGTGAGAGGTAAGCATCCACCGCATGATATCCACAGACCCACCCGAATCGGAACCACTAGAAATATCTTCAATGAGACTCTCGAAAGCCTACATCTGAAACCAAGACTGATACAATCTATCCCGATCCCACTCACCATCGCGAATAAAACCAATCAATCATGTGTGCCCCAAAGGTCGATCCAAATAATGATCCGCAAGCGGCTTTGTGGTCCAAGCCAAATATCATCCCGGGAAGGCTGACCCGCTACCACCGCAAAATAGACCAAAAAATCCGCTCCTGGGCCCGAATACCGACCCACCTCAAACGCCTCCACGATGACTATCATTATGTGTTACAGGCTCTGCAGGAGACAAAAGCCCATTGTAACAAGATGCTTGCCGATCGTGAACTGGGCCCGAGAGAGAATGGCCCTCACGTAACCTCCACCACAACTTGTAATCAAGGCGTCGGAATATCGAAAAATCGGCGCAACCCCAAACCGCCCTCCGAAATAGGGTGGCGGATATCATCCCAACTAATCCGATGAGTCTTCTTCATCCCGCGTAGGAGCCCCGGAAGAATCTAGCCATGATCTGCTCCAATGATGAAGAAGCTGTCTTTGGCGGCTGCGTGATGACCAAGAATATGCAACGGAGTGGCCATTAGCGTGCTCGAATAAGAGCAAGCCTACCACCAAAGGACAGTGCCGATCGACGACCACCCCGCAACTCTATCCAACATCCTCGAATCACAGGAGGAAGAGCTCTTTTTCGTCATTTGCCCCTTGAACAAAGGACACCCAAATAGGTCATCGGCAAGTCATCGCGACGGCTTGGGCCGGCTTTAGTGCACCATGTGCTCCCACCGTCAATGTAACGTGGGGCCAAAAAGAAACTACTCTTCGTCGACATGACCACCGCCCCGAAGTAGCGAAATAGTGCTCGAGTGTCTCAACGTGACCAAACCATCCTCGGATGCCCTAGTGAAGATAACCACATCATCGAAAGATAGGCCGATCGTCACCTTGAAAACCTCATCGCGTCCGATAAATCATATCTCGGTGTCGGCTAATAGTGGAATCAATCCTCGGGATAGATACTCGCGCCGCCGAACAAATAAGGCAGGAGATAGAGGATCCCCCTGCCGCCTCCCGAGTCGAAGGAAAATATCCGAGAGGATACCATTAACCAGGACGAGAAGCCCGCGATGCTCAATACAATGCCGCCAACCATATCAATCCACCGAACGGGGAAGCCCATGTGAATCATAGTCGATATACGGAAATCCCACTTTGCACCCTATCATAAGCTTTAGCCATATCCAGACTTCATCACCACATTAGGAATCTCTGTGGCTAAGCCGATATCATGGATAAGCTCTGCGCGAGCATATGTTATCCGAGATGACACGACCGGGTGTGAAACCACTCTAATTCGGCGACACAATCAAAGGCGAATCGAGACCAACCGCGCATTCATAATCTTCGAGATAATCTTATTCGTCACGTTGCACAAAGCTAATCGGCGAAACTCGACCCACTTCCGAGGTGAGGAACCTTCGGTGAGAACTATAGATGTAGGCGTGAACGTGGACGACATGAGATTACCCGAGAAAAGTCAACCACCGCATCCTCAACATCCGGTCCGACGAAATCCCAACAAAGTCTTTGAAAAAACAACGATGAGAATCCATCGGCCCCCAAACACTAGACGGATCAATCCCAAACACCGCATCGCGAACCTCCTTAGCCGTCGGCATAGCACAAAGTCCATCAAGATCAACGGAATCGGAAGCCGGGAAAGAACTCATCAACAGGGGAGTCGATACTCCAAGTCGAAGTCAATAAGATGAAAGAATCGAGCCGCCGACTTCGAATCTCGAGAATCTGTGTGATCGTCCCCCCATCATCATCAATGTGGATCTAGCGCGACACCGCTTCGCTTAACAAATCCGTGGAAAAACTTAGTGTTGCGCTCCCCTCCGTCGCCACTTAATCGCAGCTTTCTCGGCGCCAAAAATCCTCCTCCATTTTCAAACGAAGCTCGTGACTCGACCACACAACGATGTAACTTCGGTCGATGAGTCGGAGACGGATCACTATCATAAATGCGACTGAGCCATGAAATGCGACCTCATCGGCCGATCTTTCTAACCCGATCAAAAACATTACCAAACGTCTGGTGATTCCAAATCTTGAGTCTGCGTTTGACCCTATTCAACTTGTGTCTTTGCAAGCTCCTCATTCCAAAACAACCATATTAGGGGTGTCCCCATGCTTCCTTGACAACCTGCAAAAAAGTATGGTGACGTATCCACATATGCTGAAATCGGAAAGAAGAACGGGGCACGTGCGGTACAAACTGACAAGATATGAGTAAAGGAGCATGATCAGATCGAACACGAGATAAATGCATAACAACGGAAAAGTAAACATATCGGCTCGTGTTCATTATACAAAGCCCTATCAAGCCTCTCCTGAAGCCCACCTCTAGCCCACGTAAAGATAGACCCCTCACACCCCGCATCAAATAACTCACAATCCGCAATCATATAGGCAAAATCTAGCATCTCATCAGACCTATCAGAAGTGCCACCAATCCTCTCGTGATCATGCAAAAATGTTAAAGTCACCACTAACAAGCCGGATTTTATATGGAAATAATTGTGCATAATCGATCCTCTCCCCTCAATTTGAATATGGTCGAAATAGTGGGTGACAACATTATTAACGACTCAGATTTTATAATGGAATTAGCGTGAGCGTGCTTAAAGAGGATAATTTTGGCACATTTCCTAATAAAATTCCCCCTGGTTTTTCGAAACATGCAGCAACATTGGAAGGATTTATTAGCCATCTTGATACTAATGGGCATTTGGGTGGCCCCACGTCTACACCTTTGCATGCTCAAAAGGTAGAAAACGCACAGCACTCCATGGAATCTGACACAAAAATAAGGACGGTCCATACCCCCTAGTCCCCGCATGCGTCGCGTCCTCCAAGGTGGTGGGCCCAGGGGTTTCTTTTTCTCCTTTGTTTAATTCAACCCATCACCTTCATTTGGCCCCACCAAACCACCACCCACCTGCAGCGGTCCCAGCGGTCCAAGGTGTGAGTGAGCCACAACTTGACATCTTTGACCGTCCTTGCACCTTTGACCGTCCATGTCCCACGCCCACTTCAACGCCACCTCACGCCATCATGATGGAAAATGCTCAGCAAAATTTTGATTGACAAAATCAATACTATTGTCCAAACAACTTTTCCTCTACATGTCTTTGCAACCACATGCTCGGTGGGCCCAAGTGTTTTTGTGCTCCCTTTGACCAATTCAACACTAGACTTCAACTTGGACCCGCCAAACAACCTCACCTCAATCGGCTGGCTGATTCGCCCGGCCCGGATGGATCGAATGAGATGTTGGGCCAACACTATTGCCTTAATGAGGCCCAAATGTTCTCGAGCACCCCGGCCCAATTCTCCTCACCGCTATTGGGTCCGAGTCCACCCCTCACACCCCCTTTGACCCATAGTCTCCTCTCCATTGAACCAAATTGGTTGCTCAAGTCCACTCCGCTGAGTCAGCATGCGCACCCCATAGTGCCGTTGACGTCGACCCAGCCTACCATGTTGTGCAACCTGTTCCATTGGCTACTATTTTTGTTATCAAAGAAGTGGGATTAATTGATTCAAAAGCCCCAAATTATATTGGAGACCACTTGAACAAAGTGACACAAAATTAATTTTGGATGGGAAAAAATTGACACACAATTGCGCAAGGGTGGAATTTGTGCATATCTTTGGATACATCGGATAAAATCAAAAAATCCGGGGTGGACAAAGCCTCGAAATCGACAAAGAAGACTACAAAGTCGGGCAAATTGGTTCATAATTTTCTCTACAAAGGGGGAACGAGCCAACGACCCCACAATCGATCAGGTGTTTCTAAATCCTCTTCTCATTCTAATTGTTAATTATGTCGATTAAATTCTTAACATGGAATGTGAGGGGTATTGCTAATCCGGGTAGCCAACGTCATTTGCATGCGTTAATTTCTCGTCATAAATTGCCTTTTGTTGCGCTTTTAGAACCTATGACTTTGCCTGAGTTTAGTTTCTATTGTCGTAGATTTGGCTTTGAGGATGGCTTATCTAATTGTTCTAATCATATCTGGATTATGTCTGCTGCTCAATTACATTTTGACATTCTTGTTGATCATGCGCAATTATTACATTGTAGGTTGACATCTGCTTTGTTGCCTCAGCCTATTTATTTGACTTTTGTGTATGCTAAATGTGATAGAGTAGCTAGATATGTTTTGTGGGATACCTTGCGTGAGATTGCGATTAGTATGGAGGGGTTACCCTGGCTTGTTAGTGGTGACTTTAACATTTTTTTGCATGATCACGAGAGGATTGGTGGCACTTCTGATAGGTCTGATGAGATGCTAGATTTTGCCTATATGATTGCGGATTGTGAGTTATTTGATGCGGGGTGTGAGGGGTCTATCTTTACGTGGGCTAGAGGTGGGCTTCAGGAGAGGCTTGATAGGGCTTTGTATAATGAACACTGGGCTGATATGTTTACTTCTTCTGTTGTTACGCATTTATCTCGTGTTCGATCTGATCATGCTCCTTTACTCATATCTTGTCAGTTTGTACCGCATGTGCCCGTTCTTCTTTCCCGATTTCAAAGATATATGGATACGTCACCATACTTTTTTGCGGGTTGTCAAGGAAGCATGGGGACACCCCACTAAATGTTTTGGAATGAGGAGCTTGCGGACAAGTTGAATAGGGTCAAGCGCAGACTCAAGAGTTGGAATCACCAGACGTTTGGTAATGTTTTTGATCGGATTAGACTGGCTGATGAGGCAGTTTCAGTAGCTCAGGCTGTATATGATAGTGATCCATCTCCGACTCATCGGACTGAGCTACATCGTTGTGTGGCCGAGTCGAGCTTCGTTTGAAAATGGAGGAGGATTTTTAGCGCCCGAGAAAGTCGTAGTTAAGTGGGGCGAATCGAGGGGAGCGCAACACTAAGTTTTTCCACGGATTTGTTAAGCAGAAGCGGTGTCGCGCTAGGATCCACTCGATTGACGATGATGGGGTGACGATTGCACAGATTCTCGATATTCGGAAGTCGGCAGTTCAGTTTTTTTACATCTTTATTGACTTCTGACTTGGAGTATCTGACTCCCCCTGTCGATGAGTTCTTTCCCCGACTTCCTGATTCCGTTGATCTTGATGGACTTTGTGCTATGCCGACGGCTCAGGAGGTTCGCGATGCGGTGTTTGGGATTGATCCGTCTAGTGTTTCGGGGCCTGATGGATTCTCATCGTTGTTCTTTCAGCACTGTTGGGATTTCGTCAGACCGGATGTCGAGGATGCGGTGGTTGACTTTTTCTCGGGTAATCTCATGCCGTCCACGTTCACGGCTACATCTATAGTTCTCATCCCGAAGGTTCCTCACCCTCGGAAGTGGACTGAGTTTCGGCCGATTAGCCTGTGCAACGTGACGAATAAGATTATCTCGAAGATTATGAACGCGCGGTTGGTCTCGATTCTGCCCTTTGATTGTGTCGCCAATCGTGGTTTCACACCTGGTCGTGTCATTTCGGATAACATATCGCACGCTGGAGAGCTTATCCATGATATCAGCTTAGCCACGGAGATTCCTAATGTGGTGATGAAGCTGGATATGGCTAAAGCTTATGATAGGGTGCAGTGGGATTTCCTGTATACAACTATGATTCACATGGGCTTCCCCGTTCGGTGGATTGATATGGTTGGCAGCTGTATTGAGCACTATGGCTTCTCTGTCTCCTGTTAATGGTATCCCTCCGGATATTTTCCTTCGACTCGGGGACCGCGGGGGGGAGACTCACCGGATTAGTTGGGATGATATCTCGCCACCCTATTTACGAGGCGGTTTGGGGTTGCGCCGACTTTCTTATATTGCTGACGCCTTCAGTTACAAGTTGTGGTGGAGGTTACGTGAGGGCCATTCTCTCTCGGGATGATATTTGGCTTGGACACAGGCCGCTTGCGGATCATTGTTTGGATCGACCTTTGGGGCACATGACAGTTGATTGGTTTATTCGCGATGGTGAGTGGGATCGGGATAGATTGTATCAGGTCTTGGTTTCCAGATGTAGGCTTCCCGAGAGTCTCATTGAGGATATTTCTGGGGTTCCGATTCTGCTGGGGTCTGTGGATATCATGCGGTGGATGCTTACCTCTCACGGTGGGTTCTCTATGTCTTCTCGCTGGGATTCTCTCCGGGTAGAAATGCTCGTAACCTTCTCGACGGTGCCATTTGGAACGATGCTCTCATTCCTACTATCTCCATATTCCTTTGGCGCCTCATTCGTAATCGTCTTCCCGTGGATATCAAGCTCCGGCACGTGGCACTTCCCTTGCCTCACGTTCTTTGGTGTTGCTTGAATAATCCACACTCATCTCCTCAGTCGAATCTATCCCTCACCTCTTTTTGATGAATGATCTTTGTTCATCAGTGTGGAATCACTTTCTTCCTTGGTTTGACACTACACTTCCACACACCACCACCGATATGATATTGTTCCTTTCATTTTGGAGTAACCGCACACACGGATCACACACGAGGCACTTGAGTTTCTTGGTTCCCTGCTTGATTTTATGGTTTGTATGGGACGGAAAGGAATATTGTCAAGCATCGACAAATTCCTTTCTTGGCATCTCACATTATTTGGCGGGTGGAGCGGTATCTCTAGATCCTTGTTTCGGTCGGCGTCGAACCCATCGATTGGTCCGGATGTTTCCCTCTTTGGGCTTTTTGCGGTGCTCCACCACAGTTCCACGCAGCCGAGGATGGTGATTTGGCGAGCTCCTCGGCTCCCTCGGATCAAGTTTCCGAACACGGATGGTTCGTTTGATCCGGTACATTGATTCTTTGGCGGAGGGGGATTGATACGGGATCATTTGGGGCGACTTTTGTTGGCGTTTCACGCTTCCTTCCGGGCGGTGTCTAGCTTTCATGCCGAGCTACTAGCGCTTGAGATGGGATTGAGGCATGCCCGATGCCTCTCTCACTCTGATTTGGATCGAGTTGGACGCAATGCGATGGTCACCACGATCACTTCGTGGCCTTGGCTCTTGGCGTTCAAGATACCCCGATTCGCATTCGAACATGCCGAGGACCTTGAAGACTCGATTTCCCACATACACAGAGAGGAATCGACCTGCAGATCACCTAGCGAGTTGGGAGTCTGCCCCTTGGCGATCACTTGGTTGATGAGAGCACGGCTTCTCACCACCTCCTAGCACTCATTCGGATGGACCACCGGGATACCCGAGCTTCGATTTTCATAGATCATTGGTTCTCATTGTACTCTCTCGATATATCATAGTTGTCGTAGTGATAGGCGTTTTGCTTTTTGATTTTTCCCATTTGTAATGGGACATGACACTCGTATGATACTTTGTTTATTTGATATACGGTAGGGGATCACGCCTCAATCCCCCACCCTCCCGGTGTTATTAAAAAAAAACCCTAAACCCTAACCCTAAACCCTAAACCCTAAACCCTAAACCCCGAACCCTAAACCCCGAACCCGAAACCCTAAACCCTAAACCCTAAACCCGAAACCCTAAACCCCGAACCGTAAACCCTAAACCCTAAACCACCGAACACCAAAACTTTCTCTCTCCCAAAATGCTCGCCCTCTCTCACACACTAGCACACACTTTTTTCACACACACATACACTGTTTCTTCACATTTTGGGCCGATTTTACACGGATTTTTCATGAAATTTATCAATCTGGAGGAGTTTTAGATTTCTTTCCTTGTTCTTTTTCATTTTCCGCTTCGTTAACCTACTCTAACCTTTCTTTGATTTTGTCCAGGTTGTTTTTGCCCGCCTTCAATGGCGGATTCTCGCTCTAGTCCGCCGGAAAATCCAACTCAAACATGGGTCATATGCAAATGTGATCGCTTTACTTCTCCTCAATCCAACCTTCCTTTGATCCCAAGAGAATCGCTCCAATTGGCACTCACAAGGAAAAATATGGGCATCGGGTTATTGGGTTTTCTTCTTCGGAGAATAATCGTCTTGCGGAGACTTGGAAACTCACCTTGATAGGTAAGTTCTCTTTCGCGATCCCTCACCCTAAAGGAATTGCCTCCGGTTTTTCTGCTCTGAATTTGAAGGGGCCATTCTCTTGGAGCTTTGCCAACCCTTCTCACATTATAATCAAATTACATTTGGAAGAAGATTATAATAAACTGTGGATGGGTACTCTTTGGTCGTTGGGGGACTGCCCGATGCGTGTGTTCAAGTGGACGCCGTCTTTTAATCCGAGAACGGAAGCCCCTCTTGCTCCAGTCTGGATTCGTCTACCGGGGTTGCCTATACATTTTTTTGATCATAATGCTTTATTTGCTATCTGTAAGATTATAGGCACACCTCTTCAAGTGGACTCCCCGACTGCTACTCGCACTCGATTATCTATGGCACGGGTCTGTGTTGAATTGGATTTATTGAAAGAGAGAGTTGAGGAAGTTATTCTTGAGTTCGATGGCACAACACATGTTCAGAAAATTGTTTTTGAAAGGACTCCGGATTCATCGCCTTCACTGCAAGCATATTGGACATACAATTGAGGGGTGCTACATGAACGGAATAAACCACGCCACCACCACCTTGTTAGGCGTCCGATCCCCAAATAGTGCTTCGTGGTCAACTTTTGAAGGGGACGTCTGGTAATTTTGAGAAGTTAAGGGGCGCAGGGTTATTTCGATAATCGAGGCTTGGATTAGGGTTAATAAGAAAGGGCCACGGAAACCGAGAATGGTGTCTAAGGATCTTTTGAATATAGCCAAAGAATCGAAGCATACCTACTTTGAGGCTAATAATTCTCATCTTCGCGAATCTTTCTCTAATCGGTTTTCAATCCTTGAGAACGAAGTGTCTCACCGCCGTTGGATGCCTTGCAAAAATCAATTAATGATCCGATTTTTCTAAGGGATTACAAAGTGACGTGGCAACAATCTCTAGTCCAAAAAAATTGGAGGATAATCGCTCAAGGGGTCGTGACTCCACTCCGTCTTTGTCTTCTTTTGAGAAGAATATACACACGCATGGGACTTCTTCGCATTATAATAAGTGTGACAACATTATTAATGGCTTTGATTTTATCATGGATGTGTCGTGCTGCGTGATAAAAGGGGATAATTGTGGTGCTTTATCCGAAAATATTCCCCTAATATTTCGACAAAGAACACCTGTGGAGGGCTTCATTGACCAAATTTGCTCTAATGGGAATTTAGGTCCCACTACAACTTTTCATGCAACAAAGGGGGTAGATGACAAGGCTTCTGACATCTTTATTATTGAGAATATATCTCCCTCCACCTCACCATCAAATGCAGCGCCCCTTAATGGCGTGGGCTCCGGCGTTTTTTTGTCTTCTTTGACTTCTTCAACCAATAATTCTTGCTTGGCCCCACCATTCCATCCATCATCAACTTCTCTCGTCCACATGGCGCCGTCCCATAATCACTTGGGCATTGTTTGTCCCCTTAATGGGAATTCCATGGGGCCCACGCCCACTCTCTCTACCGCTCAAAAGTTTTTGATTCCCCGCAACACAATTTGGAATCGACTCCATAACTAAGCTTGGCCCACACCCCCTTTTCTCCCCATGCGTCGCCCCCCCCAATGTAGTGGCCCCCAATGTTTGTTTGTCCCCCTTACACTCTCCAGCTAATAACCACACTTTGGCCCCACCACACCACTCCCACTCACACAAAAGCATCAAAAATGACTCAATTCCTCTATCCTCTTCACGTGTAGCGCCAATCAAGGATGTGGGGCCAAGTGCTTTTTGTCTCCCTTCTTTATCTCACCTCTATCCCCAACCTCTATCCCTGAAAAAGCCGCTGATAATTTGGACCAACTTTGTTCCTCTTATGGAACGACACATGGGCCCACACCCATGTCTTCACATGGAAAAAAGTTGGAAAACTCCCTCCGCCTATGGATGTGGACGGCAACATCATGATTGGGCCAACCAATTTGGGCCCCGATTTTTCTCACCCTCCAATTAATACGGTAGGCCTTGATTTTCAAAAAGCCCAAGAACAAGTTGACCCGGCCCGCGTCCGGCGATCAGGGCGAATCAAGTTACCTTAATGAGGCCCAGGTTTTCTCAAGTACTCCGCCCAATCCTCGCTTGTTCTTGTGACGGGATCGAGTCCACTCCCACGTCACCTCATTTGATTTGCGGCTCCAATTCTAGCCCAAACATAACAAAGGCCAAGGCCAAGCCCACCACGTCCTACTCCTTGGTTCCGCACCACTCCGAGGCCGACGACAATACCATTAATTCGGAAGTTGGGAAAAATGACACAACATTGTCTAAACAATGAGAAAAAGAAAAACTCGGGGTTGATAAAATTCCAAAGTCCTCCAAAAAGAGCACTAAGTCGAGCAAAGTTGTTCATACATTTCTCACTAAAGGAGGAGGGCCACAACCTCGAATCGATCGTGTTTTCTAAATCCTCTTCTTATTCTACTTGTTAATTATGTCGATTAAATTCTTAATGTGGAATGTGAGGGTATTGCTAATTCGGTAGTCAACGTCATTTGCATGCGTTAATTTCTCGCCATAAATTGCCTTTTGTTGCGCTTTTAGAACCTATGACTTTGCCTGAGTTTAGTTTCTATTGTCGTAGATTTGGCTTTGATAATGGGTTGAGTAATTGTTCTAATCATATTTGGATTATGTCTGCTGCTCATTTACATTTTGACATTCTCGTTGATCATGCACAATCACAGACCGTGCAGTAGGTTGACATCTGCTTTGTTGCCTCAGCCTATTTATTTGACTTTTGTGTATGCTAAATGTGATAGAGTAGCTAGATATGATTTGTGGGATACCTTGCGCGAGATTGCGATTAGTATGGAGGGGTTACCCTGGCTTGTTAGTGGTGACTTTAACATTTTTTTGCATGATCACGAGAGGATTGGTGGTACTTCTGATAGGTCTGATGAGATGTTAGATTTTGCTTTTATGGTTGCGGATTGTGAGTTATTTGATGCGGGGTGTGAGGGGTCTATCTTTACGTGGGCTAGAGGTGGGCTTCAGGAGAGGCTTGATAGGGCTTTGTATAATGAACATTGGGCTGATGTGTTTACTTCTTCTGTTGTTACGCATTTATCTCGTGTTCGCTCTGATCATGCTCCTTTACTCATATCTTGTCAGTTTGTACCGCATGTGCCTCGTTCTTCTTTCCGATTTCAGCATATGTGGATACGTCACCATACTTTTTTGCAGGTTGTCAAGGAAGCATGGGGGCATCCCACTGGTTGTTTTGGAATGAGAAGCTTGCAGCACAAGTTGAATAGGGTCAAACGCAGACTCAAGAGTTGGAATCACCGGACGTTTGGTAATGTTTTTGATCGGATTAGACGGGCCGATGAGGCGGTTTGAGAGCTCAGTCAGTATATGATAGTGATCCATATCCGACTCATCGGACCGAGCTACATCGTTGTGTGGGTGAGTACGAAGCTTCATTTGAAAATGGAGGAGGATTTTTGGCGCCAGAAAGCAGCAGTTAAGTGGGCAGTCGAGGGGAGCGCAACACTAAGTTTTTCCACGGATTTGTTAAGTAGAAGCGGTGTCGCGCTAGGATCCACTCGATTGACGATGATGGGGTGACGATCACACAGGATTCTGAGATTCGGAAGTCGGCATTCATTTTTTCAGTCTTTATTGACTTGACTTGGAGTATCGACTCCCCCCACATCGATGAGTTCTTTCCCGGCTTCCGATTCCGTTGATCTTGATGGACTTTGTGCTATGCCGACGGCTTCCGATTCGAACATGCTTTGAGGACTTTCGACTCGATTTCCCACATACACAGAGAGGGAAATCGACCAAAGATCACCTAGCGGAGTTGGGAGCTGCTTTGCCCTTGCGATCACTTTGTTGATGAGGGCACGGCTTCTCACCACCTCCTAGCGCTCATTCGGATGGACCGGTTGGGATACCCGAGCTTGATTTTCATAGACCATTGGTTCTCATTGTACTCTCTCGATATATCATAGTTGTCGTAGTGATAGGCGTTTTGCTTTTTGCTTTTTGATTCTTCCCGCATTGTTACGGGACATGACACTGTATGATACTTTATTTATTTGATATACGGTAGGGGATCACGCCTCAATCCCCCACCCTCCGGTGTTATTTTGATTTAAAAAAACCCTAAACCCTAAACCCCGAACCCTAAACCCTAAACCCTAAACCCTAAACCCTAAACCCTAAAACCTGAACCCTAAACCCGACCCCTAAACCCTAAACCCTAAACCCTAAACCCTAGAACCCCGAACCCCTAAACCCCGAACCCTAAACCACGAACCTTTTAGATATTGGGCTTGCGCCTTGATTTACAAGTTGTGGTGGAGGTTACGCGAGGGTCATTCTCTTTGTGCCTAGTTCTTGATCGGTAAATATTGTTACAATGGGCTTGTCTCTCCTTGTAGAGCCCCTCAGTAACACATAATGATAGCCATCGTGGCGGCGCTTGAGGCGGGTTGGTATTTAGGTGCGGGAGCGGATTTTTCTCGTCTATTGGTAGTGGTAGCCGGGCCGCTAAGGGTTGATATTTGGTTTGGGCATAGACCTCTTGCGGATCACCGTTTGGATCGGTCGTTGGTGTTAGGAATTCTATTGTTTAGATTTTGATGAATGCCATGTAAAACTTAGAATAGAAAGTTGGCTCCCCATTCTTGCTTTGAAATGTATTGTAACAATTAGAGCCGCCAAGCCGAGTTAAGTCACCGCGCTCCAACTTGCAAGAAGACAATCAAGGCTTGAAGGAAAACTCTGTGTGAGACAATGAGTACAACAAAGAAGAGCAGACAGAACTCGATCAAGAAGCAGTGAGATGCGGTGAGTGGAACATCACCAAGTCAACTCAAGAGAAGCCAAGTCTCAAGTCAAGTGACAAAGAGTCATCCAATGATTGGAAGTGACTCTAAGTCACCTGGGAAAGCGAGGAAATGCGATCAAGTCGAGATAATCGTAAAAGAACCGTTGCCTAAAATCAAGAGATTTACTTAAACAAGTAATATCTCCATACTACCTTTCTTGGAGTGCTCGATCCCGAAGCGTGCAAAAGAAATGAACCAATGGGAAGCACTACACCGTGTCGAACTCGAAAAGGTGATAAAACATTTCATACGAGGAAATGGCAATTCCAAGAACCGCATACCAACGATCGCAAAGTGATTTTCAAAAATGAGCCTATCTCTTCAACGGGCAAATTTTTGAAAGTTCACTATAAAAGGCCGAGGAGTTTGATTGAGAAGGAGAATGCGTGGATGAATGACACACGTGAGATATACAAGCTTATCAATAATCAAACATTCTCAATCCTCAAGCCTACATCTCAAGTACATCAATCCAACACTTACCTCGTGAAGGAAAGAGAACTTCAATCGGTTGAAGAGGAAAATATCGAAAACAAGGGGTCTACATTCCAAGAAGGATTGTAGAAAGGTTCAAGGCGAACCAAGTCTTAAGCTTTTGGAGGGCTTCGTGATCAAATCCAAAGTGCTTGAGCAAGTGAGTCAGTAGTAGCAAGGCGGTGCCCCGTGAAGAAGGCCGAGTCGTGCGAGAAGCCACCGAGTGATCAAGGCGTCTCGGATCGAGTCCCAAAGGATCAAGTCGGCCGTTGTGATCAAGACTTGTATCCGGACTGTTACCACTTTGTAAACCGATCATTACTTAGTGGATTCCTCCGGAGTTGGAGAAGAGAGGAGTAGAAGAATTACCCCATCTTCGAACCTCTATAAAAACTTTCTTGTGTCATTTACATTTCAAATTTAAATTTACGCACTTTTAATTGCTTATATCTCACGATAAATTTGCTATCCATTTGATAATCTATAAGTACTAAATCAAGTCAAAAACTTGCTTAATCAAACTTAAGGGTGTTAAGTCTTCCGTCCAAAAAACAAAACCACAGTTGAGTCAATTTATAGCCAACAAATTTGAGTTACTCTATTAATGTACTCAAATTTGAGTCATTGAGAGATTAACTCTACTTGAGGGACTAATTCGATCGTCCATCAAGGACACAACTGTGTAGAACTCAGAGATTTAAAAAGGCCTAAATCGAAAATTTGGTAAGGTTTATTCAACCCCCCTTCTAAACCTTACACTTACACCCCTTGGGACCTACAAGTGGTATCGGAGCGGTTGGTTCATTGAACCCTCCGCACCGTTCTTGAACTAGATCTCCAAACTTTTCAAAAGTCTCTTTAGTACTTAAACTTTCAAAACTCTTTTCTATCATTAAAAGTTATTATCATGGAAGCAAATCTAACACGCATTCCTATGTTCACTATTGAAGAATTTGATGATTGGAAAATTCGCATGCGAGCTCACCTATCAAAGATTACATGATGAGATGTGGATAGTGATAGAAGATGGGCCTCTGCAAATATTAAAGGTGAACACATCCATGCGAAGAGTTGCACGGTGAAGGGGAAGAAGATCGACACGGACCGTCATGGTTGAAAAACCAAGAACCGAGTGGACAAATGATGACAAAAAAGATACAACCTGGACAATGTAGCCAAGGACATTCTCTACAAAACCTTGGACAAAGCCATGTTCAATAAAGTGAAATCTTGCAAAATCGCTAAGGAAATTTGGGACAAACCGACATTGATTTGTGAAGGTTCGAGCAAATCAAAGAAAACAAATTATCGGTGGGTCGTACGAAGTTTGAAAATTTCAAAATGATCTCGGAGAGAACCTGGATCAACTAGACGCTCGATTCTGAGAAATCACAAATGAGTCATCTACACTTGGAAAGGAATATACACGAAAGAAATGTGTATGAAAATCCTAAAGAGTCTTCCAAATGAATGGGAAATGAAGGTCATGGCATTGAGACACTCCATGGACCTATCAAAGACATCCAATCATGAGTTATTCTCGGACCTCAAAGCCTACGAGTTTGAGCCGAGAAGGAAAGACCAGGAAGAGACAATTTGTACCCAAAACAATTTGCTCTAGTTGTCAAAGACGGAAGGAGAGCCGAGGTCAAAGAGGCAATTGACCCGGAAGAAATAGCCCGATGGTTAAAAGATTTAACAAGTTCTTTAACAAGAACTACAAGAGAGGAAAGGGTGAATCCTCCGGAAGACACTCGGCTCCCTCCAAATCAAGGGATGATAGGCCAACCAAGAGAATGATCATCAACAAGTTGAGTATCAAAGGGCGACAACTCAAGAATAGAAAGAGTGATCAAAAGGTGAATATCTATGTTGGAATTGTAGACAACCAAGTCACTATGCCATTGATTGCTCATATCCTCGTAGTCAACAAGTACGAAACGAAGAAGAAAGAAAGGTCTTGAGAGAAAGAAGACAAGAGAAGAAAAAGGCAATGATGGTCGCAGAGATTGCCGAGACAAACAAGTCAAGAGAGACAAACTGACTCGAGAGCAAAGAAAGCCGACTACTCAAGTGACTCGAAGAAGAAGCTTTGATCCGCTTAATGGCCAAAGAACAAGATCAAGAAGATGAGGTACAATCTAACTCAACAAGCTCGATCACTAGTGATAGTGATCGACACACACACTTCATCACCCACTCGATCTTTATGATTCATTAGGCAAAATGATGAAAGATTTTGAGCACATTAAAACCTCACACACACTATTGAATGAGGAAAACAAATTACTCAAAAATCAAAACTCAAAGTCGACTAAGGAGCCGAGTACTCTAAGTCAAATAGTGATGAGAATAAAAGTTTAAAGGCCGAAAATGCTAAATTAATAGCGAGAAATTGCTCGCTATAGAAAAGAGGAGAATGACCTCAAAAATGTTATTGCCTCATTCACTAAGGCATCTAAATCATTGGATGATCTTATTATGAGTCAAAGAGAATGTGGAGACAAGACAAAGCTTAGGATTTAATTCCTTTGTGCCATGTCAAACCTCAAGAGTAATTTTGGAAAAAGGATCTTCAAGTCATGAAGAGTCCGAAAAATCCAAAACTCTAAATGATACACACACTTTCAATCCAAAGCACAATACTAAGCAAACTGGCCTTGGTTACAAAGGAAAAGGAAAACAAAACCGATTGAGAGTCTTTGAGAGGACAATGAGAAGAGATTCAAGTCCTCAAATAGACTCCAAACAAAAAAATACTACTGTAAAGAAGAAGCGAACTACCAAAAATCCTTAAAACTCATAAAAGAAATACATATGATGGGAATGGTAGAAAATATCCAAGCCAAGCCGACTGGAATAATGTGAACTATCGGCTAGACTTATGGAATACAAGCCCAAATGGCAAAGGCCTAGAACTCAACAAAGGCCATTCCAAAAGCATAAGAGCTTTCATCAAACACATATGCACCTAGGCACTACACTCAAAGACACCACAATTACCCAAGAAAGGCAATTGCTAAAACACACATGCAGCATACTGACAAAAAGAGACAATTTGTATGAACCTGACTCCCAAGCAATTTGCCAGGATTGATTATGATTATGGCACTCGATAGATGGCAACCTCTTAGAGTCAAATCATTTGGCTATAGGTTGGTTGGATCATCTTATAATTCTAACCCCTCGGACCCGGACAAGAATGGGTACCTAAAACTTAATTTCCTTGATTGCGGGTTCAAGGAACAAATGAGTGCCAAGGAACCTGGTACATGGATAGTGGTCTGCCCGGACACATGACAGAAATAAGAGAAATCTGTCAAAATTCAAGGAAGTCAAAGGAGAAAAAGTCATATTTGGAGGAAATGAAGCTCCTGGTGAAATAAGAGGCACTTTGGATCCATCAAAAGGAATGGTTTAGAAATCACGGATGTTGCATATGTTGAAGGACTAAACTTCAATTTACTAAGCATCACCAACTCTGCGACAAGGGCTACAACGTTGGATTCAACATGGGAATATGCCAAATCAAAAATGTTGAATCTAATGAAGTTGTCTTTGCAAGGATGTAGACAAAAAAATATGTATGTAGTGGATTGGTCAATCGCAACACCCAAAGACTGCCTACTAGCAAAAAGCACAAAATTTGAATCAAGTTGGTGGCACAAAAAGCCGAGTCACCCGAACTTCAAAACAATTAATAAGCTAGCAAGAAGTCATCTTGTAGAAGGACTTCCACTCGATATAAGAAGGAAAGTATATGTGATGCATGTCGAAGGAAAACAAATCAAGTCGTCATTCAAAGAAAAGACATGCCCACCCTCAACAAGAATATTGCATCCGCTTCATATGGATCTATTTGGCCCAAAGGGAACCAAAAAGCATAAGTGGAAAGAAATACACCTTGGTGGTAGTAGATGACTACTCAAGATATACATGGACAATATTCATGTGCAAGAAGAAAGAAACTCTACAAAAGCTACCACAAATTGATGAAGAGAATACAAAATGAGAAGAGTCAAACCATTATCAAAATAAGATCGGATAGAGGAACTAAGTTTGTCAATGGAATAATAACTCAAGATCTTGATTGAGAATGGTATTGGTCATGAACTATCACCGCAAGGACTCCACAAACAGAAATGGAGTTGCGAGAAAGAAGGAACAGAACCCTCAAGGAAGCAAAGCAAGGACCATGTTAGCTAAAGCGGGGTTTCCAAAAAGATTTTGGGTGAAGCAATCAACACACTGCTACACCCAAAACAGATGTATGATAAATAGGCGGTGACAAAGACTCCCTATGAGATCCGGATCGAAGAAAACCAAATGTTGCATATTTCGAATATTTGGATGCAAATGCTTCATCCACAATAACGGCAAAGACAACCTAAAGGCTTTTGATGCTAAAGTCGATGAGGTATCTTCTTAGATACTCACCGAAAGCAAAGCCTGACAGAATACTCAACAAAAGAACTATGGTTACAGAAAGAATCCATTCATGTAGTATTCGATGAGCCAAACATAAATGGAAAAGACATTGAAGAGTCACCGACAAGTTCAAACATCCAACCTCACGAGAAGAATCCCTATCTTTGTCAAGGCGGGATTATCAATTCGAGAAGATGAGATAGTCAATCTCAAAAACAATCGGAAAATCTGCACCGTGAGTGATCACGAGAGAGGCGACCCACAAAAACACACAAACAAGTCGATCAATCCGGCTAACTTACTTCAACCTGACGTAAGATGGCCGAGAGACCATCCACCGGATCTTGTCATTGGAGACATGAGAGAAGGTGTCAAGACAAGATCCGAACTCAACAAGAAGCAATGTTCACATGCTTCATCTCGCAGATAGAGCCCAAAGATGTGTCACAAGCATTGGATGACACACATTGGATTCAAGCTATGCAAGAAGAGTCAATCGCTTTGAGAGAAATAAAGTATGGGAATTAGTACAAAGACCCATACATCAAAATGTTATTGGAACCAAATGGGTATTCAAAAATAAGATGAACGAGGAAGGTTACTGTGGTAAGAAACAAAGCAAGACTGGTAGCCAAAGGATATTGCCAAGAAGAAGGAATAGATTTTGATGAGACATTTGCTCCTGTAGCAAGATTGGAAGCTATAAGGATGTTTCTTGCCTATGCGACTCACAAAAATTTCATTGTATATCAAATGGATGTAAAAAGTGCATTCCTAAATGGATTATTGGAAGAAGAAGTGTATGTTGAACAACCTCCGAGGATTTGAGCAGAAGACTCTTGGAGACAAAGTGTACAAACTCAAGAAAGCCCTATATGGATTGAAACAGGCACCCGAGCATGGTATGATACCCCCGTCACAATTCCTAATCGAAAATGGATTCACTAAAGGAAAAGTAGATAGAACACTTTTCGAATTCAAGACAAGAAGAGTATACTTTGCTTGTTCAAATATATGTGGATGACATCATTTTTGGATCCACTAACAAAGAGTCAGTGTGAAAAATTCTCAAACCTCATGCAAAGTAAATTTGAAATGAGCATGATGGGAGAGCCGACATTCTTCCTTGGACTTCAAGTGAAACAATGAAGGATGGAACCTTCATAAGTCAAACAAAATACACCGAGATTTAATGAAAAATTTGGTATGGAGGAGAAGTCTTCTACGTAAAAATACCAATGAACACATCACCAAAATGGACATGGATGCGGATGGCAAGCTCAGTAGATCAAACAAGATACAGAGCACTTATTGGATCATGCTCTATCTCACAAAAGCGGGCCGGACATCACCTTTCTTTGTAGGTGTATGTGCAAGATTTCAATCTGCTCCAAAAGAGAGCCATATGACCGCACTAAGAGAATATTGAGATACTTAAAAGGAAACCAAGAAGTAGGGCTATGGTATCCAAAGGAAGGTGGATTCAAGCTAATTGGCTATTCGGACTCGACTATCTTTGGATGCGAGTGGACAGAAAAGTACTTCGTGGCACATGTCAAATGCTTGGAAACAGATTAATTTCTGGTTTAGCAAGAAGCAAAACTCAATAGCCACTTCTACACCGAGGCGAGAATACATAGTCAGCGGGCAAAATTGTTGTAGCCAAGTCCTATGGATGAGACAACAAATTGAGAGATTATGAAGTTGAAGAAAAAGAAATTCCAATCATGTGTGATAACACAAGTGCAATTGCAATCACTCAAAATCTCGTGTTGCACTCAAGAACAAAACATATAGATGTCGGATATCATTTCATAAGAGATCATGTTGAAAAGAAGGACATTATCTTGGAATATATCTCAACCGATAAGCAACTAGTGACATCTTCACAAAACCATTATGTGAGTCAAGATTTGAAGAACTCAAACATGAGTTGGGGCTAATTGAGCTAAGTTTGAGACACGGAAGAATCAAAGAAAAGAAATGGAACAGAAAAAGGTGAAAAAGAGTGAAAACAAAAATTAGCTCAAGAATCACCAGATGATCGGAAAAGTCACTATACCAAGTCACTTGATAATGAGTCACTAAGAGAAATGTGAGAAGCGAGTTAAATCGGCTAAGAGATAAGTTGAATAACTTATGAGCAAAGTGACAAAAACGCAATCGTTTTGACTTAGCGAGAATGTTTTTTAAGAGACACGTCGGCATAATGATGATGTGTACAGACATAAAGCCGCACACCAAGCCTATGATTGGATATAAATGCTGCCGCATTAAATACAAGACATGAATCGCTCAATATGCGTGCGAAAAATCCAAGCCGTTGATTTCGATCACGATTCAAAAACCGCTGCCGCACGCCCTTTCATAAACCATATTTAAACCATTTTTCGTCCGTTTCTCTCTCACACTTCTAAAAACTGCTCAATCTCTCTCTCAAAAAAGCAAAGGCAAATACTCTCGAAACCCTATCAACCTTCAAATCAAATTTACGAACTTTTCCTTGAAATTATTCTCGAGAAATGGCACCAACGTATAACTTTACCAAGTTGGGAAAACAAATCCACACCGGTTCGGCCGTGGATTTCGACGGAATGATGAAACAGGGTCCGACGACACCCTGGTGAAGAAAATCGCGGAGAAGTTAGAAACGCCAGTCGATCAAAACCGTTTCTAACACCGAGTATCCTATGACCTACGTGGAGGAGGTCGCACAATTCTACGTGAATGCCGAGATTCACGATGAAGGAATCAAGTCATCCTGCTCACGGGAAGCGGTGACTATCACCGCCAAGGATTTGGTGAATATTGCTCACTACCGCCAGGCGAGAAGGAGCAATCAAATTAAGGAAGCGATGTAAACTTGGGCGACGCATGGAAAGAAATAGCCAAGTCCGACGTTGTGACAAAATAATATACATAGCAAACAAGAGATCGCTGAAGGAGGATTATCACAAATTGTTGGACATAGTTGCCAAATGCATCGACATCAAATTTGGCGGCTTTGACCAAATGTCAAAGGCAAAATTGATTGTGATGGCTGCAATAATCGAAGAAAAGAAGATAAACCGGGCTGAGTTTATCTACAAGACTCTGCCCGAACGTAGGAACAAGTCCTTCAAAGAAGATGGGTCATTTGGAGGATCCCCTGGGGTATGGCCTAGTGATTGGCCGGCTATTGGAGGTGAAAGGAGTACCTCTTGACATGGGAAGGCCTTCCATGTTAACAAGAGGATGTTCGAGCTAATCTCTCTCGTGCTCGAAGCGTCGTCGTACGCCAAGAGAGCGACACCAAAGGAGGGGAATCACCACCCAAGACACAAACGCTTCCTCTCCAACCAAGAAGAAAGTCGCCCTACCGCTACAGTCTCTTTGCCCCTGCAAAAAAGAAAACCAAACATGCTCCTCCCCGCAGCAGAGTCACTGCCCCCCGCAGCAGAGTCACCCGCCCCAGCGGTAGTGTCACTGCCCTGCAGCGGCCGGGGTCGAGAAGGACTCACAAATTCCCTCTCGATCGTCAAAAGAGGAGATCGACAAGCCTGACGGCCACGGCTCCTCGAAACAAACACAAGCACGCCCCCGCCCAAGACTCGAGAGGAGGACACCGTCTCGAACCGAGAAATCCCTCTGGTACAAACTAAGAGACGAAGAAGACTTGTAAAGCAATCCAAACAGAGAAACCAAAATGAGTCGGCTACTCGGCTAGCACAAATACGGAGACTCTCGGAGAAGTAGAGTCTCCGGATGTAATTGATGAAACAACCAAGTCTGCTGAAGGTGATCGTGAGGCAACCCGAAGACACACTGTAGCTCATACAAAAAACTCAAGAAGAACCAGCCCAAGCGGATAGTGATGTAATGATCCTATCTCCACCTTACCCGACATCCAAAATCGTCTGCGTGAGTGGAGAAAATGGAAGCCGAGCAAGTCAAGGGAACAGTTCAACGGCCGGATTCATAGAAGAAGAAGAGGAATCGCTAAATTTCCTTGGATTATCTATTGTGCTCCCACTTCTAGATGAAGACAATCGCATGGTTATTCTCGCAGATCTATAAGGACAAGGAGAGAGAAAAGCAAGTCAAGAAGCCGAAGCACGCGAAAAGGCAAGTATCGCCCTATCTCCCGCACCACGTAACACTTCCATCCTCTCCTTGATGTCTTCTCTCGAAAGTGACGAGGAACCGCAGAATGCCGCCGCTACTGAGAAGAATTGCGGATGCAAGAAGCATTGCATGAATCAAGAATCCTTCACGAGCAAAGACCGATGGAGGGACCAGGAGAGTCCTCCGAACACACCGAAATCGATCCAATGGGAGTGGTTCAAAAATAGCCACCGATGTTCTTGCCGCAACCACTTCCCCAACTAACTCGGAAGAAGGCAATAAGGGAGTGGCGATGAAATCGGGCTAGTGGGGACCCCGGTCGAGCCAACCCCTATTGAAGGTGTGCCACCACCGCCCCAACGGCTGAACCATCAATTGCAACAATGGGAGTTTGGAGACGAGTAACCCCACTCCAAGTCACTCACCGATGCGCCACCGAGGGGAAACTCCCTCCACCGCAGCAAGGTCGGAGGATGCTGCAGATGACTCCACAAAGAATGTAGGAGGCGAAGCAAAGAACACTCAAACACAAGAAGAACAGCAAGTTGCCATCAACGGCTCGATAGCTTGAGACTGCCTCACCGAGGTGCCAACAGCCTCACGAAGGTTAATGACGTTGCGATGCAAATCGAGGCACGAGGAAGGAATGACCCGGGAGTTAACACTGGGCGATGAAAGCGCAATCCATGGGGTTGAGACTCAATGGATGCCATCAGTAGAAGACCCTAAGACAGTGACACTCGTCGAAAGGGAAGACCAAGCCTCTCGCAGCCAAGAGAGACTGCTGGAGGAAATGAAGGCCCACGGGAGGTTGAGACTTCCCGGGTAACACAAAGTGGAGAGAACATCCCTCCCGCAACCATCGATCCATCCGAAAAGGAGATCGGCGCACTTCATGATTCCCAGGACAACCCCGATATCACCTTTCTCGGGATCGGAAGGCGAAGAAGAAGAAGCTGAGTCAACCCCATGACAAATCCAAAAGACTCACCATGCGGGATGTTCCAGGCACGAGCAAGTCGATCCCAAGACTACTCGTCGGACCTTTAATTTTGATGATGAGCCACCAATGGAAATCTCATCATCGTCCGATGACGCTCGATAAGGCCGAGGACCAGTCTACTCAAAAGGAGAAATCACCGAGACCAACGGTCATTAAGACAAATGAGGCTCGAAGCCGAGCTCATCGCACCACAAAACCCAACAACCAAATGACCACGCTCCGGCTCCTCAAGCTACAGTGGATCGATTCCCAAAAGAACTTCACGCCCACCGCTTATCATCGAACAAATCCCGGATGGCGGTGATGAATCCTTTGTGGAATCTTTCCCTTTCTCACCGGAGATACGAGAACTCCACGAAGAGTCGAAAATGAGCAAGCACGCTATCACGCACCCGGCCTCCTGTTTTTCACTCGAGCACCATTGTTCCAGCCGATTTCGATTTCGATTTGTATGGCCATCACCGCAATTGAAGAATCACCAAGAAATGCGAGAAGTGTTCAAGGCACTCTTTCTTTGAAGTTGAAAAGATGGAGAGGCATCGAGCCTCCTTGGATATGCGCCGGACAACAGAGATGCCAACCTTACACCGACTTGAGAGGCATCACAAATGAGGATAAGGGAATGGTGGCAACAAAGAAGAATCAATGCGTGTGGAAAAGGTGAGATACTTCGATAAATTATTCAACAAGTCGGGTGTGGAGAGTCGAAAATGTCGATCGAAAAACGGTCGCTGGAACACATTGAACATATGCACGGCTCACACCGCCGAGATCAAGTCAGCTGCGTGAGCGTAATGCAAATGATATACAACGTTTGGAAGAACACATGACAAGAAAATTCAGCCTTCTCATGGCCGAGATGAAGCGATTTCAGCAGAATCCAACGCTACTCGGTCAATTCCGTGCAAAGATACAACGCAGCGGACTTGAAGCAAAATTCAACCATCGAGACTTCGACTTCATGCTTGCCTGTTCCTGGGGTTCCTCTATCCTTTGATGATGCCAAAAAGGGGAAGAGGAATACCTTAAAGCAAAAAAAATCTGTCGAAAAGAAAGGAGCAATGACAAGGAACAATTGAGAAGGAAAAATCACCGAGGAAAATTTTGAAATCAAGAAAGGAAAATCTGAGGGGGGAGGATCAAAGAATATGACCTTGATGATTGCACAAACCCCCAACAGGTCTGTCATAGCCGCTGACATTATAAGCGGAAACTCCCGGTGACTCGCCACTCCAACACTCTGTTGTATCTATGGTGAGAAGAGAAAAGAAATTGAAGCGAGGGATGAAGGAGGTGGAAGGAAGAATGGATGCCAGGGTGATGAACATTTTGAAAGAACACGGAGGCATTCCGGTTGACAGAGACACGTATGCCATTTCGGATGTCGGACAGAGCCAAGATCGATTGACGAATTCAAAACGCTCGAATCAAGGTTATTTTGCAAATATGTCCTTGGCTCAAGCTTGGGACTCAGACTTGGGAAAATGGTCTCACATTATGTGAAGAAGGCGACGGCTGCATGAGACAACCGGCGATCACTCTGCTGGTCACTCCATTGGCACTCACCGAAAAAGAAGAAGGCCCCAAGATCAAGATACGCCCAGAGGTAGAGGAAGAAGCGGCGATGGAGGAAGAAGCTTGCACCTAGGCCTCGCCCAAGAATATTGAATACGTAGATCCGGGAAAGAAAGGAGGGATCTACTTTGGGCTGGGCTTGACCATGTGGCGAACTTGCAAGTGGCTAAAACCAACGCCGAGTATGCAAAAAGGATAGAAGAAGAAAACAAGAGACAAACTCAGGCTATGGCGGAGAGACAAGAAAGAATAAGGAAAGATGAAGGCTGCCGAGAAGGCATATGAGAAGAAAAAGAAGGCAAATGATGACGAGAAGAAAGAGAAGAAGAAAGAAGATCTTGATCAAGATGAAAGAAGGAGACAAATGAAGGAGATGAAGTGTTCTTTGTCAACCCTTCGTGTATTTTATATGTAAATACATACAATGTAAGTCTTACGTAATAATGCTAATTTTTTTTTTACATACTCGATACACCTTGTAAACAATTTGTGTTAAGTACAAGAATGATATGATCAATAAAAAGATTGATTATGCGCATACATTCTATGTCAATACACTATCTGTATGTATCTCTGTTATTTGCATCTTTGTATGATTTAAGTTTTGGCATCATCAAAAAGGGGAAATTGTTAGGAATTCTATTGTTTAGATTTTGATGAATGCCATGTAAAACTTAGAATAGAAAGTTGGCTCCCCAATTCTTGCTTTGAAATGTATTGTAACAATTAGAGTGCCCAAGCCGAGTTAAGTCGCCTACGCTCCAACTTGCAAGAAGACAACTCAAGGCTTGAAGGAAAACTCTGCCGTGAGACAGTGAGTACAACAAAGAAGAGCAGACAGAACTCGATCGAAGAAGCGGTGAGATGCAAACAGTGGAACATCACCAAGTCAACTCAAGAGAAGCCAAGTCTCAAGTCAAGTGACAAGAGTCATCCAATGATTGGAAGTTGACTCTAAGTCACCTGGGAAAGCGAGGAAATGCAAATCAAGTCGAGATAATCAGAAAAGAACCGTTGCGTAAATCAAGAGATTTACTTAAACAAGTAATATCTCCATACTACCTTTCTTGGAGTGCTCGGTCCCCGCGTGCAAAAGAAATGAACCAATGGGAAGCACTACACCGTGTCGAACTCGAAAAGGTGATAAAACATTTCATAACGAGGAAATGGCAATTCCAAGAATCGCATACCAACGATCGCAAAGTGATTTTCAAAAATGAGCCTATCTCTTCAACGGGCAAATTTTTGAAAGTTCACTATAAAAGGCCGAGGAGTTTGATTGAGAAGGAGAATGTGTGGATGAATGACACACGTGAGATATACAAGCTTATCAATAATCAAACATTCTCAATCCTCAAGCCTACATCTCGAAGTACATCAATCCAACACTTACCTGTGAAGGAAAGAGAACTTCAATCAGTTGAAGAGGAAAATACTGAAAACAAGGGGTCTACATTCCAAGAAGGATTGTAGAAAGGTTCAAGGTGAACCAAGTCTTAAGCTTTTGGAGGGCTTCGTGATCAAATCCAAAGTGCTTGAGCAAGTGAGTCAGTAGTAGCAAAGCGGTGCCCCGTGAAGAAGAAGTCGCATCGTGAAGCCAGCTTGAGTGATCAAGGCGTCTCGATCGAGTCCCAAAGGATCAAGTCGGCCGTTGTGATCAAGACTTGTATCTGGATCATACCACTTTGTAAACCGATCATTACTTAGTGGATTCCTCCGGAGTTGGAGAAGAGAGGAGTAGAAGAATTACCCCATCTTCGAACCTCTATAAAAACTTTCTTGTGTCATTTACATTTCAAAGATTTAAATTTACGCACTTTTAATTGCTTATATCTCACGATAAATTTGCTATCCATTTGATAATCTATAAGTACTAAATCAAGTCAGTAAAAACTTGCTTAATCAAACTTAAGGGTGTTAAGTCTTCCAATAAAACAAAACCACAAATGAGAGTCAATTTATAGCCAACAAATGAGTTACTCTATTAATGTAATATTCACCGAGTCATGAGAGAGATTAACTCTCTGAGGGACTAATTCGACCGTCCATCAAGGACACAAATTATGTGTAGAACTCAGAGATTTAAAAAGGCCTAAATCGAAAATTTGGTAAGGTTTATTCAACCCCCTTCTAAACCTTACACTTACACCCCTTGGGACCTACGATTGGGTCATATGAGAGTTGATTGGTTCATACGTGATGGTATGTGGGATCGGAGTAGACCGCATCGTGTTTGTCTCCGGATGTGGGCTTCTTGAGAGTCTCATTGAGGATATATCGAGGGTTCGATTCTCGCGAGGGCCTGAGGACATCATGCGGTGGATGCTTACCTCTCATGGTGGGTTCTCTATGTCTTCTCGCTTAGGATTCTATCCGGGTAGAAACGCTCGAGCCTTCTCTCGCATGGGTGCCATTTGGAATGATGCTTTTATTCCTACTATTTCTATTTTCCTTTGGCGCCTCCTTCGAATCGTCTTCCCGTGGATACCAAGCTTCGAGCACGTGGCACTTCTCTTGCTTCACGTTCTTTGTTGTTGCTTGCATAATCCACATTCGTCTCCTCGGTTGAATCTATCCCTCACCTCTTTTTGATGAATGATAATGTTCGTCCGTGTGGAATCACTTTCTTCCTTGGTTTGACACTACACTTCCACACACCACCGATATGATATTGTTCCTCTCATTTTGGAGGAATCGCACACCACGATCACACACGAGGCACTTGAGTTTCCTGGTTCCTTGTTTGATTTTATGGTTTGTTTGGATGGAAAAGAATAATTCCAAACATCGACACCTTCCTTTCTTGGCATCTCACATTATCCGCGGTGGAGCGGTATCTCTAGATTCTTGTTTCAGTCGGCGTTTGAGCCTTTCGGATTGGTCCGGATGCTTCCCTACACCGGGTTTTTTGCGGGGAGTGCTCCACCTCGGGTTCCACGCAGCCGATCTTGGTGATTTGGCGAGCCCCTCGGTCTCCTCGGATCAAGGCGAACACGGATGGTTCGTTTGATCGGGACACTTTGATTCTTTGGTGGAGGGGATTGATACGAAATCATTCGGCGGACTCATGTTGGCGTTTCATAGTTCACTCCGGCGAATATGTCTAGCTTTCATCTTGAGCTTCTAGCATTGAGTCGGGATTGCGGCATGCCCGTCGGTTTTCACTACATATCCGGATCGAGTTGACGCAGCAATGGGGTCACCACGATCATATATGGTTGCCTTGCTCTTGGCAGTTCAAGACACCCTAATTTGCATTCGAACTGTTGAGAGATCTTGATGATTCGATTTCCCACATTCACATGAAGGGGAACCGACCAAATGGGATCATCTAGCGGAGTTGGGAGCTGGGAGCCACGCCTTGGTAGTCACATTGCTTATGAGGGCACGACATCTCACTATCTACTATCTCATATTCGGATGGGCCACCGGGATATCCGAGCTTTAGATTTTGATTGAGCATTAGTTCTCATTGTATTTTTAGATATTTCATTATGAGAGTCTTTGTAGATGTCGTCTTCGATAGGTTTTTTGTTCTTTGATTTTCTCCCGCTATGACGGGATATGACGTTGTATAATATTTTGATTATTTAATCTACGGGTAGGGGATCATGCCTCAATCCCCACCCCGGGTGTTATTTTACTTAAAAATAAAAAAATAAAAAACCCTAAACCCCGAACCCGAAACCCTAAACCCTAAACCCCGAACCCGAAACCCTAAACCCAAAACCCAAAACCCTAAACCCTAAACCCTAAACCCTAAACCCTAAACCCGAAGCCCTAAACTCTAAACCCGAAACCCTAAACCCTAAAAATCCTAAACCCTAAACCCTAAACCCGGGGTGGCTCATGACCAGGCTAAAAAGAAAGTCTCAAGCGAGGAAAGGCGGGATAAGGGAAGGCCTTAAGAGAGCGGGGTAGGCCGAAATAAAGTCATTCTTGCTCCAAGGGACGGGGAATTGAGCTAGTCGTGCCTTGAACCCGTTGGGAGCAAAATCCTGGCCCAGCGTGCTAATTGTATCGTGTACCGTGAGTGAGTGAGCTTAAGGCATTGGCCCTTCCCTAATCTTCTTGCTATGCGTCCCCGCCAAAAAGTGGTAAGAAAGCCAAAGGGCGCCCAACAAGCGCCCGACAAAAAAGGAGGCTCTCTTTCCCCAGTTCTTGCTTCTTTCTTGCCACTCACCTCGACATTCACGCTTTCCCTAACCCGAGTGAAGGTCACTACTTTCTTTCGCCGTGGTTACTCTTCCTAATAAAGAGCGAACTCGATACAAAACCTTAATCTTATTGAAGATAGTGGAAAGCAAATGCACCGCGCTTCTACTCACATGTCGGAACATATAAGTTTTAACACAAGCTAAGACCAAAACAAAAGAAGGCGACGCTTGAACACAAAAAAAGATACATTAGCACGCCTTTGTCCTCGGTACCAAAAAGTTTCAAGATCTTAGAATGCAAGACGAGAAAACCCTATTCATGGTTGGTTGATCCTATTACTCCCTTCCTTGGCTACTTAACCTGAAACACCCTTTAACGTAAGAGCTCTTGAAGAGGGATCGCATCTCGATCCGCAATCGCTACTCAAATTCCTTCTCGCTGTGGCCGGTCTTTGGTAGCGTTGATCCACTTTTAAGGGGAAAGAATGGCGGGATAATCCATAAGATCTGGTTTCTAATGTTGATTCTGAATCGGTTAAATTATTCTATTGAAATTGCATTCTTCTCACGAAAAGATCCCCAGAAGAGGAATTCCATTGAGAGGCTCTAGTTTGTCTAGGGAAAGTCATACCGAGCAAACCAAGATCCAAGACCTAGCTAATAAGACGAGATCGAGACAATTCGATTTTATTCGATCCTTGTCGATTCAATTCACCTATCGTGGCATTGAAAGGCACAAGACAATCAACCCTTTATCCGATCGGCTTCTCCCACCCAACAAAGGGGCCCAACCTTTCGAGAGAGGAAAATAACCGAATGGATGCTCTTTTTTTCTTGTCACCGGTTAGCTCTTTCCCGCTTGGAAAGCCGTAGCAAGGGAAAAAAAAGAGGGGAACTAAGGCGATGGTGCTTATAAAAGCACATTTTGAATCCGAAACCAAGGATGAACGGAAAGGGAAAGAAAAGCCAAGAAGGCCAGGAGAGAGTGTCCACCGACTATCTCTATAGAGAGAGCGCAAGAACCGATTCTTTATACGGTAAATGAAATGGTTAAACCCCACTATCGAGCCGTAGGCCAATTCGGTGAAAGAATGCGCAGCGACCTTAAGGGGATTCACGAGAGAACCTACCCAGGCCTCCTTCACCTTCGAAAGAAAGGCACGCTACCCTACCCACGGACCGACAGATAGACGGCACCGGCTACCTCTCTTTTATTTATACGGCACGAAATAGCTATTGGATGGGAAAGCGAAGATATCTGAAGGACTAGTACCCAAGCATTAGGAGATGTGAGAGCCCTACCGTTGTATCCCGCGCTTTCATTCTACGCTAAATCTCGATACCCTTCCCTCATCTTCGAGAGATGGGACGGACTCCACCCATAAATAAATCTTAGTCATTCAACGTACCTTTATGCCCACACCCCTACCCATATCCTCCTTGCTCTTTTTCTAAGATTGAACTAAAGAACCACACTTTCTTTTCTCAAGCTAAGAAGCCTTTAGGTTGTACGCCCGACCATACGTAGCTTGAACTGTGTGATGGCCATAATGCTTAGAAAAAGGCCGATTCCTAAGACGCCCTTGTTTGAATATTGAAACCATATCCACCGTATATTATGCATTTACTACATTCACTCCCAAAATTGAAAGAGGAATTGCAACCTCCCGAATAATAAGAGTGAAAGAACCCGATCGGGAATTATTAATAGTATGAAAGGGGCAAAGCGGCTTCGGATAAGGAATATAACGAAATGCGAGAATAGAGGTTGCTTAGGGCCCGCCCGAGCAGAGGCCCGCTCAAGAGCTAACTCGATAAGCTACCTTAATTAAGAATTAAGAAACCGTCCAATGATCATCGACTATGGGAAAGAGAACCATTCCTATTTAAGAGATTTATGGAGAATTTTTAATAGTTACCGCGCTGGGTCTACTACTAAGAATGGATCCTTCAAGACATACCCATACCAATACAATAGGTCATACTAGATAGCATAAAAGGGGAAGAAATGAAATGATTCGTAGGAATTTATTCCATAGTAAATATATCCCAACGAGGAGGATTCAATTCATCTTTCAATAGCATTTCCGACATTCAACTTGCGGAATAAACACAGACATACTGAGATATGATATGGCAATAACGCTAAGGAAAATGAAGTCCCTTAAGATAAGAATGATAGCCCGCAATGCACGATTTTCAACAAAAGAGAATCCAACCCGTTTTGCGAGAAGATAGGATGAAGACGATTTTGGCCACCGAGATCGAAAAGGATTTATACCTCTCTTGGCCTATGTTCACTCTTTGGCTCTTTCTTTGAATTCAATCAATAGGGAAGATACCCACACACACGCACATGGAATAGTCTCTTAGAATGCCTTGTAAGTAAGAATCGGTTCTTTGAAAGAAGGACTTCTTCTCTCGAGTACAAAACAAAGGGGCTCGTAGCAAGAACTAGAATACCCTCTTAGGCGCTATTGAATCCCCTGTTCGAGAATGAGGCTCTTTCTTCCCGGAAGTGACATAGTTAATGTCCGAAAAGCATTGATTTCATGGGTAAGTCCAGGTTTAGAATCCACATGGGGAAGGGAATGAGCTGGTGATAGGCATTGTTTGCCGAGGGAAGGAAAGAGTTTTGAAAGAAAAAGCGTCACATTCAGGCACGTAATCCACTGTGATTGAATAAGTTGTTTTGAGGTCTAGAAGCAAGGTACGATTGGGGAAGGCAGGAAGTAATCGAATCGACTTAATCCCTACGGAGCGGTATTCGAAGAGCGTAAGGTGACTAAGGAAAGCAAATGACATAATGAAAGAGTAGGCAGAGAATGCCATGGTTCTTGTTCTTTTCTCAAAGCGGAACAAAATCTGCGAACCTACCTAGAAGAGAGGGGCCATATCGTGATCGAATTTCCAAATATTTCAAGTCATGTCTTTGCACTTTATATACCGCCAATCGATAGATTTCTTCGCACATGCTTGGAGACGTTCTCAATGAAACTCTTCAAAATGAGGCCGTATTTCGCTTTCATAAAAACACGTTCGCGTTAGGAAAGATTAGTCGGAGAAGCGGGGCGGAGGCCCACCAATCTACTTTTCCGACAAATGATCCTTACGTTTTCCACAGAACAATCCGAATGTCAAAGGAGAACGAACGATGGATCTGGGTGCCACCTTCCACTTCTCGTTCTAAGGATGCACATAATTAAAAACATGGTCTTACGTGAACACCGAGGAGGAGTTTATTCCCGAGTGTATTCCTCTCCTTTCTTCTCGAGTCGATTTAGCAAATCTAACAACGATCTTAAGCCTACTTGAAAAGAGCTCATTGATAGAGCAATCGGTGGTCTTCATCAAACTAAGATTGATGGTTGTTGGTTCGAAACCAACCCGAGTCTTTCATACTCTTCTATTCACTAAGACATCAATAGCGGGTCAAGTAAAGCAACAATCCCCTTAATAGAGAATCATCAACAAGAAGGAAAATTCGTCTTCCACCAATCACGCAGAATCTACGACATCTTAACTCGAACAAGTACTATAACTAAGAGAGTCACCGTGCTCGGACAAAGGGACTAGGAAGATAGATAATGGTTGATTCTTGAGTCGTATCCACGTATCCGCAGGGGGCATGTATATTGCCATATGAGTACCTTGTTAGAGGTAGTGCCTATCTATCCCTTGTCATAGCAGGCCTCATCGGCCCGCTTGAGGAAAGTCGGGATTTTTGTCCTCAATCATGAGAGAAAGATTCTATTATCGACGGACACATCAAGTTGGCCAATCACTCCTTGCTGCTTTCAAAGCAACACTTACTTCCTTAAAGTCGATCTACTAACCTGATTGGATTGCTTTCTTTTTCTTAGTGTGGCATCTTTCTTTTTTGTTCGCTGTCCACTGGTGATATTATCATATATAAATGTAGATAGAAAAAAAGGCTAAGCTAAGCTCACGTGACTCTATGGGAACAACTTTTTTTTGTCTGCTTTCACTATGCTATATAGATAGAAGCGCTACCTTGCGATCGGAGCCATCGAAATACATTTACCATGGAGTTGTGGTCGATGCATGACCTTTGATCGGGCAACTGCATGCCTAAGTCCAACGGATGATTTATCAAAAATTCGGACAACACCTGTCTTTTGACCGGTAAATAATTGAATGAAAACTCGACAAGGAAAAAACCCATTTTTCAATCCGACCTTTGAGAAATGGTATCGATCATATGACTTTGTTCAAATCGGTTCTATCCTCACCACATGACTTTGCCTCGGAATGCATAATGCCGAGGCTTGACCGTGAAATATAGGCACGAACACATCAACTCAATTCGAGTCTCAATTATTTCTTGCCCCTTAAGAAGGCGACTTTGGTAATAAATTATTCCTTTCCTTCCTCATTCTTCCGTGCCAAGAATGATAGAATTGAATCTTCCTGGTGATATGTACAATTTCAAGGGCTCTCCATCCTTTGGTGGCATCAAAACCGCCTGTTGGTCGGGTATTTTTCAATTTCATCGAACGCTTTCTAGTGCACTTCCTCCTACACGAACTCTTCTCGAGTCCTTTCACAAAGAGGAGACAATGGTTGAAGTTTTCCCCGCGAGATTTGAGAGAAATCGGCGAAAAAATGGAATCTAGCGGATCAATCTCTGCAGCTTCATTTTTGTTTTTATCGGAAAAGCTTGATAATTTATCATGCTTTGTTCTTGTCTATCTCAATACCTCGGTGGTGCACAAGAAATCCTAAAAAATCTCAGCCCTTACTCCGATTGAATGGATTTTCATTTTCAAAGCATGTTGTCGCATTCGTTCGAAAGTTTTCCTTAAATCGCCAAGTGTTGTTCATCTTCAGCCGCCACATTCAAACAATTTGATTTGAACTACCCGTCTGGGGTCTTGTCCACCTTTTTCTTACCCTGAAAAAGAACTATATCATTATTGCATAACATAATAATAGTGGCTATCTTTCTTCAAGTGAGAGAGGATAAAAAACCATCGCCCAAAGGGGGTTTTTGAAAACCGGTCATTGTTGGCTAAAAACCATTCCTCACTTGTGAAGCGGATTTCAATTTCCAATGTTTTTTTGTTTAGTGAGGATATTGAGATTATCTTAAGAGAGAAGGTAGCCCTTTTTCACGAGCCGGACTCGAACCAAGACCTCCTCGGCAACGAGTGGGAAGGAGCCTTGACTTGAGCATTGTACAAGTGCTTAAGGCTCCTTTTGGCTATGGCCACAACTATCATATAATACAAGGCTTGGAAGCAAGCTACCGCGCTATCAACGAACTGGCTTGGTTAGTTAGTAGTGGACCATTACTGTCTCGCCCGCCTGCCGACGCATGAATTTTTCGGAGCGGGCGGAAGGCCGGGCGTATGGGGACCATCGAAGAAGTGCCTCAACACGCCGCAGCCACTACTTTTTTGACTTCTTTTATGCAATTATGAACTCCACGAAACTTTATCAATTCCAAGGCAACAACTCCTTTTTGGAGCCGATGTAACAAACTACGCGAGCCTCCTAACGAAGCCAACATAAATCCGATCCGCATAAAAAAAAGAAAAGGTAGTTTCACTATGGTGGTAAACCAACCTCCTGCGGAACTTCGAACTTCAAATCAAAGCATATAGATCCGTAAATAGATTTGTATGTATAGCCACTCGATCGTGCTCGTCCTTTCTCGAAAGTATCTTTTTCCTGAAACATGGTCAACCAAAAATTATTATGTTCGCGATTCTTCATCCACCGATGCAGAAAATGCTCAAGTTTTCCATTCTCATATGAGGCCGGAAAGTGGATTGGCAACAGTCGGCACGAAGTGATTCATCATGCTCAAAGATGAGCCGATCGTTCGTTAGGGATGATTTATAGATCATCAAATTCCCACAAATGGAATGAAAAGTGGGTACATGTAAATGATCGAGACCTCACAAACAACAACGCTCTTTCCCCATATGGAGTTCGAACCCAAAGGCAATCGTTGAGTGAACTCTATCTTCTTTGTCTTAGTTGACCTAAGTCGCACCCGACCATCGGGGTGGGGCTCGGCCTCCGAATCAGACGTGGGACGAGTTTCTACCTCATATAGCTCGGGCCAAGACGGGGGAAGTTTAGGAGTGATGGAGAAAGCTAGCAACTACGGGTCGGGCGGGGGGGATAGCTTGCTTCTTCACAAGCTTATCCCCCACAAAAAACCGACCTGTTGCGCTAGCCTTTCGCATTCTTTCTATTCCATCCCATTCCATTTTGGGGTAGGCTAATAATAAGAATCTAAGAAGTAGTCGTCGTTTGACCAATCGGCTCGGACACTGCATCGCTTGGGCTAGCCCATTTTGGGAAGCCCTAAATGGAATAGCTCTCTTAGTTACACTGCGCCCGACCCGAGTCCCCACGTCCACTTTTCTCTCGCCCGAAACCCAAGAAGTTGGCTTTGCCAACACAACATTAGGCCATCCCCTTCATTCTACTATCTTGACCCCGCCCGGCCGCTTTTTGGGAAGCCCATTCCCATCTGCTCACGGCCCGGCGGCTCGCCCGGCGGTAGTGGGAATTCTCCCATTCCTTGATCAAAGACTTGGTTGGATGCGGGATCTACTTCACGAGGAGCGGCATACGGACGATGATATCATCACGACCTCTCTTTTCGTGACGCTAGGAATGCTTAACGCCACTTCGCCAACTCACAAGCGTTATTTGTGCTTTCATGTCTCTCGGTGTGGTCAAGATCTTTGGTGTTTTCGAGCAAATGAAGCTTACACCCATTCGCATTAGTTCATCCAAAGTTCCTTACCCTTATGCACGAATTATTGAATAAGCCATCTTCCTATGTGGGGAATGGATGGCCCCTTACGCGTTTTTTATTAGGAGGAGTTCGGTGTAGTCGGATGGAAGGGAAGCGTGCCTTGACTCGAAAAAGTCAAAGGGCAAGCAAGGGAAGTGCGAGCTAACTAATGGCAAGGGCCGGAAATAGAGAGTTTTGAAGTGAATTGCATTCATTAAGGAAGTAAAGAAGGATCGATCTATTGTTGGAAGGGATTCGCCCTATCCACCAAGCGTTAATCGCTGCACAAGAGTAGAGCTAACCTAAGCGGGAAGAGGATATTGAATGTTGAGAGGTGAATCAAAGGAATTAAAGGAAGGGAATTGGATAGGAACGCTAGACTCAAGAAATTTTGCCTCCCGTTTTGTTTACTCCACTTGAAGAGAGTGCCTAGCGTACTATACTTTGATAAAGGGAATGCTACCGATACTTGAAAGACTCATCCTCTGGCAAAAGCTTGACTACTTGAAATACGGACTATCTAAAAGAAATGGGGAGGGAATGAGAAGAAATCCTATTGCGGGGCTTAAAGGATTTGCTGCTTGATTAGAAAAGGAGTTCCCTAGCTAGTGGAGCGGGTGGAGGTGCTTTGACATCATTTTCCACGATTCCGACATGTTGATCTCTCTGCCTTATTATGAGTTGAGAAAGAAATAGTTGAGAGAATCGCAAATAGAAGAGGAATAGGATATAGGTGAGCCAGTCTTGGCTTGCTTCGCATAGGCTACACAAGCTCCAAAGCGAGAGAAGTTTTTTTACGCACACTCGGACAAAGATTGAGGTGAGGGTCGCCGCCTCGTACTTCTATTAAGGGAAGGATTTGTTCCTAAGACTATTCTAGAGAACAAACTCTTGGCTCAATCCGTTCGCGTTCTCCACTGCTTTGACCCACTTCCTTAAGTCGATATAATCAACTATATAAGATGCTTGAAACAATGTCTTTCCCTTCTTACCCTACTTACTTTTTGGCTATCCCGTGACTTACTTGACCTAGATCCTGATTTTTGGGCAAGATAAGAGGCCCTATACTACCATAGGTCTAAAAAGATGCGGGCTCGAGTGCTATGCCCCGCTTCCCTTGCGAACATTTGAATGAATTGTACCACTAGTGGGCGGGAAGTTCCTCTTGACTCCTTTTCCGAGAATGGAGAAGCTGTGTGTGGATTGGGGTATAAAGCAAGATCCTATTTCGTATGCCTTCATAACCCCACGGAGCGGTAAAGGAGATCCGGCTTGGGCTTTGGTCACCGGGTCGCTCTTCTTCCCGCCAAAAGGAGTTAGCAAATCATTGGCTTTATACAACGATTTCTTTGATGTCCGTAGGATGAGAGTTATTGCTTCATCCGTAGTTCTCTGATTTAGGAGTAGGTCTTGCTCTCAAGAAGGCTTTTCTTCTCGATGCTTTGTCCTCTTGTCCCGCTTATTCTAAGTCTATGGTAGAGCTAGAGCCAGGAAGGTTCTCCATGACAGACGAGAAAGGGGGGTCCCTTAGTAGTAGTCACTCCCCTGCCCCTTTCCTTGACAGAAGAACTCAATAGTTTATTAGTTGCATCCGAGGTTCAAATCCTGCTCATAAAAGGGATGGAGACAACTACTTTTAGAATGAGAGAGGCATGGACCAATGCCATGAATATGGACTTCTAGCAAGAAGGATTTTCAACATATCATTCTAATATCAATCGGAAGGATAATCATACGTCGCTATTATGAGAGCAAAGTCCTCTTTAAAGCCAAATGAGAGAACTTAGTAGAAACTACCATGCCAATCTCCAATACTCAAAATTGGAAGCCTAGGGAGGCAACCTCTTCTCATTGAGCTTTTAAAGGATGTCGAGAAGGTGCTTGCAAGCCTTGAAAAAGGGTCGGTTGAGTTGATTTTTGAAGAGTCGAGTGGAAGCTCCTTCTCGAAAAGGGCCATCTACTTAGCCAACCTAGTAGAGACATATGCACTTAGAGTTATGTAGGTCCCAAGGGGTGTAAGTGTAAGGTTTAGAAGGGGTTGAATAAACCTTACCAAATTTTCGATTTAGTCCTTTTAAATATACGAGTTGATTCTACACACCGTGTGTCCTTGATGGACAATCGATTTAGTCAATCAAGAGAGTTAGTCTCTCAACGGACTCAACTGAGCCGTTGATGGAATAACTCAAATTGTTGACTCTAAATTAACTCAACTGTGGTTTTGTTTTCATGGAAGACTTAACACCCTTAAGTTTGATTAAGTAAGAGTTTAGTGTTGGGTTTAGTACTTGTATTATCAAATGGATAGCAAATTTATCAAAGATATATAAGCGATTAAAAATGCGGAATTAAAAATGCTTTGAAATGTAAATGACACAATGAAATTTTTATAGAGGTTCGAAGATGGGGTAATTCTTCTACTCCTCTCTTCTTCAACTCCTCTGAAGGAATCCACTAGGTAATGATCGTTTTACAAAGTGGTAACAGTCCGGATACAAGTCTTGATCACACAAACTAACTTGATACTTTGGGACTCGATCTGAGACGCCTTGATCACTCACCGGCTTCTCGTGCGACTCGGCTTCTTCACAGGCAGCCTTTTGCTACTACACTCACTTGCTCAAGCTCTTTGGATTTGATCACGAAGCCCTCCAAAAGCTTAAGACTTGGTTCGACCTTGAACCTTCCTACAATCCTTCGTGGAATGTAGACCCCTTTTCTTCAAAAGTTTCCTCTTCAACCGATTGAAGTTCTCTTTCCTTCACAAGGTTAGTGTTGGATTGATGTACTTAATGTAGGCTTGAGGATTAGTCTTGAATGATTTGAGAGTATTTCTCGTTATAACTTTAATTGATTTCTTGAATGTTCGTGGTTCGGGTAACTTTGCTCTCGTAGTCATTCCTCGGCCTTTTATAGTGATCTTTCAAAAATTTGCCCGTTGAAGAGATAGGCTTATTTTTGAAAGTCACTTGCGTCGTTGGCTTGTCTTGTTGCGATCCTTGGAATTGTCATTTCCTCGTATGAATTGTTCTTTCACCTTTTCGAGTTCGACACGGTGTAGTGCTTCCCATTGGTTCATTCCTTTTGCACGCTTCGGGGATCGAGCACTCCGAGAAAGGTGGTATGGAGATATTACTTGTTTAAGTAAATCTCTTGATTTACGCAACGGATCTTTTCGATTATCTCGACTTGATCGCGTTTCCTTGCTTTCCCCCAGGTGACTTAGAGTCGACTTCCAATCATGGATGACTCTTCATCACTTCAACTTGAGACTTGGCTTTTCTCGAGTTGACTTGATTGATACTCCACTTAGCCGCATCTCACCGCTTCTTGATAGAGTTCCCGTCTACTCTTCTTTGCCATACTCACTGTCTCACAGAGTCTTCCTTCCTGGTCTTGATTGTCTTCTTGCATGTTAGGGCGTAGGCGACTTAACTCGGCTTGGCGGCTCTAATTGTTACAATGCATTTTACAACAAGAATTGGGGTGCCAACTTTCTATTCTAAGTTTTACATGGCATTCATCAAAATCTAAACAATAAAATTCCTAACAAGTTACTATAACATGAGAAAAAAAACCAGGCGAAATAGGAGTTCGATTCGCTTTCCACTTCTAAAGTGGTAAAGCTTTAACCCTGATTCAATTCAAGTCAATTACATTTGTCTTTGTCTAAGTCGGATAGAGAAGTGCTTTAGGGCATCGTCGTGGTTTAGTCAAAAGGAAAATAGGAGTCCGGATGGGCGGACGCAGAGATGATCCATTGCCCTTTCACGTTACTGTTTTAAGCGAGTAGGCACTCCGTCTTCTTCTTTGCTTTGCTTTCTTTGATTACGGGCTTGCCTGATCCGATGACTTTGCTTTTCCAACTAGTGGCAATACATCATGTGCCCATATAATATATCATCGGCTAATACACGACCGATTAATGTTTGGATAAAAATCCTTTCGCATCATCCCATTCCGAGGACTCGCGAGAAATACCATGGACGGTGCCACAATGCTTCGACGTACAACAATGTGTTGAACTACTTCAACAAGTCTGCGCGTGAGATATCCAAAGATTTGATGTTCGTACAATAGTATCCACAACCCCTTTACGGGCTCCGTAGCAAGAAATTATATATCCCGTTAAAGAAAGCCCTTCGCGTAAATTGCTTTGAATGGGTAAATCAATCATTTGTCCTTGAGGGTCCGACATTAATCCTCTCATACCTACTAATTGATGTACTTGAGATGCATTTCCTCTAGCTCCCGAAAAAGACATTATATGAACTGGATTAAAGGGGTCGATCATCCTAAAATTAGGATTCATTTCTTGTCGCAAATATTCACTTGTGGCATACCATATTTCAATGGATTGACATAATTTTTCTACCACATGTACATTCCCATAATGATGGTGTTTTTTCTAAAATCAAACTTTGTTCTTCGAGGGTATTGTTAAAAGATCATCAATTCCTAATGAAATGGATGTAGCATTAGCTTGTTGAAAACCCGAGTCTTTACTTGATCCAGGATGTGTGATGTATATGCCATTCCAAAGTGATCTATAAATCTACTAATAAGTCGTTTCATGGCGCTTTAGTCTATCACTTTATTGTGAAATACCATATTGGACCGTTCTACCATAAATACCTCCATATTCTCACGAGTGTCGACAATGGGTTTGAGTCGCTGATTGGAAAACTTCTTTTTCTCGATCAAGCATTCATGTGCTTAGCAAAGAGATAGTAGCATCTATGCTAGCCGGAGATCGTTGATTGGTGAGACCATATCAGGCATTTAGGACTTTTCCCTAGAAGAGGCATAAGAAAGTTTGGGACCCCAGTTCTTCCACCCGCTATCTCCAAAGAAGGCACTTATCGAGCACATGCGCTTGATGGGTCCTGTTCAAGTGTTATCCGAAGCTAGAAAGAGAGAAGAAGCTACTTTTTTCGTAGTAGTGACGAAGCTCTAAATGAGCAAATAGATTATTGTGATGGATTGAATGGATTCACTTTATAGATTGCCTTTATGTTACGTGTGTGTTTGTAGCGTCTATGAGGAGGGTGGAGTCCGGTTCAATGATCTAATCGTGGATGGACATGAAACTTCCAAACCCCTTTTCTTCGGCTTGCCATAGCTACGACTATGCGGCCTAGCCGCACTTCTCAATCCACTTTTTTCATCAACAGCGGGTACAATCGATGCAGTCGATAGCTAGCTAAATAGAGAATCCGATCTTTATCACACACTACACCTTTTGTCGCCGATAGATAGGATCGATGGGAATGCTCTTTCTTTTTATGAATCAATGGTCTAAGCGGAAGGCTTGTTGTGGTATAAAGTGATAGAAAGTGGGCGCCCATCGAAAAAGGACTATCATGCGATCGCATCCTCCATGGCCTCTCGTATCAGTCCCCCCTCGACCCCTCTAAAGAAAAGACTTCGACTTGAAAGAGCTTTGGTCTTGAAGAGCCTCATTTTTCCCATGCCTTTCCGGACCAACAACATCTTTCCCCACTTCTTGAATAAGATATGATTGCTCGTGTTCGATCCTAATTAGTCTTACTCTCGCTTGAACTCTTTTCTCGAGAAGTGAGCCGAGATCGAGATTTTCTTTCTTCTTTGAGCTAAAGCTAATATAATAGGGATACTTAAACCATTATCTTTGGATTGGCAAAGATGATCATATCCGATCTGCGCTTAACCCGGAAACGTTCATGTAGAAATAAAAACGGGGTACCGCATTGGGCGTAAGACGATCCAAAAGCGAAGGCTCACCCAAATAAAGGAAGGAGCTTTTGAAGCTTACCTTATTATTAAAAGGGAAAGGGGGTGAGATAGGCAAGAGGTAGCTTGCTTCCAAGTTGGCTTGCGAGGAATCAAGAGATCTTTCTTTGTCGACTTGGATCTCGGGTGATGGAATAAAGTGGCCGGAAGCGACAAGCGATCCGGTCAAAAGCTTGGCTACAACAAAGCGCTTACCAAGCGCGAAAGAAAGGCCTCCGCCACTTTAGCCGTATGCGGGGAACTCGCACATGCGGTTCTTAGAGGGGCTAGTAGGAGCCATCCCATCCCAATAGCATATATTTGGAGCTCAATATGAAATTTTTTTCTTGCAAGACCCATTCGGATAAGGGAAAACTCCGTGAGATTGCTTCAAGTAAGATCATTGCGTTGACCCTTTCCCGAACTGAATGGGTTACGGGTGAGAGGAAAAGAGGATCCAAATGTCCCATCAATAAAGTGAGGGCTTTTCGGACCTTCCCCACCCCCTCACTCCCCTTTTTCAATAAATAAGCCCCGCTTCCCTAAGGGGCCCTCTCGATAAGGAAGGAAAGGAAAGAATCTCCATTTTATGACAAATCCGGTCCGATGGTCAAGCTCCACTAACCACAAAGATATAGGGACTCTATATTTCATCTTCGGTGCCATTCTTTGGAGTGATGGGCACATGCTTTTCAAGATCTTGATTCGTATGGAATTAGCACGACCCGCGATCAAATTCTTGGTGGGAATCATCAACTTTATAATGTTTTAATAACGGCTCACGCCTCTTTAATGATATTTTTATGGTTATGCGGCGATGATAAGTGGATATGGTAATTGGTCTGTTCGATTCTCGATAGGTGCACATGACATGGCATTTCCACGATTAAATAATATTTCATTCTGGTTGTTGCCACCAAGTCTCTTGCTCCTATTAAGCTCGATCTTAGTAGAAGTGGGTAGCGGAACTAGGTGGACGGTCTATCCACCCTTAAGTGGTATTACCGCCATTCGGAGGAGCGATTGATTTAGCAATTTCTAGTCTTCATCTATCCGGTGTTCCATCCATTTTAGGTTCTATCAATTTTATAACAACTATCTCCAACATGCGTGGACCTGGAATGACTATGCATAGATCACCCCTATTTGTTTGGTTCGTTCTAGTGACAACATTCCCACTTTTATTATCACTTCCTGATGATCGGGGGGGCAATTACCATGTTATTAATCGATCGAAACTTTAATACAACCTTTTTGATCCTGGCGGAGGGAGACCCAATATTATACCAAAGATCTCTTTCGGTTCTTCGGTTTTAAATGGCCCTTTTCGATTCAAATCAATACGCATTGCACTATATGGTGGGACTGTCCGCTTAAAGGTACTCCTACTATGTTCATAAGTGGTTTTCTACCCCGATCTAGTAAAAATGGGGTATCTAAGACACAATCGGCAGGTAACCAATGACATAAAAGCGATCTAGTAGGAACCTCGGAGACTACACGCGCAACAACTTATGCTAAATCCTTATGTGAGTGGCTAGGGGAATTATCGATGGTGATGGAAGTATTCAAGTTAGTAAAAAAGATATACTTCTCTTGAAATTACTATGGGACTTGAAGATCTACCACTACTACTATATATCCAACATATGCTTGGTGGAAGTATTAAAATGCGGCAGTGTGCTAAAGCTTATCGTTATCGACTACATAATCACCTTGGTATGATTAAACTAATGAATTGTATAAATGGTCATATTCGACATTCAACACGACTACTTCAACTACATCGTGTCATCGTCAATCTTTGAAATCCCCGTAATTCTACCTATTCCACGAGATGCTCAATCAAATTGGTTTGCGGGATTCTTTGATGCTTTGATGGTACTATTAGTATAGCTATGAAGCATGGACTACCTCAACTAAGTATTCGAGTAACTAATAAACTTCTACAAGATGTAGAGTCTTATAAGGTAGTATTTGGAGGAAGTCTCTACTTTGATAGTAGTCAAAATGGTTACTATCAATGGTCTATACAAAGTCGAAAAGATGTTATCATGATGCTTTAGATTACTTTAAATCAAATACTTTCCGAAGTCATAAATCACGACGATTCTTCCTTATTGAGGAATATTACATTCTTTACGATCTCAAAGCATTTAAACCTGACAAGATTCACCATAAAGCATGGCTAGCTTTCCTAGACAAATGGAATAAGTTGATGATATAGTCCACCTTTCTTCTATTCATCCGCTTATATTAGTAGAAGAGAAAGCACCCTTAAGTTTACATCTTCATTCTCGCTGATCCGGTATCATAAGTCATATCGTTTGAATTTTTCGGAAAACTGTTTTTCGGGTATCTAGGCATGGTTTATGCCATGATCAATATAGGCGTCCTTGGATTTCTTGTTTGGGCTCATCATATGTTTCTTGTGGGCTTAGACGTTGATACCGTGCCTACTTCACCAAAGCTACCATGATCATAGTTGTCCCCACTGGAATCAAAATCTTTAGTTGGATCGCTACCATGTGGAGGGGTTCGATACAATACAAAACACCCATGTTATTTGCTGTAGGGTTCATCTTTTTGTTCACCATAGGAGGACTCACGGGAATAGTTCGGCAAATTATGGGCTAGACATTGCTCTACATGATACTTATTATGTGGTTGCACATTTCCATTATGTACTTTCTATGGGAGCCGTTTTTCTTTATTTGCGGATTTCACTATTGGGTAGGTAAAATCTTTGGTCGGACATACCACGAAACTTTAGGTCAAATCCATTTTTGGATCACTTTTTTCGGGTTAATCGACCTCTTTTCCTATGCATTTATTAGGGCTTTCGGGTATGCCACATCACATTCCAGTTATCCGGATGCTTACGCCGGATAGAATGCCCTTAGCGATTATGGATCTTATATATCCGTAGTTGGGATTTGTCGTTTCTTCGTGGTCGTAACAATCACTTCAAGCGATGGAAAGAACAAAAGATGTGCTCCAAGTCCTTGGGCTGTTGAATGAATCCAACCACACCGGAATGGATGGTACAAAGTCCTCCAGACTTTTCATACTTTTGGAGAATTTCCAGCTATCAAAGAGACGAAAAGCTATGTGAAGTAAAAGAAGAAAAGGTCGTCGATTGCTACTAAGAACCTAATGAGAACTTTTCAAAATGTGGATGGAGAATCCCGCAATCCGTCATCCCCTTCATTCCATCCACCTCCTCTTTCCGCCCCTGGTCCTAGATTACCCTTTGAGGAGCCATCCGTGTCCACTTTATCCATCCATCCAATGTATAGCGGTTTCCTATAGTTCTTCTCCCCTAACCCTCCTTAGTTCTTCTTCTACCATTCGTGCCTTGCACAAATTAGCCCTTTTAAGTAAGTATTTGTCGGTCGTTAGGCTTCCATAAGGAAGGCATAGAAAATGCTTAAATCCCTACTCCCACAGGGAAGCGGAAATCAATCTCTGACCGGGAATTCGTTGAAAGAAAAAGATTCTTTTATCCGCTCGAAGGCTTGCGACACTTCTCATACCACTTCCTGGAATTGTTCTTTCGAAAAAGTTTAAGAAAGAGTCTTAGGCGCATGGAATTAGGTAACTCTTCCATTAGTCACTTTCTCCCTTAGGGATAGTTAAGAGGAAACGCACTTTAATGAAGGCGAGATAGGGACTTTAACTAGTGCGTTAAGCAAGTCTAGGGATATCCAAATAGTCAAAAAGGGAGTGAGTGCACCAATACAAAAATAGCCGAGTGCCATTATATCCATTCCCATTTCCTTGGAAGGAATCTCCGGCTAGCTAAGATCGATGAGCATTTCTCTCTTGTTAGCTGCTATTTTGGGGTGAAAGCAAATCTCGACCATACTTTTGTCTTTGCTTCCCCAAAGTCTTAGATTGGCAAATGAAATCGTCACTTTGGTTAGCAATGGGCCCATCATAGGTGCATGCAATAGGATCCGATCCGACCAGGGCCTAGGTGGTTAGGATATTTCCGAATACTTCTACTCCATTGGTTCTATGAATCCCGACATTGCTATGCAATAAGAAATCCGCATAGGAGTGAAAAGACCAATACGAGATAGAGAGGCACTAAGAAAACCAATGCTTTGCCCCGAATCAAAGGGAGCGATCCATCAAAAGCAAAAGATAGATTTCTTCCGCTTCTTCCCCGTAGAGAAGGTCTAACCTTCTTCTTTCATTGAAGAAAACAATTCTTTTTGTCGAAGATAGGATGATAATTGAATATCTTAATTCTCTCATAATAGTTGTTCTTTACGGGGGGAGGCGGGGTAATCGGCACCAAGACCATGACCGCTATAATGCACGTTACCAAGGCCAAAGACTTCATTATCGAAAGACCCTTTTCGAATCATTTACATTTAAAGCTTCTTCATGAAGAGGCTCACCTTGTGAGATTCAATAACAACAAACTCTTTTTTTTGTGAACGGCTTAGAAGAAGGAGTAGGTGGAAAACTTTCATCCTCTTCCTACTAAGGAAGAACCAAGTGGCGAGGTCAAGGCGTCTGCGAGGTTGCTTACCGGCACATTTCTTCTTGAGAGAAAGGATTTGGAACCTTTATAGACTAGAAGATCCATAATGCTCGCAGATCGAAGAATAAACTCATGGGGAGGCCGGGACAGATTGATGCATACTTCAAGGTGGTCTTTTCTTTGCGATTCTTTTATCAAAGAATAAAAGGCGAACACCCAAGATCCTCGGAAAGCGATGCGCTAAGGTGACCCCTAACCTAAGCGAGGAGGCTACCACGGACCTTGTTTTAGCCTCACGAAGACAAAGACCTTTGGTAAGGTTGTACCTAAGCCTAAGGGCTGGCCTTTCTCGATATAATTCCCTCTGCGAGCTACGGATCTAATGCACCATTCTTCGCCTATTACGAAGAGTTTTGATGTACCGGATCGTCTTGTCTTTCATCAATATTCGGCAGAGCTTTTATTTGAGCCCTTATTCCTTTTCTTTCAATGGGAGCCGAGTTGCCAATGTTCGAAGATCTTTATTAGGTTTCTTTGTCGGGATAGCAATTCTTCTTTGTTTACATCCTACCCTCGCTCAACCTCACCCCAGTAAACCGAACACAGGGAATACCGTCAATTTGACTTTCTCGGAGTTCCTTTTTCTCCTTTAAAGAAAAAACATCTCATTTATCCCCGTTTAGAAACTCCGCCCGAACACGAAAATGAGGGATTTGATTTGGATACTTCTCTTTGCAGAGTGCCAAGCCCGGTTTGACTCTGCCGTCGTTCCACGCCCATCATCAATCATACATCGAAAGCCATTGAATGCCTAACCCTAGTCCTTCCTCCCGCAAAGGGAGGGGTCTAAGGTGGATTAAGGGAGTTTAAGGAAAGAGCGTCATTGGCCCATAAACCAATATTCTCGCATCTGTTCTACTATAGCCCAGCCGTTCCGGAGCAAGCATAAGTGAAAGTTTATCCATTAAAAGAACCGGCGGATAGCGATCGGGATCTAGAGTCCGCGGGCGTAGTTTCATAGTTTGTTGCGGATCACCTACCACGTTAAGGCATACCTTACTTTTACTCTTCCTTATAGTAGACCCAATGATTATGTATTGGACTATACCAACATATGCAAATGATTGGCATAATCACCGGCGGGATAGAGACGGGGTTGCGGTTTCGATTCCAAAGTCTATAGACCCGAGCTAGGTGTTGACCGGGCAAAAGCATAAGTCATTTCAGTAGAACAACGTGGTCCGGCAATGTCTTTGACAAAGAAGCGCGATTACGCTGTTCGGGCGGCGCGTGTTACGACGAGAAGAGCTAGAGCTTCAACGGGCTTATATGAAGTCGAGGCATTAGTGAAGAGGAATAAGCTTAAGCTAGTGGCCTCTTTGATTTGACTTCCGATAGACCTCGGCTTTTTTCGAGCTTGGTAACCTCTAGTTTGATCGGAAAACAGCTATTCGACGAGGCAACAACTATTCAACTGGAACCGAGAAGAGGTGGATCATTAAACATACCTATTCGAACGAAGCCTTGCACCCTCCCTTGATGATAGTAGTGCTGGGTGGACTATTGGATACGGAACATAGAACTACCAGGCGAAGGAGAGAAACCTGGATCGGCTCGCCTGCTATGATCTCCCGGTCAAAATATCGGATTTGTAACCGAACGAGAGTTGTTGTTGCGATTTCTAAATGAAATTGAATTTCAATCTTTCCCACTAAGCATTAGATTAAGCCATTGGGGCTATGAAATGCATGCATATGAAAACCTTCCTACTTAGAACAAGTGATTGTCGTCGATCAACCCTATCTTGAATTTTGCGTATAGCACCCCCCTGTCTTGAACTTATAGGAATACGAGGTTTTGGTATCCAAAGTGAAACGGATACTAGTTTTAATCATGAGTGGGGTAACCCGTCCCTCTCTAGCCGTCTTTATATATATCTATGTTGTATGGTTAGGGATGTACCGCACCATGCGCTCGCTACTTGTTGCTCGAGCAACTCAAACTCCTATTGAAGGTATTGATTCCACCACGATCGCCGCTTCATCTTCTTCTCATTCCCCGCTCGGCCATGTCTTGCCGCTATCTATCTCGGCTCGGTCAATCGCTCGGATCAATAGACCGGACTAAATGCTTGAACCTCTCGCATCTCGAAACTTGGAGACTAGTTCTCAATGATCGATCGATAACTAACTAACTTCTACCCGAACCCACCTATTTATGCTTTATTCCGATCCCTACGCACTCGCACCGGTTTGGAGAGCTATTGAGATGAATCCGGCTCATGTTTGGCCCTATATAGGTTGGCGGGTGGGCTACAAAATCATGAAATGAAAATCCAACTAGTCCCCAATCCGAATGGAGCTTCGTATGGTGCGCAAGTGCAAAGTCTAGTTTCGCACGCATAATCTCATCAATCCACCGCTTAACGGCTATACAATGATAAAAACATCTCTTGTTCGGACCCGGCCCGTGCTACCTTAATTGTTTGTTGGTTCATCGGATTTTTCTTAGTATATGAAATCCACACTTTGATACCTAAGATTCCGTAACGAGTAGATACTTCTTCCGCAGAGCATAATCGATTTTCGGTTAAATACATTACGAGATGTTTTTCCATTTATTCCCTTTCACGATTAGTCGCGGTCTTCCAAACTTTACCAATGGTATGGACGAATTCCTCACTTCATCCAAATGTGTAAAAGATTCTAGCCGCACAACAAAGTCGAGTACTCTACCGTTGTGAGAGAATAAATACCCATGAATATTTACATATTCCAGGATATTTACATATTCATTGGTATTTATTTGAATCCAATCAAAGAAATTCACAATAGCTAAGCTTTCTTTTTTCGATGCTACTTTCCCGATATGAAAGAAATGGTAAGTCGCTTCCTCTACTTATTATGTATGTTTTTTGATTATTTTATATAATAGAAGTATATCGTAACATTATCTCTTGATTTCCATATATTAATGGTTCGTATATTATACTATATTATACTAGCGAGTATCTTATCCGAGCTAGTTAAGATGACTAGAAGAAGGATTTATCCTCTGTCTCAAAGTTGATATCACATGGCTTTTTTGACTTTAGAAAATTAAGATATTCAACTTATTTGCCTCTATAAAAGTAGTCAAAGATTCCATCCACTCTAGTCCTCACGGATCGTAGCGATCTAAGGTTATCGGCTCTCCTACCCCATTTCGATGTGTACGATTAGAGAGCTCATTTGGGCCCGCCGCTTTCTCAATCGAAAATGGAAACTATCAAGATTAGCGTCTTGATCGCGATTTCGATTATTATCTATGTTATTTCGGATTGATTTTCGTTGATCGGATCGAGCACATAGGCCTAATTAGTGAGCGGGCGCTTTGCAAGAGTAGTAAAGCAAAGTCTTATTGATAGAGTTGTATCGAGCTATTTTCGATCTCTTGTCTCTGTAGATACGGTCGATCCGAGATCTCATCTCTATAATGTCGAGCTATCTCTCTCATGATTCTCTAAAGTGCATTCTATAGAGTGACATCTCACATTGTATGGAAAGCGTATTCTTATCTATTGATAGGCTGGATATGAAAGCTAGCCATTCTATGCTATGAACATTACATCGATTCCTGTGGGAAGCACTTATCTTTCATTACCCGAGGCACTGGGATTAGTGCCCGATCTCGAGTAGCTTTCCATAAAAGCTCCAGTTTTCCAAGTGGAGTTACAAATAGTAGGAATAAATACCGCCGAAGACTTATAGGCAAGGAAAGTAAGTAACTAGGGCTTCCGCAGAACCGAAATCTACAAGCCTTTGGCAATGATTCTCGATCAATTATTCGTTTTATGAACGCTTTAGTTTAGTTCACCATAATCAAGCATCTAAAAGTTGGTTTTTCAAAGATTCAAATAAGCCAATTAATTGACCTTGAATGTGGTCAAGTTGAAGGGGAATAACTTCTCGGTCGGTCCTTGGGACGGAAGCTTCCGCATCACACGTCTCGGCAATAGGCGAGAGACCAAGATTTTACCACCACTAGATGATTTTAGTACCTTTGTTAGCCGGGCCTATGTTTAATATTAATCTCTCTACAAGTTTTCTAGGCTATCCTAGTTGATAGCAAAAGTCCTGGCGTAAGGCCTAAGTGAGCCATATTTGTTTTGTTCATACAAAGACGTGTCGTTCCTACCGACTCCGTTAACCTTAAGCTCTAGTTCTCACTTCGCGCAGCTCCATTCACCCCATCCGGGGATTCTTCTTTCATACTACGTCTTTCAACACTTGATTTTCTTTCGATCCTTCGCTTTGATGCTTCGATTAGCGGTACTACTCCTAGATATTGAATTTTGAAGGCCATGGTCATGGGGTAGGAGGTCAAAATAAAATAAGGTCTTTTTCACTATCCGGCTATCGAGAATAAAAAGAATATGAGGTGAGGATGGCCGTAGATCGTGGCAACGGGCTTTGACTTCGTTGACCTTCAAAGCATTCCCACTTCCTTTGCAATCAAACCCCTAACTACGGCTCAAAGGATCGTGCGGTGGATGTGTCGGGTTCGAAAGTCTATCCTACTCCTCCTCCTACCGTTGGAATGGTGTGTTTGTCTCTGCTGTTCAAAGAGCGACAATCAATGGTTAAGAAGGAGCACCTATCTCGCTCGATCGAAATCCATTCTCCCTCGATGAATGATTGTTTGTTCTTGCTTGATTACGGGAGGACCAACGAGCAAGGAGAGAGTCAACCTTAATGTCGCTGTGATAATAGTAAAGGAAGAGACAAAATCTCATCTACTTGGCGGGTCGACACAAGCAATGCCCAAAGAGCATTCTTTTCTATTTTCATGCTTCATAAGTCTTGTATTATTTGGATTGAAACAGATCTCTTTTGTGCCTGACCTAATCCTCTAGCTCTTTACTTGCCAGGAGAAGGCTCGAGAGACCAACAACTGAAACTAGCTCGTCAAGTATAGGATAGGTCTACAAGCGGTTGGGAAAAGACCACTTGATGTAAGTATCGAAATCGAACTAGGAAATCATTTAGTACTATGGAGAATAAAACATCTTATGGTAAAAAGCTTTTGTCCTGGAGGCCTTCTTATATAAGGCAAAGCATGAATCAATTAAGTCAGCCTCCTTGGCCTTCACTTACAGGATTTCCTCTTCATTACCATGCTAAAGTAATCTTGAGAAAGACTTTCCACTCACTTCTTTTCATTTGTGATTTCCTTTACCGACACATGCTCAATATTGGGTAGCGCTTCTTATCCGGAAATCCATTCACACTTCAAGCTTAAACTAATAAAGAAATGGCACACGAGTGCTAGAATCTTAGTCGATAGAAGTTAGATTCACTAATTCACTAAATATTCATTCAATTAAAATCATAATTGTCAAACTCTTTGTTCTCATAACAAAGAGCTAGTATAGGGGCTAGTAACTTTCACTAGATATGGTCTTGCTCTCACCCCTTTTCCTAGAGATCCGGGATGGAGTGTCGAACTCGGATACATATAAAGACGAGATTGATACAAAGTGTCTAGGTACCAAGAGTCAATGAAGAGAGGGGCTTGAGGGCCCAAAGCAGACATCGATCCTTAAACCGTAAAGATTCGATCTACGAATTAAGATGCTAATAGCAGCTATATACCCAACCCTTAGGAGATCCAATTCTAGGTATACTCTTATTAGACTAGGCTAGTCTATGTAATCCTCGGGCTTTCTAATAAGAAAAGGGCTTACCTTATAGTGGTGCTTTTGGCAATAAGCGCTCTTAGCCTATCCGTAGATATTGAATCAAGATGGGCCCCTTAAATCATACAAAAGCACGATACTATTCATAGCAATAGGGGAGAAAACATAGCATGTCGCAATAAAAGCTTGATTCGAGGCGTCGAATACCGTATGTTCCAAAAACAAAAGCCCCTTAGCGCCCGGGGCGGAGTGGAGGGCGGCCTACGCGCAGTGACAAAGAAGACTCTCTACGAAAGTCGAGAATCTAATATCGAATCTTTCTGTTAGCTTTCCCAATTCATCCGTGAATAAGAATTCAAGGGCGTGAAGCGAGTGCTTCTAGTTGCTTCGCTTTATTATGGCGGCTATGTTTTCGCGGCGGAAATGAACGAAAAGCAATATGAACGTGCTATTTTCAAATCGATTGATAGATAGCCAACTCTGCTTCGATAGATCGAAAGAGATAGAGAGAGAATCTATCAAGAATAAGGGGAAATCCCCTATTTCTATCTATTGATGAGACAACTATCTTTTCATGATCCATCGTAAAAAAAGAAATCGATATGTATCTCGATGGAGTCTACATCGTACATAGAGCGCCCAAGCTCTTTTAGGCCACTCTTCTCTTATCTATCGGTCCAATGCACTCGGGCTCATCTCATAGAGGAAAAGCCAAAATTTAGTAGTCTTGTTCGTCGCCTCGACGCATTCCCTTCTCTCCCGGTATCGTCCCACACAGAAGAAAAGAAAGAGCGCGAGCCCCGGCCCGACTGTAGGTCCGCTAACGTAAAGCGAGGAGTTGAGCCGAACTAGCGAACCAAAGTCACTTTCGGAACCATACTTCCTACAGCTAAGATGTGTCGATCCGAGAACGCGTAGCACAAACGAACATGAGTCCGCTATATATCTTTTGAATCCCCACCGCCATCGGGGGCCGAGTGGTAAGGCCATGATATGCGAGGGGAAAATCTCACTCATTCTTCCATTGGGGACAGTGCCGAACGACAACTCCTAACATCACACATCCACCGCCTACCTACCGTTTATGTGGCACCGCGAGATCCGGCTAAGGTAAGGTCGTGTCGGTCGCCGCTCCACTCCTCGGCGGTTTGATGAATCAACTTCATCCACCAAGATCCTCTGCAATAGGGGACTTGGGGTCCATGGTCGATCAAGAAGTTCGACTTTTGGGCACCATATGCACTTTGTCTTCCGGCACCGTATAACCTTTTTTTTTTATGGACTTAAACTCCTTCCTGAATAAGGAATGATGAAAAAACTACGACTACTAAGAAAGCGTGGAAATGCTCCTTGGCGACTAGAAGGAATTCGATCACCAACCGGTCGTGGCACTTATTAGAATGGTGAAATCAAGAAGGAGATGGAAGGCCAAAGAAAGAGCTTCGAATTTGCTACGACTTCTTCCCGAAAAGAGTTCGATTTAGGAGAGTGAACTTATTCTTCTTCCTTTTCTTTCATCGTGAGAGAGTTCTAAAAGAGAGGAGCATGAAGATAGTTCGATTCTTGATGCTCTTCGAGAATCGATGCTTCAACCGTGCTTGGCTTCCTAACTTCTACTCCTGGTTAAAAGAAACTCGACCGAGTTGAAGAGGAGAGAATGGCCACTCATTGAAGGCTTTCTCCGCGCCGGGGTAAGAGTATCGGCGAAGCGGGTGTAAGGGCGGGTAGGCACTACCTCCTTTCATTCGGCAAGTTTCTAAAGTCGGTTTAAGCGATAGAGTTGAGTTATCCTTCCCTAAGGAATCCCGGTGGTGAATCGGAGTAGGAATCTTTCCCTTTCTCTCAAGGTGGTTCCGAGATATAGATCATGTTTCAATGATAGTAATAAATTGTAGGATTGTTAACTTTATTTGGACAACAATCAACAACAAATAATCTTTCTACTTATTCTATTTTGACTTTGACTATAATCGCTTAACTTAAAAGTTACCACTAAAGGGTTAAGGCTCGGCTCGTAAGACATCTAGTGGGGCATGGTTTAGAAGATAGGTTACCCGCTCGTAAGAGGCGGTCTAACTTAGTTATAGGAAAGCTTGCTCATCGAAGGATAAGCAAGGTTTTATGAATTATCCTAGCAAGGCTTATAAGATAAGGCTAAGCGAAAGCAAAGAGGGGAGCCCCTAATGATGGTTTGGTGTTGATCCGCCATTCCAAGGTAAATGCTTGGCTATTCAAGCTAGTGTGGTAACGAGATGGTGAGTGAAAGTTAAACGGTTAACGAGACCGGCGAGGAAGATGCCTAGCTAGTTTTGAACCGAGTAGTAGGAAGTGAAATAGCTAAATCGGAAGTGAAACCTCGATTAGCAAAGAGCTCCCCAACGAGCTCTCTCCGTTCATCCCAATAGACAACTATTTATTTGCTAAAGTTCAAAGGCCGCTTGAAGAAGGTCCAATGTCCAGGACATGCGAAGTAAGTGAAACCGCCATTCCAAAGCTTTCTAGAGGTGCCTATAAGGAAGTGGAAATAAATAGGAAACCCGATTCCATCGTAGTTTATTGGTACATTAGGTCGATGAAACTGTCCTTGTAGCTAAAGTAAAGCCGTAGTTCGAGTTCACGTTCTAGTTCGGGGGAGATAAAGGACTGCCGCTTAGGGCTTTGGAAGCGAGCAACCAACCCGGCAGTAGATCGGAAGTTTCATGTTTGACAAAGAAAGGGGCGTTAGCGGCGTAAGAGTAAGTAAAGATATCGTGTAGCGGGCGGGGTGTAGCGATAGAGCGGTTTCATTTACGATTCTATTCAAACAGGCTATTGCGTCTAAGTTAATCCCTCATATCGGCCGGCTATCTTATGACGGAGACACAACAAGTAGGTGCGAAGCTAGTTCCCGAGTAAGTAGCTAAAGCAAGAGGGCAATCAAGCAGCGATTGTAGCTACGCTAAGTTTAAATATTATCTTATATAAGATAAGCGAATTGGTGTGGAACTAGATCCTCTGCTAAAGTAAGAGTTGTTGTGTAACCAAGTTCACCTCGCCCAATGCCAATGATACGAAGAGCTAGCTTTGCTACCCTGGGGAGGCTCGATCGATTAGAAAGGAAAAATGGGAAGGAAGTGCTAATCATTGTTACCATTGTAGGTCCCAAGGGTGTAAGTGTAAGGTTTAGAAGGGGGTTGAATAAACATTACCAAATTTTCGTTTTAGTCCTTTTAAATATTCAGAGTTAATACTACACGCTTGTGTCCTTGATGGACAGCCAAGTTAGTCAATCAAGAGAGTTAGTCTCTCAACGGACTCAACCGAGCCATTGATGGATTAACTCACTTGTTGAGTCTAAATTAACTCAATTGTGGTTTTGTTTTCAAAGAGAAGACTTAACACCCTTAAGTTTGATTAAGCAAGGATTTAGTGCTTGATTTAGTACTTATAGATTATCAAGTGGATAGCGATATGTCGTGAGAATTAAACAATTAAGATGCGAAATTAAAGTCTTTGAAATGTAAATGACACAATGAAATTTTTATAGAGGTTCAAGATTGGGTAATTCTTCTACTCCTCTCTTCTCCAACTCCCGGAGGAATCCACTAGGTAATGATCGATATACAAAGTGGTAATGCATCCGGATACAAGTCTTGATCACACAAACACTTGATCCTTTGGGACTCGATCACGAGACGCCTTGATCACTCACCGCTTCTCGTGCGACTCGAGCTTTCTTCTTCACAGGGCAATTGCCTTGCTACTACAGACTCACTTGCTCAAGCTCTTTGGATTTGATCACGAAGCCCTCCAAAAGTTTAAGACTTGGTTCGACCTTGAATCTTCCTACAATCCTTCGTGGAATGTAGACCCCTTGATTTTCCAAAGATTTTCCTCTTCAACTGATTGAAGTTATCTTTCCTTCACAGTGAGTGTTGGATTGATGTTCTTCGTAGTGTAGGCTTGAGGATTGAGAATATTTGATTTTCTAATAATTGCTTGAACATTGTTTTGTTCAGTGTCTCAAATTGTGCTACTCTCATGTTTATGTTCCTCAAATAAACTCCTCAGCCTTTTATAGTGATCTTTCAAAAATTTGCCCGTTGAAGAAATAGGCTTATTTTTGAAAGTCACTTGCATCGTTGGCTTGTCTTGTTGCGATCCTTGGAATTGCCATTTCCTCGTATGAATTGTTCTTTCACCTTTTTCGAGTTCGACACGGTGTAGTGCTTCCCATTGGTTCATTCCTTTTGCACGCTTCCTGGGACCGAGCACTCCGAGAAAGGTGGTATGGAGATATTACTTGTTTAAGTAATTCTCTTGATTTCTGTGGCAACGGATCTTTTTACGATTATCTCGACTTGACTGCATTTCTTTGCTTTCCCCAGGTGACTTAGAGTCGCTTCCAATCATCGGGTGACTCTTCCACACTTCAATTTGAGACTTGGCTTTTCTCGAGTTGACTTGATTGATACTCCACTCACCGCATCTCACCGCTTCTTCATAGAGTTCCCGTCTACTCTTCTTTGCCATACTCACTGTCTCGCAATCTTAGAGTCTTCCTTCTAGTCTTGATTGTCTTCTTGCATGTTAGGGCGTAGGCCGACTTAACTCGGCTTGGCGGCTCTATTTATTACAATGCATTTTACAATAAAAATTGGGGTGCCAACTCCTATTCTAAGTTTTACATGGCATTCATCAAAATCTAAACAAGAATTTTCCTAACAACCATGCATGCACGAGGAAGAAGCTCTAGTGGCTTTCAAGGTGAAAGTCGGTTCTTTCAAAGCTAGCTATTTGTAGCCACCCCATTTAATAGAAGTAGTCCAAGAGAAAATGAACGAGGATAAGAATCGATGAAGAAGAGAAGAGAAAAGAATGAAAAAGCGTGAACAGAGTCCTAAAAAGGAGATGTTAGAAGGGGCTAAATTAATAGGTGCGGGAGCTACAATTGCTTTAGCAGGAGTCATTGCCGGTAATGGAAACGTCTTGATTCTTTGATCCAAGTCCGTGGCGCGCAATCCATCATTGGCTAAACAATTATTTGGTTATGCCATTTTGGGCTTTGCTCTTACCGAGGCAATTGCCTTGTTCGCATTAATGATGGCCTTTTTGATCTCATTCATATTCTCGATCGAAGAAAGAAGGTTTCAATTGGACTAATCTTTACTTTATATTGGATTGCTTATTTTTTGTTTTTTAATTCGCCCTGAAGCGAAAAGAATTTCATTTCCTGGCTTGGTGCCTTGGTTTTTGCTAGAGAGTGTCCTAATAGCGCGTGAAAGAGAGAGTCAATCTTTCGTGCGGGAAGGCCTTTCTCATCGTGAGTTTTCATTTTTGATTGCTTTCCGTGAGAAAGGGAGGGGAGTGGTGAGGTGGGCCCCTCTCATAATCGTATTAGGCTTTGTCCAAGCTTAACACTTTTTTTTCCTTCCGATCTTTTGAATGCCCCATCGGGCCTTTAACATAGAGGGGAAATCGTGTGTGCCTGTTATATAGGACACCTTTTTCCATGTCTTTCTTCGATCCGGGCGCTTGGGAAAACAACCTCAGGACGCGGATTCTCAAAGCGAGTATCCAATCCTTTTTTCGGGTAAATAAATCCAACTCTAACGGAAAAAAATGACCAAAGTTCTAAGATTAGAACTTCGATAGAGGCACTCACTCTAAGTCAAAGGGTAAACTCCCTAATAAAAGGCATGGATTCGGAAGTTAAAGACTCAAGAGGTTGTTTTCTGTGGATCGGCTTATTGCTCTTATGGTAGGGCGTGTGCAAGAAGCCTCCATAAGGGCTTTAATGCGACTCGATGACTACTCAATCGATTAGCATAAACTAAAGGAAGACGATAGGATTTCTCCCTGTAACCTAGCTCGCTTCGCCACATTCGGAAGGAGAAAAGTTTGTTCTCTAATGTGATATATAAGTAAGTTATTCCACTTGCTTGAAAACCTCATTATTACGAGCGGTGGCTCGAACATTTTACGAGATAATCGTCTTAGTAATTTGCTTTAAGTGGCGATCTATGCAACTCTCCCTATGATTAATCTCATCAATAATAGCGAGACACCCGCACCCGTTTTGACACCTAGATATGCGAGAGTTCCAAACCTTTTTAAGGAATTCGTCAAGGGCTACTAAGCAAGCAACAAGGAATGGGCACCATGACCCATGACCAATATGATATCTAAAACTCTCGTTTATTCCATTCTGCCTAGATCTTCTCTAACAGCCTCTCATCCGCTTTAGCTATACGAAAGAAATCTTTATAGAGTGCCTTTTGGGTGAACTATCCTCTCCATCACTCTCTTTTCTTCACCGCCGGTCCCGACCTACTATAGAAAGGAAAGATTGGAAAAAGTAAAGTGGTTTGGTTGTTCCGCCTTTGGGCGAGCCGGGTCGAGATGTGGTGTTCGATTACTCACATCGAAGGTCCGCGCTATGCCACCTGCCCTAGCTCGGGAGTCCGTAAGTCTTTCAAAGGCACTCGAGGTGTAGAACTAACCACCTCATGTTTGGGCTTGGCGGCACCAACCCCTAGTGAAAGGATTTTGTTTGAAAAGCGAGACTTTTGCTTCTCAAAGGTTTCGACTTGGATATGGCTGAGGTATCATCCGAAGTTGTTGAACCCGACCTCTTTATCTATCTATTGATTCCATCGTTGTTCATTCATGGGGAGAAGCGAGTAAGTCCCAATGCTTGATGAAGTGATCTTTCTCGGGTTGGCGGGAGCATGCTCC